>CM042010.1:84203115-84673115 GCA_023525715.1 Cichorium intybus
GGGATGCACATTGTTGAGTTCCTATGGTAACAGAAGTCGGTAGGCTACCTGGCCAATCCTGGTAAGGATCTCGAATAACCCAATGTATCTTGGATTTAGTTTCCCCCGCTTTCCAAAGCGCATCATCCCCTTCTAGGGTGAGACCTTCAACAATACACGGTCGCCAACCTGGAACTCTAAGGGTTTGCGTCGTTTATCCGCATAACCCTTTTGTCGGTCACGAGATGCTTTTGATCGTTCACGGATCTGAATGATTTTCTCTGTCGTTTCTCATATGATCTCAGGACCGGTGAGAGTGCTATTAGGTACTTGTTCTCTAGCTAACTGAGTGTCACCCACCTCATCCCAGCATAGAGGGGATCTGCACTTGCACCCGTAGAGGGCTTCACACGGAGCAACTTTAATGCTCGTGTGATAACTATTGTTGTATGAAAACTCGATAAGCGGTAAGTGGGTGTCCTACGCCTTACCAAAGTCTATCACACAAGCTCTCAACATGTCTTCCAGCGTTTAGATAGTTCTTTCACTTTGCCCGTCCGTTTGTGGATGGTAAGTTTCACTTTGCCCGTCCGAGATATTGGATATTGTCGCACCATGCAATCATACAATCTCTTTGATGTACGTCCTGGTCAGTTTCTCCATTTTGTCTGTTTCTTTGATTGGCAGGAAGTGTGCGGACTTGGTTAACCTATCGACAATTACCCATATGGTGTCTAGCCCACTAGTTGTCTTGGGTAACTTAGTTATGAAGTCTATGGTTATCCGCTCCCACTTGCACTCAGGTATTTCTGGTTGTTGTAATAAACCCAAGGGCTTTTGATATTTTTATTTGACCTTGGCGCAGGCCAAACACTTGTCCATATAAGTAGCAATTTCCGCTTTCATGTTTGGCCACCAATACAATTTCTTGAGGTCCATATATATTTTGTCAGACCCGGGATGAACGGAGTATCTGGTTTTGTGAGCCTCATTCATGATAATGTCTCTATATCTGCCGAATCTTGGTGTCTAAATTCGATTCATGAGGTAACGAGCTCCGTCATCCCTGACCTCAAGGTTTTTATCCATTCCCCGCAAGGCTTCACTTGCGACATTCTCAGGTTTCAAGGCTTCGAGTTGCGCTTCCTTGATTTGAGTGGACAGATGTGAATGGATCGTCATTGTCAATGATTTTACTCGGTGGCCCGAGTACTGCTTTCGACTTAGGGCATCCGCTACCATGTTGGCCTTGCCCGGGTGATAACGAATTTCACATTAATACTCACTTATTAGCTTTACCCATCGTCGTTGAGCTCCTTTTGATTGAGAATGTGCTGGAGACTCTTGTGGTCAGTGAAGATCGTACACTTAGTGCCGTAAAGGTAGTGTCTCCAGATCTTCAATGCAAACACTACTGCCCCCAACACGAGATCGTGTGTGGTGTAGTTGACCTCGTAGGTTTTAAGTTGTCTCGAAGCATAGGCAATGACATTTCCCCTTTGCATGAGTACACAACCTAGACCCTGCTTGGATGCATCACAGTAGACCATAAAGTCTTCTGTGCCCTCCGGGAGTGACAGAATTGGAGCGCTGCATAAAGGTTGCTTTAGGGTCTGGAAGGCAGTTTCCTGTTTAGCCTCCCAGTTGAAAGTTACCCCTTTCTGTGTCAGGGTAGTAAGTGGCTTCACGATTTTGGAAAAGTTCTGTATGAAACTTCGATAATAGCCAGCGAGGCCCAAAAACTGGCGGATTTCCATCGGTATTCTCGACGCTTCCCAGTGTTTGATTGCTTTAATTGTGGAGGAATCCACATGTATCCCTTCCTCGCTGCCTACGTGGCCTAGAAAGTCCATCTTTCGAATCCAAAATTCACATTTTGAAAACTTTGCATATAACTTTTCTGCCCTTAGCATCTCTAAAACATGTCGTAGATGTTGACTATGTTCCTCCTTACTTCGTGAATAAATCAAAATGTCATCGATGAACACTATCACGAATTTATCTAAGTAAGGTCAGCATACACGGTTCAATAGGTCCATGAACACCGCGGGCGCATTAGTCAATACAAAGGGCATCACAACAAACTCGTAGTGGCCATAACGAGTCCTAAATGCCATCTTAGGAACATCTTCTTCCTGAACTCTGAGTTGGTGGTACCCCGACCTTAGATCGATTTTTGAGAAGTAACTTGATCCTTGGAGTTGGTTAAATAGGTCGTCAATTCAGGGTAGTGGATATCGGTTCTTGATTGTGCGGGTGGTACTCCTGGAAGGTCTTCTGGGAATACATCGGAAAATTCGCAGACTTCAGGAATCTCCTTGATACTCCTTACTTCTTTCTTCTCATCAACCACGTGGGCTAGGAATGCATGGTATCTCTTGTGTAGGTATTTTTGGGCTTTAATGCAAGACACGATTTGGAGGCTGGTGCTAGGTTTATTGCCATAGATGACAAGGGTCTTGCTATCTGGTAGGTGAAGTCGAATAGCCCTTTCGTAGCACATGATATCGGCATGATGAGGAATCAACTAATACATACCAACAATCACATCAAAGCTTCCTATTCTAACAGGCATTAGGTCGATTTGGAAGGAGTGATCGTTCAGGGTCAGTGTGCATCGTACGTATATGTCATTGGTACTTTCTGTTTTGCCATTAGCCATTTCTACTGTGAATGTTTCATTGAGTGGTTGGGGTTTTTTTAGTAAATATTTAAACTCGTGGGTTACGAAACTCCTTTCCACACCGTTATCGAATAGTATGCATGCATATGAGTTATTGAGGAGGAACGTACCGGTAACTACAGTGGGATCCTCCACCGCTTCTGCACGTCCCATTGCTAAAACCCTTCCCATACCCCCAACATTCTTGTTCTTTGCCTTTGGGGACTCCCTTTTAAAATGCCCCGTCTCCCCACATTCGTAACAGGCTTGGCTCACCCCAGCATTGGTGGCTTGGGTGGCCTGTTAAGTTGACGGCCTACAGAAGGGAGAAGTATGCCCCTTTCTGCCACAGTTTGTACAGTGCATTTCTTTGCAAGCTCCATGGTGGTGAAAGTTGCATTTGTTGCATTTAGGCAGGGTCCCAATGTATTGGTTCGTCGTCGTCGGGGTAGCAGGGACAGTGGCGGCATGGACTACCATAATCTATTGTCTCTTAGCACCTTCCTGGTTTGACTGGCCTCTTCCCCTCTTCCAGGACTTTTGCTTGTGGTCTCTATCCGTTTTTTGCTCAGTTTTTAGGGTCATAGTGCCCTGGCGGACTCCATGATCGACCAGTATTTGTGCCAAACGTTTGGCACTATCATAAGTAGCAGGGCTTGCAGCTTCAACATTTCCTTGGATTTGGGGAGATAGTCTCCAAATATAATGCTCCACCTTCTTTGATTCTAGCGTGACCATTGAAGGACATAGAACCGCCAGGTCGTTAAACCGATTGGTGTAGGCGGTTATATCAGAATCCTTCATTGTGAGATACCATTGTTCTTGCTCCAATTTCTGAACCTCGCCCCTTCGGTAGTATTCTTCCAACATCATGGCTATCAACTCTTCCCAACTCATAGAGTTGGCTACGGTGAGTGTCAGTGTTTTAACATGATCGTTCCACCAGGACAAGGCTGTTTCAGAAAAAGTACAAGCATCGTACTTGACCATGAATTCTTTCGGGCATGTGGAAATCTCAAACACTGATTCGGTCTTTTCGAACCATCTGGTCAGGGGGATGACTCCGTCGTCGCCACGGAATGCCATGGGTTTGCAGTTGGCGAAGTCTTTGTAAGTGCACACCCGTTGGTGTCCCGGTGTTTCCCATTGGTGGAACTGTTGGTACCGTTCGTGCTTCCACTTCCATTCATGCCATTTGGGTTTATGTTCGCAACGGCGGCTGCCACAGTGGCTTGAAAAGTGGCGGAGTCCATCAGTGGTGTTTTTGGTGGATCCGTCCCGGTACGTCGATTACTTGGTCGAGGTGGCATTCTTCTGCCATTGGGATTTAAGATGGAATGATGTTAAGCTTTCCATAATAGTTATAGGTCAGGTATCATCGATATACAACGTCTCGGTTATATGTTTGTGTTGACTGTGCAAGGATAGGTGTGTAAGAGGCACATAAAGAATCTAGATATATGGTTCTATAGTATCATAAAATACTCCTATAGTATTTTAACTTGATCTTTAGTTCTTAGAGTTTCTTTGTATATGGTTCTTGGTAAGTTTTAGACTTGTTCACTACGACTATTCCTAAGAACATGTTAGTCATACCTTGGACCAATACAGTTGATCAGGCTCTATCTATCCTAGATATGATTACATAACTACCTAGGCCTATTCGTAGTGTTCAACTCATCTTACTACTTTTGTACGTTATTGTTATAATATTGTTCTGGTATGTATTTATGTATGTACTTATACTTTATAAAAATATCATTGTATTTTAAAAGTATACTTGTATGAAATGTTCTAGAGAATTTTAGTCCCATTGTATTTATAGTTGTATATCTTAAATGGATTGATACCAATCTGTCACACCCCTAAACCAGGATGGCGGAAACGTCTGGGGGTGGATTACTTCATGAACAGTATCATAACAACGTTTGTACAATAGTGATCAAAGGAAACACATCCATCATATATATAAACTAGGCGAATACCTGCGTGTTGCACAGGAACAAAATTATGTAGTTAAAATAATAACAAATGTGTTTTGTTAACAAAATATCTAACTCATTGTCATCAACTTTTGAAATAACAATTTTATATAAGAAATCAAAAGGTCGATGTATCATCAATAGATTATTTTATATCAAGACATTCATTCTAAAAACATCAGAAAATAAATAAAGAAATTTGTTAATTTATATTATAATAAATAAGCAATATGAAATTTTCATCGGATGATGGTCAAAATAAAAAAGGAATTCATAGTATAGTTGGAATCGTTATTTTGAAATTTTTTAGACTTATTGGTAATGAACTAACATAAGTAAAAAGTTTTTAGTTACAAAGAATTATTGTTGGTTAACTAGATTGAAATATTTATTTTTGTGTCAAAGTTCCTCAAATTTCATCTGAAATTTATTAACTATTACATCTCATCAGACTTTATAACTTATGTTACATAATTGTTACTTATAATAGTTATTATTACTATTCTTTAACATTATGTCTAAATAGATGAGAAAACGATAATTTGATTTGTAAAATAATAAGAATTGTTATGAAAGAATATACTATAACATTAAAGATTACAAAGATAACTTGGTTTAATATTTCTAATTTAACCGCTCGTAAATTAAAATAAGTAAAAATTGTTAATATAACGATTTATTATTAATAATATTTCTACATGAAAACCTACGTGATTAGCAAAGGGAAAACAGTATTTACCTAATTAGTTTTATTAATCTTCATAGTTTTAAATTATTGGTCATGTATCTCATTTAATTGATAATTTTATGGAACGTTTTAAGCTATGTCAAACGTCGTTTCCATCCTAAATAAACCATGATTTCCATTTTTTTTGTCCAAAACTAATTTTTTTCATAAATAACCTCATGTGGTGTTTAGTTAAAACGTCTAAATTTTATTGTTTTTTTGTTTTCCAATAAGGAATATGATTAAAACATTACATTTTTTTCATTTCTTGATTGTCAATTGAATATCGCAATCTAACGAATAACAAATAGTATAAAAATAAATATTACGCCTTTTAATAGCATGATACCATTACCATCGGAATATCTATTATAACATATTTATTCGAAAAACACACTAAACACTTGTATATCATATACAAAATTCGTAGAAACAAACGAATAACAAAAGGTATGAAAAAGATTAATAACATAGAAGCATTGAAACATCTCTTATAACATTTATATTGTGACAATTGTAAATTTTGGTCAACAAAAGTCAACTGTAGTCAAACGAAGCGTACGTTAATTTATATGTTGAAAAGTTATTTTCCATAAATTTTGCAGTGAATTATTAATATTATAAGTATAACGTATGTTAAATCAAACAATTATCGGTTAAAAGTCGAAAATACGGACAGCAGACTACTGTAGCGTAAAAATTCGATAATCGTACAATTATTATTTTGAGAATAATAATATTCATAAAACGATCCACTCGTAAATACGAAACTGTGGATATATAGAACGTCGAAAACGGAGTTCGTATGTGGAAGTTACAACGATTAAACCGCTGTGAACGGATAAATGTACACAGGGTTTGGAACCAAAATACAAAATGTGGTGCCTTAAACATCAAATATGAAATAAAAATTCATATGATAAGTAACGTAATAATATCTAGTATTTAATTTCAAAGCTAGATGCAATTTCCGGTAAAACGTCAAAAATCGCGAAAACGGAAGAATACTGCGCTTAAACGCGTATTCCGACACCCAACGAATTATATTTCAATCAAAATAAATGTTTGACAATGTTTTTATACAAAATAATTATTTAGAACTTCGTTTCGTCAAAATCTCACAAAATTTCACTAAAACGTCTTACTATTTTATAAAAATAACTTATTTTTATATAAGTACATTGCTATTTTATAAAAACCAACCCACCCCACCCCCTACCCTTACCCTCATCGACAGCCACAAGGGCCAAGGCCATCAAGACATGATCTTGGTCACTATTCACAATCTAGGCAATAAAGAGGCTAGGAATTTTATAATGAGAAAAATCAAGAAAGCTAGATCTTCAAAGGAATTAAACTAACCAATTGCATCAACTAGCACCACACTCCCTTTTCTCTCTTCCCTCTTCTCCTCACGGCTCACTCTCTCCCTCTCTTCTCCTCTCCAAAGCCGTGACCACCACCACCATCTCCAAGATCCATTTTCAAGTTCATTTCTCTAATCCAAGTGGTAAGCTTTCTTCACTCTTTGATTCTAAACAACATAACAGAAGTTTTACACCTTTTACACACACAAACATCCATCAATACCCATTGAATATTAGCTTTGTCCAAGGGTCTTTGAGCTCAAATCTTCATCATCTTCAAAGATCTTTCAAGCTCTCTTGGTAAGTTATGACCATCTAGTGATTTAAGTTCTAAATACCTTCATATACTCTTTTACACACACATACTCACGAAAATCAATTGGATAATAGCTTTGTCCAAGGGTCCTCCGGGTCTTAGAACCAAAATCTTCAATCTTCTTCCAAGGAATATTAAGATCCACACTCAAGGTGAGTTCATACCCCTCATTTTCATCTTTTCAAACCTTTTTGGGGGAGAATACAAGTTCTTTAACTATATATGTTGTTTATTCAAGTTTATATGTGTTTAAATGATATATATGTTGATTTACACAAGTTTATAAAGTTAGTATTTGGGTAAAAATACATTTGACATGAAATATGGGTAGATCTTTGTAAGATGTTCATAATGATACATAATATGCTTGTATAAAAATTACTAGACTATAATTAAAGTGTGTAAAAATGTTAGATCTTGAACAAAAATGTTATAAATATGAATTTGGCATGAAATATGAGTAGATCCGTGTATTATGAACACTTTGACATAATAAGTTGTGTAAAAGTTACTAAACTACAAATAAAGTGTACAAAGATACTAGATCTTAAATAAAAACGTTATAAAAACGAAAACTAGTAAAAACTACGTTTTTATAAATAAAGGCACTATTTTCTAGCAAAAATGGTTATAATCAAGATATTACACTATTTTTGTGAGAAATATCTCAAAAGATGATATTTATAATATTTGAACAAATTATTTCGCTATCGTTCGTAAAAATAAAGTTATTACGACGCTATTACTAAAAATAGACTATTATTGAAATAGTTTATGAACAAAAAGTTATTATGACATTTAAACATGACAAAAATAATTATATAAAAATATATAATTATTATACTTTACTATATTATCATGGGAAAAATGATAATGGACGATTACAAGAGTTTTTATATACAAATCGTACGTAAACAAGTTGATTGGAATACATACATTTTTGTGAGATGAATCTTCACAGTACTTTTATAAGTACATACTATAAGTCCTGAACATTTATAACCAGAGTCTCGGTAAGAGAGCGCGATATTTGAGTATAGATCTATACGGGGCTTGACAACCCCGCATCTGAGCTGCTAGCTACAGCTTGACCGGCAGGTCTGAGGTGTCCAAATGTCTAACATTCCGACGCCTGAAGAACGTCGCAGCAGGCCAACTAGTCACAGTATGGTTATATGGTATCTCACATGGGGAAAATAATCAACTTAATATTTTTATAAATTGTTTACGTGGATACACACATTTCAAAGAAAGTACACTACAGTTTACATATTACATTTTAGTCTTTGGGATTTAAAGACTTGGAACATTTTATGAGAAAATATTGGATTTTCTTGGTTTTCAACACTATCGTTTACAAACAAAGGACATTTCTTATACAAAAATCTTATGAACTCACCAACTTAATTGTTGACACTTTTTCAACTACTTGTATTCTCAGGAAATTGATAAGGTAAACCTCAGTGCGATTCGAAGAGACGTTACGACGTCGTTTTTGTTCATTTTGAAATCATTTATAATTGTGATTGAAACACGCAACTTTTAAACGATGTAACATTTACAATTATTTAATGATGGTTGTGTACTTGGATTCCACTATTGTGTAACTTTGTTATGATATTGTTCATGAAGTCATCCACCCTTAAACTATTCCGCCAATACGGTTTGAGGGTGTGACATATATTCATAAACCACATCAAACCCTCCATAATCATAAAAAAAATTTGTAGAAACAATTTCATGATTTAATATAACAGAATCTTACAAATAACAAATACTATAGAAACTTTAAATACGACAACTTTAAATAACATAAAAGTGCCAAAATAACTATTATGATGTTTGTATCATACATCAAACACTCCTAAATAATACAAAGAAAATAAAAATAATTTGAAGATTATAGAAAATCAACATACGTTTGGTGTGTTTTTCCAATTTCTTCTAGTCTTCAAATTTTAACACAAACACTTGAAAGAGATGAATGTTTGTATGAGAAAATTCTACTTATATAGTAACATTTATAAATGAGAGAAATATAAAAAGTTATTAGTAAAGGCTAATAATTTAAGAAATGTGAAGAGTCTTCAGGTTTCAAATTAAGCAATTAATACATAAATGCAATTATTATTATTTTAAGCAATAGAAAACTACATCTTTTGAGAATTTTCATTATTAAAAAAATAGTTTTTGTTAATTTCATATTTAGTTTAAAATTTTCATTGAACATTATGTTTTATTTTTTAATCATTTATAAAGTAGTATTTCAACAAAATTTTCCAAGTTTATTTGATATTTTGTTTTCGTTTTGAATGAAAAATAAGTATATTAGATTGACAACTATATACTAATAGAATTAAAATGATAATATTTACAACTCAATAACAAATTGAGTATATTATGTTAAAAATCATAGAATTAACATTGAAATTAGAGTTATAGATGAGTTTATATTTCATCGAACATTATGTTATATTTTTTTAATAATTTTAAAAGTAGTATTTGAACATATTTTATCAACTTCATATGGATATATTTTTTTTTAATGAAAAAAGTAAGTATTATTATATTGATAACTATATACTGATAGAATTAAAAAGATAATATTTACAACCAAACTAAAGTAATAAATAAAATATATTATGTTTAAAATCATAGAGTTAATATTGAAAATATAATTATAAATGAGTTAAATGTGTAATTAAAAGAGAAAATGAAAAGGCTTGTTAGTTTCAAATGATTATGATTGAAGTATTAAAAGAAATTTAGAAAATCTATAGAAATATGAAAAGACATGGGAGTTCCAAATGAATGTGGTGATTTAGAATATGCCTCTATTATAAGATATATAGATATAGCTGTCACACCCCCAAACCACGATGGCGGAAACGTCTGAGGGTGGATGACTTCATGAACAGTATCACAACAACGTTTGTACAATAGTGATCAAAGCAAACACATCCATCATATACATAATTGTAAATGTTACAAGAGTTCAAAAGACTGTATGTTTTAAATACTATTACAATATGATATCAAAATACATAGTATGACGCTATAGCGACCCATCGTCAAAGGTTGTAGTTACCTTATCAATTTCCTGAGAATACAAATAGTTTGAAAGAGTGTAAACATTACGTTGGTGAGTTCATAATATTTTTGTATGAGAAAATCCATAATCCTTTTTCCTTGTAAAAAGATAGTGTTGGAAACCAGAAAATCCAATATTTTCTTATAAATGAGTCGTAGTCTTAAAACCCAAAGACCGTAAATGTATAAGTATTTCTATACTTGAAAATAGTATTACGTAGTTTTATTGTTGTATGAAACAGTGTAAATAGATGTTTACTTGTAGACTAATCGTAGACTTAATTCCATAAAACTAGTATATATAAGTAAATCGTACTTATATTTATACCTTTTATAAAACATAGTTTTAATTCCCATAGAACCAGTGTATATAAGTAAAACCATACTTATATTTGTAACTTGTAAAAATGTAGTTTTAATACCATAAAACTTGTATAAGGAATCTATTTCCTTGTAAAATGTAGTATTGTACTCCAAGAAAATCCAATATTTTCTTATGAATGTATCAAAGTCTTAAAAATCCAAAGACTAAAATGTATAGCGTAGCTTGTAGTATAAAACCTTTGAAAATGTATATTTCCACGTAAACAATTTATAAAGTTGATTTCCCATGCGAGACGTCCTATAACCATACTGTGACCATGTAGGCCTGCTTCGACGTTCTTTAGGCGTCGGACTGTTATGACATTTGTCACCTCAGACCTGTCGGTCTAGCTGTAGCTAGCAGCTCAGGTGCGGGGTTGTCAATCCAGTATAGATCTATACACAAATATCACGCTCTCTTACCGAGACTCTGGTTATAAATTTCAAGACTTATAGTATGTACTTAAATAAGAACTGTGAAGACCCGTCTCACAAAAATGTATGTATCAATCAACTTGTTTACGTAAAGTTTGTATATGAAAAACCCTTGTAATTGCCCATTTTCATTTTTCCCATGATAATATAGTAATGTATAATAATTATATATTTGTATATAATTATTTGTCTTGTTCTAACCGTTATAGTAATATTTGTATCCACAAACTATTCCTATAATAGTTTATTTTTGGTATTCTGTCGTGAAAAACATATATTTACGAATATATGTGAAATAACTTATTTAAATGGTTATAAACAACATCTTTTAAAATATTTTCCATAATAGTGGTGTAATAACTTGGTTATACTATTTATTAATTCCAATATAATATTTCATGACTATCAAATAAAGAACAGCCATGTAGAAGATCAAATGGGGAGGCAGGACCCTTTCAGCGTATAAGCCTTTCGGAAATCCAGCAACCTAGCCCAAATGATCAGCCTAGACACCGCTCTCGTAAGTAGATCATTCGATATTATATTTTGGAACTATAATTGAATTGTTATCATAATGATGTTTACAAAATTCACATTTTGTTTACTATTGTTACAAATGAGTATAAATAGCTATTTTTACAGTATAACTTGTATTCTCCCCCTTAAAAACTTGAATAAAGATAAAAAGAAGGGGTATGAACTCACCTTAATATCGATGATGATCTTATCACCAATTGTTGTTAGATCGCCCGACTCTTACTGCTTCTAACTCGAACCCTCTTTTTCTATCTTTCTACTATATTTTCAAGCTATATCTCTACAACTCTCTCGATATGTGTATATAGCTTGTATTGGTGTGGTTTGATTATGAGAATTTGAGTCCTATTTATAGTAGATTTATTTTCGTATAGCGGCCCTCAAGATAAGAGTATTTGACTTTTATAGCTTTTAGAAATTGTTTATGACAAAACGTACCCTTAAAATACTCTTTAAATAGATTAATAGTTTTTATATAAAAAGAATGATTTTTGTTTATAAAACTATAATCTACAAAAATCGTAGTTTAATAATATAAACTTTTTAACTAAAAAGCTTTAACGAATTAACGTAAGCGTATTAATTGTATGTTTAACGAAAATATAGGGTTTAAGTGTAAATACAATTTCATTTTAAAGAAAAAGAAAATATTAAATATAAAACTGATATCAATAATATTAAATTTTGACGTCAGGTTGTTCGTATCGACGATACGGTTTTGACGGTAAATTTTTCGTTTTATAAAAAAATCATAATACTTTTTATAAACTTAACAATACGTATTGAATACGTAGTGTTCGAAATGAAAATACGAATTCTTTGGGGGTAAAATATATAAATATGAATAAATAATTAAGTGGGGCCCACTTTAATAAAATTATAAAAAATATAAAAAATAAAATATGGAAATTTCAAAGTCTTTCCATCCTTTTAGACTTTGAAAATTGTGTTTTCACACCGGGTTACTGTTCACGTCGGACACTATTCACGACGAATTTTTTTTTCTAATTATTTATACCAAAAAAAATCTAACTTAATAGCGTTTGTTCGTATAATTTATTTGAATTAGCGTAAGTAGTATTATAATATCTAATAATATATTGTAGAGGTTCTGAAATTTGCATTTCACATATTGACCTAATGTACGCTTTGACTGACTTGAGTTGACTTTTGTTGACTTAATTTGACAGAATATAGATATAGATTGTAAATGTTACATGAGTTCAAAAGATTGTACGTTTCAAATACAATTACAATATGATATCAAAATACATAGTATGACGGCGTAACAACCCATCGTCAAAGCTTGTAGTTACCTTATCAATTTCCTGAGAATACAAGTAGTTTGAAAGAGTGTCAACAATTAAGTTGGTGAGTTCATAGGAGTTTTGTATGAGAAAATCCATTTCTTCGTAAAAGATAGTATTGTAATCCTGAAAATTCAATATTTTTTATACAAGTGTTGTAGTCTTAAAACTCAAAGACCAATAATGTATAACGTAGTTTTAAATTTAATATAAAACTATTTAAAATGTATATTTCCACGTAAACTAAATATGTCGTTGATTTTCCCATGTGAGACTCCCTATAACCATACTGTGACCATGTACGCGTGCTGCGACGTTCTTCAAGCGTCAGAATGTTAGACATTCGTCACCTCATGCCTGCCGGTCTAGCTGTAGCTAACAACTCAGGTGTGGGTTTGTCAATCTTGTATAGATCTTTACACAAATATCACGCTCTCTTACCGAGACTCTGGTTATAAATACAGGACTTTTAGTATGTGTACTTAAATAAGTACGGTGAAGACCCCGTCTAACAAAAACTGTTATCAACTTGTTTACGATTATTTGTATATGAAAAACACTTGTATTTGTCATGATCATTTTTCCCATGATAATATAATAGTATATAATAATTATATAATTTCATATAATTATTTTTCTTGTTCCAAAAAGTCATAGTAGTATTTATGTCCATAAAATATTCCTATAATATCTTATTTTTAGTATTTTGTTGTACAAGACATATATTAACAAATATATATGAAATAACTTATCTAGATGTTCATATTTCCCATAAAAATCGTGTAATAACTTTGTTATAACCATTTTTGCTAGAAAAGTCATATTTCCGGTCACAAAAACATAGTTTATACTAGTTTTCATCTTTGTGACTTTTCTTTAGAAGATCCATCATGTTTATACTCATTATTTTTGTATATTTGTGTTTTTATTTAAACATATCACATAATAATGTTCATAACATTTAGATCTAGCATTATTTTATGTAGAAAACCTTTTTACACAAAAACTAGTTAAAAACTTGTATAAATAGTCATTTTTACGGTGTAATCTTGTATTCTCCCCCTAAAACTTGAATAAAGAAGAAAAAAGAGGGGTATGAACTCACCCTTGAAGCGTGATTAAACGAAAAACGAGCTTGGTCTTGGGTTTGGACTTGAAAAATACTCAGGAATAACGACGTTCTTGAACGAAAACCGGTGGCTAACGGTGGTGTAATGGCGGCAAGCGGTGGCCGGAGGTGGTGGAGGGTAGTGGCCGATGGTGGTATATGGTGGGGTGTGGTTGGATTTTTGTGAGAAAGACAGAGTAGATGAAGGGATTCTTGTGTTCAAATGAGAAGATGTAGCTTTTTATTAAATTTTCCAAGATATTGATGTGTATTAATTTATTAGAAAATCAATCTTAGGCATTATGGCTAGGATTGTGAATAGTGTTCAAGAGATATTAGTGTTATGGGGAAGAGATTCAGCCGATTTGGAGAGAGGGGGGTGGGGGGCGTAGGGGAGTTGGTATTTCATAATTTATACAAATTAGTTTATAAAAATGAGTATTTTTTATAAAATGCGTTAAACGTTTTGCGTATTTTTATAAATTTTTTTTTTGAGAAATGATCTTATAAATAAATATTATGTATAATAACATTGGTAAATATTCATTTAGATTGACTCGTAACTCGTTAGATGATAATATACACGTTTAAGCACAATATTCTTCCGAATACACGATTTTTAGCATTTTACCGAAAAATATATTTGGCTATGAAATTAAATACTAGACAATATTATGCTTCATAATATATGTTTCGTTATCCCATTTTTGATGTTTAAGGCACAACGTTTTTGTGTTTTAGGTCCAAACCCTGTGTACATTTATCGTTCACAGCGATTTACTGTTGTAACTTTCACATGCGAACTCCGTTTTCGACGTTCTATATGTCTACGGATTCGTATTCACGAATACATCTTTTTATGAATATTATTAATACTAAAATAATATTTCTATGATTATCGAATTTTTACGCTACTGTACTTTATTATCTGTATTTACAACGTTTACTCGATAATTGATTTGAATTAGCGTACGTAGTATTATAATGTCTAATAATAATCGTAAAGGTATGAAAAATTACATTTCAACATAATGACCTAACGTACACTTTGGTTGACTTAGGTTGACTTTTGATGACCAAATTGACAGTTGTCACAAGGCCCAATAAACATAGTTTTATAGTGGGCCGACCAAGCTTGCAAACATCAACCATGTAGGGCCTTTGTACCCCAACACTAGCCTCCACCCCATTTTCAAAAATTGCTAGGGTACTCCTAGGGTTTTCTATTTTTTGGTAATTATAATTAATTAATAAATGGAAACTGTTACCATTATTTTTGGAAAACTTAGTGGGCAAGGATTATGATTAAATTAATTGATTTGATTTGATTTGATCATCCTTATTTGATTTAATTTATTTAATTAATTGTTTATTAACAGACAAACATTAAATCAATATGGTTTTAATTTTAAATTTAATTAAATTATTTAATTTCGAACAAATTTAAAACAGATAAACCAAAATACTTTAAGATGTTTAAAACACATCTTATATATATTATTATTAAAAGTTAATATTTATATGTATAAGAATTAGTCAGTAAAATAGCTAGTATGCCTCATTCACGAAGCCGATCTATAAGACGGGTATAAAGAAACTGTCTATAAAATGGCGGTTGAATGAGTGTCCACTCTCACCCACCGCTTCCTTGATCAGTGGAGGGTCGTTAGCAGAACGGATTTGATAGGACAACCTAATCTCATTAAAAGTATAATGCTATTAGAGAAAGTACTAGAACCTTTAATGAAATCCCAAATGTAGTTACTTTAGGAAAAAACGTGAAAAGTATGCTAACCCATGATATTGCACATTACACTTTATGAGTCGTAAGTGGAGCGTGTGTGGTTTACCGACACACTAATAGGGACTTATAAAGAGTGGCAATGGGTATCTCATAAATTATCATTGTTGATGGAGCGTGTGTGGTTTACCGGCACAACAATTGAGATGATAAAAGAAATTGAGGTTACCAAGCACATTTTCATGGTTATTCACATCTTGTTTGTGATCCTCGGCATCCCAGTCACAAATGGAAGAGCATAATCCAAGATTAAGATGCAGTTAACCTTGGTCAATGAATCTCACAGATCTAGGAATTGCATAGACACTGAAATTGATGAAAGTATATATACCTTAATGACAATTATGTTGTGATTACGACATCCCTCTTCACACCATAGTTGTGAGATTTTGGGTCCTAGCCTTGTTAAATAATAATTGGGTAATTATTTAAAATGATCAAAATTAGACTAATATTCTGAATTTATAGATGTTTGAAGCTAGTGTCAGTTCTCCTCCTTCTCCTCCATCACCCATCTCTGAGAGCTTCAGAAAGTATATGTTGAATATGGAAAAGCTGACTGGCCTGAACTATGTGGAATGGCTTCGCCAATGGAGATTGGTTCTAAATTTTAAAGTCAAGCCACATCTAATTGAGTGTCCACTCCCCGTTCTACCAAAGCATGGCATCACACAACAGCTTTATGATGAGCATGACTTCTTGATTGATGAGTCCGAGGAAGTTTGTAGCCTCATGCTACTGACCATCGACCCCGAGTTCCATAGGGATTTCGAATTCCTAGGGCTATATGAGTTAGCACGGCTGGCTGAGGAAAGGTTCCGAAAGCCATTTGAAAAGGAATGAACTGGGATCTTCAAGGAGCTTGAAATGTGCAAGCTAGAAGAAGGAAGTAGCGTTGGTCCGCATGTTCTCAATATTGAGGGATACATTGGCGAACTGTATAAACTTGGTCAACCTATTAATCGAGAATTGAGCATCAACATCTTACTCGATTCGCTGACTAACCGGTACGATCTATTCATCCACATGTACAGGAAGAGAAACCAGGACAAGACTATCATGGAAATGCATTCGATGTTGACTCTGTACGAGTCATTCATAGAGATGCATAGTTCCACTAATTCAGCTACTTCAGGATTGAGTCCAGTGATGAGACACATCAAGAAACGGTCCATGTCATCTGTCGGACCGGTTCTGAGATGTCTCAAACTAGGAATCCACAGGGTCGGATACAGTCACAGAAAAATTGGAAGATGAGCCAAGTCGTCTGGCAGCTCAGTTATATCTAAAAACTCAAAACTTCTAATCCTTAATTCCTTGATCCAGGATGTGCTTCTCATATTTTCTATGTATGCAGGGACTCGGTAGGATACAGGACACTGATGAATAGAGCACATTCAGATTGGATCACGGACTCATGCAGTTTTGATGTTTAGTTAGATATCTGATTTTGTTATTAGCTAGTACATGCGTATGACATTGTTTTCATATCTTACATTGTCTGAGGACATTTCTAGTTTAATAAAAGTATTGACTTTTCTTTTAAAACATGGTTCTTTAAATTATCCTTGCAATGTTGTATGAATGTGTTGATAGCATAAATGATAATAACTTGAATGTTGATGCATCCAAAGTGTGTTGGATTCATAAATTGTGTTTTTATGATTGTTAAAGTAAATTTTAATAAGGATCACTTCAACAAAAGATCCAGGTGGATAGGTCTTTGGAATCATTTGACTTGGAGTCACATGATGAATAGAGTTCTTAATTAAATTAGTTGTTACAAGAAATGAATCACCCAATGATCCAATGGATAATATTTTGGAATCAGTTGACTTAGAGTCATGTGATGAATGCACGTCTTGAACAAATTAACAAAGTCATAAATTTACATGGAGATGTAAAAGACATCAAGATTATGAGCAACGGATACATTAGTTATTGTGAATTGCTTGAACATACAAACAAAACACAATTAGTTACACTTCATAATATTTGCCAATCAGTATGACAAATATGACTTCACTTATCAGAATAAGCAATTAATTGAAGCCTTGAATTGTTCAAAGACTTCAAAGGAAATATGAGATCAACAAAATCTGAATGAAAACATAAACTGAGAAAATGTTTCACAATTTCTCCCTCTTCCAAGAACATTAAATGGTTATAATGTGAAAAAGATCGAGCATTGGTTGAAATAGTTCGATCCTCGATGTATTAGATACACTTCCAATCAGTTTCAATAAATTAGATATTCAACTAGTCAGACCATAAAAGTATATGCAGACCACATCTTAGACTAAGTAGGTTGCACAGACACCGTCTGAAGTGTAAAGCAGGGTTCGCCCACTTGTACAAGGAGGGTCCAGGGCCATGTAGCGTTCGTACGAACCTCATAACTAGCATGAACCTGATCAGCAGTGTCATTTCATTGGCCATCCCACAAGTACCTATGAAATAAGAGTCCTTTTAGAAAGAACTCATATTCTAAGGAACCAGTGGGAGTAAGAGTGATCCTGAAGGAGTTCAAGGATTAGCCAAGTGAAAAAACCTCTAGTTAACACTAGAACTTGACCAGGGATCGGATTCCTGTTAAACCTGATATACTCTTCTCTTTGCTAAACCAGTAATATAGGTCACTGTTATAAGGTGTTATGATCTGGGTGACATACCGATTAGTGGTAAAACACTAAGTTGGTACGGATAAGCAGTCCTACTACTTGGAAGCACTGGTGAGCCCGGTTGCTACCAAATAAGAGAACCTAAGGGCGAGACTCGGGTCTATGTGATAATTTGACTGATTTTACACCTGGATTAAAGAACCAGTAAGAGTAATTGAATCATCAAAAGAAAGCGACATAGATAGAAATGTACTTACGCTTAAAGCAAATATGGTTGAGTGAGGCGATAATTAGAGTCAAGTAATTGATTCTGAGAGAAACGCTCTTAACAGAAGATGAAATAAATCTGAAAAACATATTGTTTGCTATAACAACACTTCGAGAGTCATAGCAAGATTGGATGATCTGAACTGCTTTCTTTAAATAGAAAACACAAGGGTTGCATTTAAGACACAACCAAAGGGGTTTAGAACATGCCAATATATACAAAGAGAAAAGTACATGGCCCAGAAATTCATCTAACGGGCACCTCGCAAGGAAGGATCTTTGGATTCTCAAAATATGCCAAAAATTTGGATTTTGTGAATAGACTAAAAGAGTTCTATGATGATGTCAAAGGTTTGGATTTTGGAGTCTTAAAATATGCCAAAAGGTTTGGATTTTGTAACAATCTAAAAGAGTCCTATAAATCATGTCAGAGCTAATGGGAGTATCGTTGTGATCTGCCTATCAATGTATGTCGGTGACATACTATTTTAGGAAACACCATTACAAAGTGTAATGACTTGACATTAAGAGATGATTCACTATGCAAGATCTAAAGGAGATACAACATACTCACGTGGTTATATGCATCTGTCGGATAGATAAAATCGTCAATAAAGACCTTGCCAGTATGCGTATGATCTTGATATGATTCGAGATGCATGACTTCGCGAAAAGAAGAGTTTCTGAAAGTCATGACACATGATTAATGAGTTTCGGAACAAAGCAAATCGGATCCCATGAGATTCTGCTGATTGGATAAATCACAAATGTCATGAACTTATCTTGATAACTTAATGCTTGGAGCACAGTAAGTTGGATTCAGGACACAACATGGTTGAGGATACTGGACAGATTATTAAAGCACACATGATAAATCATTGAGAAATGATTGGGGTGAATGTAATAATAATTTGAAAAGATTTTCAAATCTGAGATTATTTACATCAGTGGGTGATGCTAAGGGACTTCATGGCTGAAGAGTTTCGTCGGTGTATTGATGGTTATCCTTAACATTATTAACACCTTGAAATCCTCTTGACACCAAAGGGTGCAGTTACATGGACTAAAGAACCCAAGAACCATGGGAAGTCACAATACATACCACCATTTCTGGAATAGAGTTAGGAGAGAAAAACAAGATGATATATTGAGATATCATCGGAAAGGTGTACGATCGGGTTATGTGCAATGATGTGTATCATAGACAAATGAAGGATATTTTGGATACATAATGTGAGTAAAGGTCATTTGGGTATATAGACATATAAAATCTTAATTACAAGTTTAAAAGAAACCAAGAAATACATAACAATATTATAACAGATCTGATTTGGTGATTACCTCGTGGAGACTTGGTAATAAGAAGGAGTCTGTCAGATCATTCCAACCTTGTGTTTCATTAGATCTGACTTGGTGATTGTCTCATGGAGACTTGATAATAAGCAGGAGTGGCTACCTGTTAGATCATTCCAACTTTGTGTTTCATTTTGCATGTTTTACTTCCCGAATAATATGATTATTCAAAGGTCGACAGTCGTTCATACTTTTGGAAGTAAGCAGTGAATTAAGACTGTCATGAATAGAATTGTAGACTGTCTAAGGAGTTAGAGATAGCAATAGTGTTGCTGCAATGTTCATGAGTACTTAGAAATAGGGATTTGAGTATTGGACAAACCCACGCTCAGAGAATTACTTCATGGATTATATCACGAGTAATTTTGAGATGATAATATCTTATGGTCTTGAAACGAAGACATATGAGTTGTGATTTACAAGTCGGTTGCACATTGATAATGCGTAAACACATCGGTAACTCGATGTTATAAAACATATTGTTGTGTGTGATTCAATGAGTAAAGGATACAAGAATATGAGTCAAAGTTTCTTCATTCCTTATGCCCTAACGGGAAAAGCGGTATCTTTGGGCCCCTCGGTGATTTGGTGTTGACTTATAGTGTTGGGCCCAGCCATGACTACATTGATGTGTTCGATTAGAAGTCCTATATCATCACAAATTAGAAATCGAGAAACAAAGTCTTGGACATTTAGATTGATTCTAATCCATGTCTCAAGTCTGAATGATATCTTGTAGAACGAAGGATCATATGATCACTTATCATAGGACGCGTAACTGGTTGGGTCAGAGTTCGGCAAACCCGTATCTTATACTTCCTAATATGAGGATTAGGGGATTTGTGCCTACCCTCCACTTGGATTATTTCCCTTCTCCTCCCTATATATGAGGATGATGAGGAGGAAGCTCCCTCGACTCCACCTGTACAAACCCCCCCCCCCCCCCAAATAGTATCCATAGTTTCTACCCCATTTCTTCGATGAATTCCATTCTATGTGTCTAGATGTCCACCACGTTAGGCAGCGGGTGACCACATGTGGGGTTGGCTTCAATCCCAAGGACATTTCCCCGACTTCCTTCCGCCCGACCCCCCGATGTGATTTTTATTTCTTTTTACCTGTTACTCCAGCTTGGGGTGGCGTATTTTATTTTATTGCTTTTTTTTGCATTATTAGGGCAATTTTTTTCAAAAATCTTCAAAAACAACAAAAATATTTTGTTTTCTTCTTTTCAACTTTTCGTTTTAACCACATTAGTTGAATTTTAGTTTAAGATCACTTGTATTTTCATGTATTTTTTCTATCTCTTACTTCTCATCTATGTGACACCTTTAATATCAATTATAATACACCTTCATCACCAACCTCTTGTATTTTTGTCACCCATGTGCATACAACATTACCAACTTTTGAAACACTAGATCCTCACTAGGGACTCCTTTTTGTTAATGCGCCTACTGTAAACACGTTGGGTGAGTATATGAAAGCACACATGAAACTGAATAAAAAATATACTAGCAAAGGGTGCCTTGTATACTCGTGAGTATTTTATTGTGTGTAATCGGCTTGGGAAATACTATGGAAGTTGCACTAGTCCCTCCCTCTTGACCAATACATTTGCACAATGTTCATTAAGCGGAATATTTATCGCAAATCGCAGTCTTCCAACGACACGAACAAAAGCTTTCTTTTTTCTTCCATTTGAGTTCGTTGTGCCCAATTGTCTAGTGTATTTTTATATATTCTCGTGTTTTGTATTTTAGACTCGTGATTTTTCTTTTTGCATATAATTGAGTCATGTGATTTTCCTTTTATGTTACATTTGGTGTTTTGGAGTCGAGTTGAAAGTTTTATTTCTAATTTTGTTACTGTTTATGAATTTAGTGAAAGATATTTTACTTTGAAATTCCAGAAATATTCATTCCATTTAGTTCTAAAAAAAATTGGTTTAAGAAAAGTGAACCAAACCAAGTGCTCACCAAAATTTTCAAAAAAATAATAAAAAGATTCCCACAAAAATATTTATAAGTTATCACTTGTTTTTGAAGTTCAACATGTATTTTATTTCAAAAATAAGTACTTGAATCTCATTTGAACAGATTTTAAAACGTCATCGTCGACTATGTTTCAGTTTTGGTAGTTTTTGGAAGTTTGAGATTCGGCTCTAGTCTTGTTAGATTATTGTGTTCTATTTTGTGTTTAAGATTTCGTGTTGTTATGTTTTTGTTTTTGTCCCGCTATTTTTGGAAGATCGTACGTTTAATGTTTGGTATGCAGTTGTGGTCGGTTGGAGGACTTAGACAAAGTCAACTTAGTATGTACCTCGTCCGAAGCCCGAGCGCCCTTCCTATAAAACGTGCATTTATAACCGAAGATCCGAAGACGTCGTTTGCAAGTTCACACATCTTGTGACATGAGGGGAGCGAAAAATTATGAGCACATCCTTTTCTTGTGTGATGCTTTGTATACCTAGTGAATGTTTCATGTGTGAGTTTAGATTCCGACCCATCGTGGCTTATGTTAAGTGCTTAGTGAAAATTTGTTCCTCCTAATGATGTCTTGTTTCAATCATTGGTATACTTGTTATGTGCATGGGGTCCAAATTGGCACGATTTTAGTTATACTAGATGTTGTCTTAGTTGCTACCTAAGGATTCTATTGTTTTTTCTTTACTTATTTTGATCGTCTCGGGTTGTTCTAGTTCTTTTTTTTCCTTGAGCACAAGAAAAGTTTAAATCTTTGGGTGATTTGATGTTTATCTTTATTACTTCTTTTTATAATTAATTCAACATATTTTAATCTATTTTTAGTGTAATTTTCATGCATATTTTCCGTTTCTGTTATTTTTATCATTCGGGGATACTTTCTAGTATTTTGTGTTAATTGCACATATTTCTTTAAGACTAAGGCGAAACGGGATTTGTTCGGGAGCGGAGCAGGATGATTTCTCAAAATGCATGGATGACAAGAGGATGTTGGGATTAGATGAAGCTTTAGACCTAGAAGGATGTTGTTGGGCTACCATGGAGTTCTAGAGCCTAAAAGGAGCTCAACTTTAGTCAAACCCTGATTTGGCATTTGAGGAAAGAGACCAAACCCCACCCTTTTTGCTAAAACATAACAAGTCAGACCCAAATTGGGCCGTCTACAAGTTCACGCGGCCCGTGTGGCTTTTTACTTTTGCCTCCTGCGACCAGCGCAATATGAGTTGGGGGTATTTTTGTCTTTTCATGTTGGAGCTACTACTTGAAGAGTTTTTGAGAGGGTCTTTTAGATCATTCAGAGGACACATGACCAGAAGGAGGAAGCTAGGTTTTGGGAGCATTTCTTGAGTATTTCTTACATCTCTCTTCACTTGGGTTCAACATATTTTGTAATTTAAATGTTTGGTACATTTTCTTACTCTTGTGCTTGTTGTTCTAGCCATGCTTAGCTAGTTCTCTTTTATCAATATTGGGTGTAATCCATGAATAACTAGTTAGGTTTTGAAAGGTTTTGAGCATTTGGGTTCTAATCTATGAATGCAACTTAGTTTATATCTTCAAATTGTTTTTGTGTTCTTATTCATGAGTTTGAATGCTTGAATGGTTATTTTCATTTGTTTTCCTAATTACGTAATTGATTTTTAAAACAAACTAGTGACAAATGATTTTAGTGGATGCTTATATTCATTTTTAAAATAATGGAGTTATGTTCTTCAAAGAAAAGTGGAAGCTTATTGACTTCCTTTGAGCTTGGTGATTCTTAGATCCATAATGCTAGTCAACTTACATGAATTGAATGCTTATTTTATTTTTGACTTTCATTAAGACGGTTGTTAAGAACCTTTCTAACTTCTATACAAACTAAGAAGAATTAAGGTAATTCAAGATTTTGAAAGACTATAACCAATTTAGATTAAATCAAATACATTGCACTATACACCTTGAGGATAAACCTACTAGTTGGAATTGTGATGAAATCCCAATATTGATTGTTTCTCCATATTTGATTCACTTCATCAAATTTAGTTACATTCCTTGTTTACATTTTAAACTCAACAAACAAACCCCCCCCCTTTTATTCTACTTTGTTTAAAAACATATCTTTTTATGGATTGATCGCGTTGTATTACAAATTGAACCAATCTCCGTGGACTTGACCCCTTTTACCATTGTACACAAATTTGTGTTAGAGAATTAGTATTTTAACTTTTTTGGTCTCGACAACAACCACAAGGATTGAGGCTAGAATCAATAATAAGGAGACTAAGGCACAAACTAGGGTTTCTTCGGGTTTGGAGGCTGATAAAAGAGACAGCCCTAGGGTTAAGTGTCTTTAAATAGGGCCCAAGGCCCGAGATCAAGAGTTTTGCACTTGTGGCTCATCGTGTCGCTAACTATGGCTGATAACGTCGCTATGAGTCATACCCCACATATCTTTTAAACCCTTCCTCGTGTCACTATCCCCTCCACCGATAGCGCCGCTGATCCCCCACTTTACCTAGAATTTATTTCCTTAAAATCTATGACAATTGTAAAATTAGTCAACAAAAGTCAACTATAGCCAAACAAAGAGCAAGTTTACCCACATAATGAAAATTAAATTCATAACTACTATAATGTATTATTGGATGTTATCATACTACGTATACGATTACAAGGCAAATACCTAACCAACCATACAAACGTAACAAGGAGATCGCGCTAGGTATGAGGAATCCATTTTCTCACCGAACCACTTTCGAACCCTTAATCCTCATTCGGAGACTCTATCAGAACGTCCCCAACCTCTAAACTACCTCCGAAACCTCTAGTTCCGGATACGACTTTCGGACCCTACAACTTTCCGAATTCTCAAAGCTGACCTCGGAACCCACCAAGCTCGGAACTCCCAAGTAGGAGCTTCTGATTTTGGAAATCCCCATACTCCGAAATCGCCACTCGATTCGGAAATGACACTCGGAGAATGCTCAGGCCTCCGAGTGATAATCGAAAACTGATTCTCCGAAAACCCAACCTTCAGAATCAGATCATTGGAAGATTTAATCTTGGATCTTTGCTGCACGAGTTCCGAAGGTATCACTTTCGGACTCCATGTCTCCAGAACTTACCCCTCTCATGCAACGTCCACTTCCTAATAGGAGACCATCTTCCTAATCCTCACTACCAACACCTGCTAAATAACAAGTCCCAATGCAAATGTCAATCAAATCACAAGGTCAACTGCTACTAAGTACACCTAGGACTGAGTGATTTGACATAAAGCATAACTAACCCCTCTTCTAATCGGTTCTCTATACTCGATGAACCCTTAAACTCATGAAATCATCAGATTTCCTCTCAACTTTCCCTCAACTTTCTCTCAACTCTCGACTTTCACCACCTTTCTCTCTACTCACTACCTCAACCGCACCACCGCGAACGGCCATTCTCCGCCGTTCTTCCCGGTGTAAAACATCATATCCTTGGTAAGGTAGTTCCCTTGATGATTCGTAATATTAATACACCGCTTGTATGTCGTTTACACACACTAATATTTTGTAGAACCATCGGGTAATTTCCTTATCCGAAGGTCCTTAGGTTCCGAGAACCCCAGGACTCAACCTCCTGTCGTTGTGCTCCTGAAACCAGCGCTCCTTCTCGACAGTTCACGCTTCAAGGGTGAGCTTCATACCCCTCCTTTTCACTTTTTCGGTAATTTTAGGGGGAGAATACATGTCCTAATACTACAAATATCGCTTTTACACATGTTCAAAAGTGTTTACATTTCACGCATACGATTTATACAAGTTAAAATCACTGTCTTTCCTGGAAATCATTCTGATTTCGGACTATGTTCAGACTCTGTTAACAAATATCTATACAAGATAAAACGATCACTTTGAGCGAGAATATTACTGAATTTCGGACCTCTGCCCGAAAAGGCCTCACACGTACTTATATATATATATATATATATATATATATATATATATATATATATATATATATATATATATATATATATATATATATATATATAATCCGATAAGCGAAGGGTACTACTTGTAGTTCTGTTGCGCAGAGTCCATAATTCCAAAATAAACCATGATATCAAAAACACAAGAACTTACACAGTACAACAAGCTATGTCTTAGATAAACTATTATAGGAATGGTTTATGATTACACGGTCTTTCACTACATTGAAACGACACCGGTTCATTTATATAAGAATATTATATAATTTAACAACATCCAACGTTATTTTGGAAATAAGATAACGACAGAAAAACTAAAGAGTTTTCTTAACTACAAAACGTAAATGGGTCGATGATACATACATTTTGTGAGACGGGTCTTCACAGTACTTTTGTACTTACACTATAAGTCCTGAAATTTATAACCAGAATCTCGGTAAGAGAGCGTGACATTGTGTATAGATCTATACGGGATTACAACCCCGCACCTGAGCTGTTAGCTACAGCTAGACCGGCAGGTCTGAGGTGACAACTGGCATAATGTTTCCGACGCCTGAAGAACGTCGCAGCAGGCCAACTAGTCTACAGTATGGTTATAGGACGCCTCACGACGGAAACAACGATTCACCCTTTAATAAATGTTTACGTTAAAACCCACATTTTTATAAAGTGTTACTAACATTAAAATCCTTGGGCTTTCAGACCTACAACACTGCTAAATATAGAAAATATTGGATTTTCTCGAGTCTTTCAAATCTACGATTTATCACAAAAAGGATTTCTATACAAAATACTTATGAACTCACAAACTTTATTGTTGACGCTTTTCAAATTACTTGTATTCTCAAGGAACCAGTAAACAGGTTCACAAGCAATGACGACGGGACGCTATGACGTCATGAATCATATATTTTTGAACCATATGTAAATGTAATGGAAACAACAACATTGAACTTATATAACTTTTACAATTATTTTATGATGGATGAGATTGCTTGGATTAATTACTATTCGACGTTGTTATGATATCGTACATGAAGTCACCCACCCTTGAACTTTTCCGCCATTACGGTTTGAGGGTGTGACAAAATCTTTCAATCTTAATTCGGGAAATGGGATTTACAAAGAGGCAGGCAGTGGAGGCGGTTGATCAAACAATGCAAGACATCACAAGTGAGAAACTTCTGTCAATGGAAAGATAATGGTTGTTGGAAGTGACTTTACACATGTGTTGCTGGCCTTCCATTAAAAGGTTATGCTTAACTCTCAATATGAAAGCGGTAACTAAACCATGGTTTTTTGATTTTTTATTAAAGGCCAGTGATGGAGATGAGGAACCAATAGATGAGAGCTTTATTTGTATTCCTGATGACATGGCTATTCCTGATGACATGGCTATTCCATACACTGATGAAGCTAACTCCATGATGCTCTTGTTGATTCAATATTCCATATTTGCAATCTAACATGGGTGTTCCAAAATTTATCATTTCGAAGCACGATATTGTTAACTGAAAATGAAAGTGTTAACAATATTAATGATCATTTGACGAATGGGTTTATAGAGACCAAAAAGTTTACTACAATTTTGATGAAGCAGAAGACGATATCAAAAACTTCTATCCAACAAAACTCTTGCACTCACTAAGTGTTAGTGGGTTGCCCGCTCGTTACCATCAGTTAAAAGTTGTGTGCCCGATAATAATATCACAAAATATTGATCCCTTGAATGGATTATGCAATGGAACCAGAGATTGATATGTAGAGCTTTTCAACAAAAAGTCATTGATGCAACAATAGTTGTTGGTCGGCATGCTGGGAAAATGGTGCTTTTGCCATGAATTCTTCTACGCTCGTCTGATGATGAGATGTTCCCATTCAAACTGAAGATAAAACAATTACCATTTTGACTTAGTTTCTCTATCATGATCAATAATAATCAAGGACAAACAATTCCAAATGTACGTATTTATCTACCAGAATCAATATTCTCACATGATCAGCTTTATGTGGCGTTGTCTAGAGGAACTTCATGTGCGAATACAAATGTATTAGTAAAGTCCGCCAAAAAGTTCCACCGTGATGGAATCTACACATCAAATGTGGTGTATAAAGAAGTTCTATTTGATGAATAACATTTGTGATACGACTTATTATTTCTAGTTGTTACATTATGTATCTAATATAGTCATTTCATGATTCTTTCAGAACATTTCTCTATATCGATAGATCGATTTTTATCTATTAATTTTCTAAATAACTAAAATTGTATGATTGTAGATGATTGTAAATAATATATTGTTAAATTTAACATGAACTTTGACTTATAAAAACTTTAAACAAGATATATATCGTACATTTATTCAACTATGACATATGAAATGTGTATTTTTGCTCATATGTTTTGTTGAACCTGCATCTTTTTGAAATGCATGTTAATTCGTAATTTATCTATTATACATTGGTTTACTGCAATTCGATGAAGCTTGAATGGACTCCATTACCACTAACAATGTAAATATTCTAAATAATATCCAATACACCTATTTCATTTCCGATTTTTTACGACAAATTATGTCCCGTCACATTATGTGAATACACTACACGACTAGTCCTGTTAAGTAATTTTTCCAATGAAGTACCATCAAATATGTTGAAATTTATCTAACCAAACGGCCCTAACTCTATTTTCCATGCTAAAATTGGACTAAAAAATAACATATGGTCCGATGATTTTTAAAAAGGTGAGGTTTTTGGTAATCAATAAATATGCTCCTTGAAAGCTGTTTTAAACCTGTTGCCATTCCTTTGAAACTACGAAACCCAACACCTTTTTCCCTCATACCTTCTTTTGAACGTCCCACATCTCCTGCAAAATCACATCAGATTCCATTTCTCCATCCTCACGTTTTCTTCAATACTCTCTCTATACACTCTTCATTTCTCCCAGACTGCTGCTTTTCTTACCATCAGATTTTGTACGGCAGTAGGGTTTATTACATTGTCATTACCATAATCTTAATGGGGCAACAGTCTTTGATCTATAGTTTTGTGTCTAGAGGAACTATGATCCTCTCAGAGTACACCGAGTTCACCGGGAATTTCACTACTATCGCTGCTCAGTGCCTCCAGAAACTTCCGGCAACTAACAATAAGTTCACCTACAATTGCGACGGACACACCTTCAATTACCTTGTTGAAGATGGCTTTAGTAAGCATCCATTAAATTTTCTCCCTTTTGGTATATCTTGCGTTGTGTGCCACGGTTTTAAGTATCGATCTGCTCGTGGCTGTTTCAATTAGATTGGGATTTGTTTATTAAACTGGAAAGCTTACTAGTTCTGTCAACTTGATTTATATCTTGATTCGTTTGTGTGTTGTAGCCTTATTCTCTGAGTCAGATTTTAGAGTCCACGTAAATATTTATTTGATGCATCTTTTGTTTTTTATAACGCTTATAAATTAACAATGTAATTTTTTCATTTTGTCCATTTTTAACAATCCATAAATAATACCTGTAACTTTATCAGACACACTTGAGATGTTGATGCTAACATCTAATTTTGTACTTTGAGTTTTTTTTTCTTATTGAGTCATTTAACTTTGAAAAATGTTCTAATCTATAGCATTGTGTGTTTTAGTGTTTCTTTTTCTTGTCAATGAATGCTTGTGATTTTACCTTTTTGCTCCCCTCTAAGCTTCTTAACTGACATTATTTTGTTTCACTTGATGAAGCATTTTGTGTTGTTGCTGCGGAATCTGTGGGCAGGCAGCTTCCAATGGCTTTTCTGGAGCGAATAAAGGAAGACTTCACCAAGAAATATGGTGCAGGGAAAGCTGCTACAGCTGTTGCCCATAGCCTCAACAAAGAATTCGGGTAAATAATTAATTGGATTAAGTGTGTAGGAAATAGCATCACTTTGTTTAATGTGCCATCTTATCTTAATTTCTTCATATTATGGCGTTGTACATTGAAAAATGTATCCAAATATAGCATTGTCATACAAATACCGTTTTTTTTAATTGCTATAATTTGGTAGATTTTTTTAACGGACAATGCTGAATAATGTAATAAGAAGAGAAGAAAGTAGGATGCTATAAATATAATAAACAAATCAATGAAATTACATTGCTATTTTTGCATTCAAGTCTATTAAATATGACAGTAAAGCTATTTATTAAAACAATGATCCAATCTCATTAGTACCACAATCTAATAGGTTGCAAACACGTAACTCTTTAGACCATTTGGCTTGTTTCCACTATATTTAATAATCCTATTCTACCCCATTTGACCCGTTGTCAATAAAGCTACCCCAAAAAATATGACATGTTTTCACATATATTGAAAACGAATGTATACAATTGTTTTATTGCATATAAATTGAAAAAAAATTGTTGTAGTTTTCACATAAATGAATATTTAATCACCAGGCCTAAGTTGAAGGAGCAGATGCAGTATTGTGTTGATCATCCTGAAGAAATGAGCAAGCTTTCAAAGGTGAAAGCCCAAGTTTCAGAAGTGAAAGGTGTGATGATGGAAAATATTGAGAAGGTAATGCAATTGTTTCATCTCATGTTTTTTAGTAAAATATGAAACCCATGTGTACGCATACGATCTGATTCGGTACTTGGAATTGTAGGTTTTAGACCGTGGTGAAAAGATTGAGCTTCTGGTGGACAAAACAGAGACTCTCCGTTCCCAGGTTACACTTTTTGTCATCTATGCGAAACACACTACAACCTGTTATGTTGTTATAGTGTATATATATATATATATATATATATATATATATATATATATATATATATATATATATATAAAATAAAGGAGGCATTTTTCCTCTCACCACATGCATTTGAAACCTCTAAGACCTTCCAATTTTCAACTTAATATAATCAATTTATTAATTTAAATAGATTACTAAATATTAATTATATCTTATTAATGATAGATTTTATAAATTATTTTTATAATACACTTAATATGTTAATTTAAATATTATGTTAAATCCAAAATATAAATCAAAATATCAAATAAACTTAAAAAAATATATTCAAACGACATTTTCTTAAAATTGTTAAACAAGTTTAAATACGGTAAACGTAGAAGGACAAGTCAAATTAAAGAAAAAATATCAAAACCTATTTTTTTTATAATTCAACTTTTTTCAAATAAGTGGTTTTTTAATTAATTAATAAAAAACATTGCATTACGTTAACTTAGAAATAATATTTCATATCCCAATCAATCATAATGATCGAAATTAGAAACAATCAACATATAAATAATTTTAATTAATAAATCACAATGTTAAATTGTAATACTATATCGAAAACATGTTCATTTTTATTAAAATACAAACTACGGGAAGAGGCTCTTGATGATATGATTTTGATAGATGTATATCTAATAATACGGTTAAAAATAATTAAAAAATGATACATCAACTTAATGCAAGAGTTACTATTTTATAGTTAATTATGTCTATAACATTATTATTTTCAACAAGCAGATGTAAACAATTTAACTATATAATTTTATTATACGCAACGCGCAAATATTTACTGTTAGTATATGATGATGGGTGCAGGCACAAGATTTTAGGACACAAGGAACTCAATTGAGGAGGAATATGTGGTTGCAAAACATGAAGATAAAGCTCATAGTTTTGGGAATAATCGTCGCCTTGATCCTCATTATAGTTCTATCGGTTTGTGGCGGCTTTAACTGTGGCAAGTGACCCACAATCTTATAATTTTGTTCCTCTTTTTTACTTGCTTTGTGCTGTAAAAAAACTGCATGTATATTTTAAAAACTTCATATAACATATCCGTGCTCATACCCACTGGACACGTGGGAGGGAGATCTATCCTGTTTTTACAGGTTAGCATAACATTGTGTCATCTTACACTATATATCATGTGTGGGGCCTCATGTTACCATGAGTTACGGAGTTGCTAGTATATCCTTTGTATCATTTATCAAGTCTTTCACCTTTAGTACATCCATTATTTAAATCCTTTGTGTATGCTCGTTTCTACTAGATAATTTCTAGATACCGCTGAGTTCATGTGTGTGATAAACTTTAAAAAACAATTATTTGGAATTTGTTAATTAAGATTACAATTATTATCTAACCATTATGTTGGATTTATGTGGAAGACATAATTTTTTAACTATAATAATAATTATATATGAATCTACGAGGTCACATACAAAAAATAGTGGAAGACATAAGATGAATAAGAGAAATTATATTTATTCCTATTTTTTGTTCTTATCCATCTTCCTACCAAGTGTCAAATTTAATAAAAAATAATAATGATAAATGTCAAATTTAATAAAAATAAAAATATTTTAAAACACATGTCACAATTTAATATGTATAGGAACATGAGTAGGAGCAAAAGGTATGAATAAATATAATTTCTCGAAGAATAATATTAATTTATATGAAATTTTATTATTCATTTAGTAATAAGCAAAATAATGAAATTTTATTGGATAAAAATAAAACAAATAAAATTTTTATTTATTTACTAATAAGCAAAATAATGAAATTTTATTATTCATTTAGACTAAGTGAGTTTAAATAATAACTTCAATCAATTAACTCGTGACCTTTCAAATTGATTTTATATATATATATATATATATATATATATATATATATATATATATATATATATATATATATATATATATATATATATATATATATATATATATATATATATATATATATATATATAGAGAGAGAGAGGATCATATATGAACTATAAGTACTGCATGCTCATATGATGATAATTTTTGATCCATCATCATTTAGGGGCATATTTGTCAATTTATATAATGTAATTATAATTTCCGTTAATTAATTAATTGGATTTCCTTAATTACAAGCCTATATTTGTGGAATGGAAACTACCACAATTCTATTAGTCATCATCTTCTTCACCCCTTATAAAATGTCATGATCACCGTCACACCACTACCACCATCTTCATCTTCTTCAAACCTGCAAAAAAAAATCAAGACCACCACTTGTAGTAGAAAACACACAATCATCATCTTCTTCAGACCTGCAAACAACCAACACCACCATTTGTAATAAAAAAGATAGAGAGAAAAAATGAATTAAGAAATTGGATGTTGGTATGTGTTTGCTGCAATTAGAAACACACACGGGATGATTATTGAAGAAGGAAAAATGATCTGTCAGTGATACGTTGGTAATCCGTCGGTTTTTGCAGGTTATTTTTCTTCCTTCTTCTGATTTTTCTCGTTGTGCTCGTTGGTAGATGATGAGCAGGGGTTTTCGACCATTTCCATTTTGATTAGGGTCAAGACAAGCATTCTTCAAGAATGTTTATATTTTTTTGAGAATGGTAGTGTATTATGTCAAGAATGAAGTGTATTCTTTTAACAATTACATGCATTATTAAAGAATTTGGGTATTATTTGAATAACGAAGCATAAATATAACATGTTTTTTATAATTTCCGTTTTGATTAGGGTCAAGAAGACCATTATTCAAGAACGTCTTCACATTTTCTCAAGAATGGTTACACTATTCTTCAAGAATGTCACTTATGTACTTGTAATTCATAATATATATTTTTCAAGAATGAGAATGATAATAATGAAAGCTGAATCCAAATCGATTTTTGGAAAGTTAGGATTCATTGATTATAATCACCGACGGGTCATCGACTAATCACCGATGGATCACCGACAGATTAGTGACGGATCAATGACGTATCGCCGACGGATCAGTGATGGATCTACGTTCCATTCTTTAAGAATGCCACTTGTGTGAGGTCTGATTGCAACAAACACATACCAATATTCAATAATGTCTTTAGAATGTTTATTCTTTAAGAATACTTGTTCTTTTGATGTATATTCCGTTAATAATACTATTATTTTAAGAACGCTATGTGGTATCATTCTCACGAGATATCATTTTTCCACATATTTATTTATCAAAAACTCATATAAGAATTCAAATTGATTAAAAATCAGATTAGAATTGAAATTCAAATTAATTAAAACTTGGTAAGAAATCATAATCTTTAATAATGTTTTAATTCTCAAAAGCTTTCTTGAATTTAGTCGTGTTTTTTAGAATGAAAGGGTACCTATTAAATCATCGAGAACGAGTGTTTTTTTTTCAGTAATTCACGAACAATTTAATGTATTGAATAAAAATCTAAGTTTGATTTGATTTTTATTAACTAAATTGATTTAGTTTCCTAAAATATAGGTAATATTTAATTTATCATTCTTAATAAAATGTCATATATGACCTTATAATTAGTTAAGTCAAATTACATAGTAAATGTCATTCCATGATAATCACATGCACCCTATGATCATAGCCTTCCATTCTTAATGGACCATTTGGTTATACATTCACAATTCACATTTGATAATATATATATATATATATATATATATATATATATATATATATATATATATATATATATATATATATATATATATATATATATATATATATATATATATATATAGAGAGAGAGAGAGAGATATTTATGTTCTTTTAAGAACTCAAATATTCATGAGATCTTGAGAACTCATTCTGATTGGTTAGATCATAAAAGGGCATGATAGTCATTTACCAAAAATCTCATTTAATTCTGATTTTTTTATTTTTGGTATCAACAATAACAATTCCTAAAATCAAGCCTATTAGATTTGAATTTTCAAATTTAAAAAAAATCCAATATTCATTTTTTTAAAATCAGATTTTTTTAGAGTTTGAAAAAACATAAAATTTTATTTATTTTAATTAGATTTTTTGAATTTAAAAGAAATATAAATTTTTTATTTGCATGTGCATATATACATGTTCGTAGGTGTTTTTCTAATAGAATGAATATATGCATAATCAGATTTCTGAGTTGTGCTTTTTTTTAATAGAATGCATAAATACATATTTAACTTTTTACATTATATTTTCCAAGGATGCATACATGCACATTTAATAACATTTCGTAAAAGACACACAAAAATATTTGTATTTCATAATATACGGATATAGTACTACCAATTTATTAGAAACAATAATATACACTGTTTTGAACGTCACATACAAAAAAACTATACAAAATACAATGAAAATTCATGATATCTTCATTTTTCTGTTTTCACACATTCAATTTGCTCGATAAATTCTTCAAAATCTGCAAGAACGTTAATAAAAATTAATATAAATGTAAATCTCTTCGGACAGTCTCTTGCACCCCCACCAACTACTATTGAAAATTTTGATCATCTGAAAGCTGGGCAGATTGTGGAGAAGCCCGGGGTGTTGTGTTCAAAGGGCTGTCAAGTGACAAAGAAACTCTAGTCACAAAATTTTTCGAAATAGACTACTTGGGCCTTTACCCTTCGGAATCCATCTCCTAAGTCTTGGCCTTGGTGAACAATTGTTTTGTGAATAACTGGGAGGAAAAGAAGAAAGTAAGAGAATACCTCAACCGGTGGCTGACCGTTAGGTATGCCTTGAAGCAAGCCTTCAAGAGACACTACCAGAGGAGATTGTTGAGTGTATTTGTGTTGAAGTGCTTAACTATCCGAAGACCTGAGCCTGGCCATCCAAAGAGTAAAACTATTTTGATAGAAGACCCCTAAGTCTGAAGACTCCGAATGGTATATCCCGGAGGATCCGAAAACTTATCTGCAGTAATAACTTTTGGTGTACGCGTGACTGAAGGCTACGTGGTGCATGAATCTTGTCTCCTAATGGCTAGTACACTGATAGGATATTCTCTGTAACAAATTGTACTAGGCGTATCACTGATCATGTATAAATATCAGTGATACCCTTCCGTGTCGAGTGCCAGTGGATGACTGTGAGATTCCATCTTCCTGATTGTAAAACCCTAAACGATTAATCAAAGCATTCGGCACAAGTTATCCATTTTGCACTGTGTTCTTTATTGTTCTTACATATATTTACTTGTGTGTTGCTTAGCATAATTCATCTAAGTAGATCGTTAGTCATATCTCACTGTTTGATAAATTTCAACACCTAACACATCTCAATATTAGATGGGGAAACCTTTATCAAACTGTTGTTTTTCTTTCTATAGAACTACGAGTGATTCGTCCTTAGTTCCCAGAAACTCGCATGATAAATAATTTGTCTCTGTGAGAGACAATATCTCATTCCTTGTTACTGCACAATCAAAGGCCACTGATTTGTTTCGGATTTTTATATCTTCCAGAACTTCGGATTCGACCGAAGGAAATCCTGATGGGCTCAACATCAAAACCGGCCCATATTAACAGGCGGTTATGTTGGAACTTCGTTCGAACATAACCTGAACAGAGTTCCTCAAGACTGCTGGTTATGAGTCATGTGAGTATTTATTCAGTGATAATCTTGTTCTTTTTTTTTAGCAGAAGTATGATTCATCCGACGATCAGATTCGAGATGATGATCTCATCTCCATCTTAAAACCCGAGAAAGCAGTTAAACCGAAGAAGAAGAAAGCAAAGAGAACATTTCATGAGTCAGAAATGGATGATACTATTCAAAAAGAGCCAGCTGAGTTTGCCATCCCGACATCCGAAACATTAAAAGGTTAACTTCTTAAGGAAAGAAGAGAACCTTCAATGCCAAAACCCTCATGGTCTCAAATATCCGAGAATATTTGAATAGAAAGATCCGAAGCTCAAAAGAAACAACTTCACGAGATCATGCAAAAACAAACCCACGATGATCTACTTGTCAAAAAGGCTGAAGACAAACAAAGAGAGGTCGAGGCTACAAGAAAAGCTACTAAAGAGAATCAAATCGTGCCTCCTCAACAAGATGATCCACACATTTCTCTTAATGAAGGATCCGGAAGAAACACCATTGAAAGAATTTCTCTTTCTCCGGACAGTAAACCTTTGGGCAGTGATACTTTTCCCAACATGTCAATCAAACCAACTTCCATCCTTCATCGTGTGTTCACAGTTGAAAAGCCTCCCTCACAGCAATCCGAAGCTCGTGCCTCCCCATCTCGAAAGGATCCACCTCGTGAAGCCTCGTCCTCGGATCCTAAACTACTAGAATTGGAAGAGAAGATCGATCATATTTTGTCAAAGTTGAATACTCCAGCTCCTCCTCCTCCCAATACAATCACTGAAGCTCATGTTCAAGCTGCGATTGAAGCAACTAGTGTTAAATTGAATGCTGGAAAACAGAAGCTAGTCGACAAGTACAACGAACTATGTACTGAGCTTTCCAGGGAGATGAAATAATGTCAAGATCTGTTTAGTAGTCTTGACAAAGTTGCAAAGGAAAATTGCCAACTGACAAATAGCATGCACTCGCATATACTTTCCAATTTCAAAAAGCTTGAAAAACAGTTAAAAGCAGAACACCAGGCATAAATCCAAAGATATCATTCGATTCATAAATTTACAGGTTCTCAAGTCTCAGCATATCATCAAATTAGCATGGAACTACAAAAGATGGTTAGTACTCCATACAAAGTTGCAGATCATACGGAAATAATGGAACGAATCATGAAGCTTGTTAAGGATCCACCGATCAATACTGAGGTTGCTGCCTTGTCTAAATCTATTCAAACTCAATTTCTCCAACTTTTCGATAAATTAGACAAGGCTGCTCTGAAGTTTTCAGAATAGGCTGGGCCTTCTTCTAAAAAGGGGGAGAAGCTATGGTCAACGGAGCAGGCAGTGATGCCTCACATGGTCCCTCCCTCTCTAGTGAAAAAGAACAAGTGAAGACCCCTTCTATTAATCCTATTGACTTTCTATCTGATCTGGAGTCAACAAATCATCCGAAAAAGAAAATCCAGAGCATAAGAACAAAATCACTAAAGATGAGCCGACTAATAAGGACTTTGTCACTCCTTCTCCCATCATCGAAGAAACCGTTAGCCCAACACTCTAGTCAGAAACAAAGGGGAAGCGAAGGTTGGTGAAAAGGAACCTAGAAGGGACTTGGACTAATTGTGTAATGATGAGTCTCTCACTCAAGACCAAAGGGATCGACTTTTGGCTAAAAAAGCTTCAAGCCGAATAAGAAAAGAATCCATCCCCTTCCATATCTATTCCAAATGCCACACCGTTAATTCTGGATGTTACAGTAGCCTTCTCCCTAGACAAACCATGGGAGATCAGGATAAAACCATTGGCGGATAAGGACTATCGTCTGGCCGCATCATTCGATCCTCCTTCCTTCGGTGGTCAAGAAAGGGATTATCCAAATACCCCGAATGGAAAGTTTGTCCGTATATTTGAATCATTTCTCAGAGATGTAACAAGAACGATTCATCTCTACTCCTAGCACTATTTTGTCATCTGGAACAGTGCTGCCATCATCAACATCAAATCAGCAAAGGAGCAAAAATTCATAAAGGCATCATATCACGAGTTCGATAGTGTCAGATTTGTTGACGACTCCAAAACCATTTTTGCTGCTGAGTTTCGTATTGCCAATACAACTGACATCCTGATAATTGGAATGTATCTGTTCAAGAAATTGAAGTCAAAGCCAGCTCTTGTTGCTCCCTTTGAATACATGCGAAGATATCTTACAGGACTTTTGACAGATTTCATGCAAATTGACTTCAAACTAAATGCTCTTTACTCTAGTCCCTTCGGCATGGTGTTTGATGGTCCCTTGAAGGCATGAACGAAAGAGAAATAGGGGTAACCAATGACCCAGAGATAGGAGTTATTTATGCTACAGTTGAAAGTCCTAACTCCAAAAACTTCTTCCCTCTATGCCAAAAAGGTTGATACTCCAATGCCTTCATCAAAGAAATGGAGTTATTTGTTCTATCTACTCCACACTCCCTTCCTCAAGTAAAGAAAGAAATCATTGATCAAATCCGATGGGCTATTCAAGTCAAAAAATTCTTTCGGAAGGTGTTCCTCTTTTTAAAAGAGTCTGGAGAATAAAGTCTCTACATGGTCACTTAGGGGGAGATTGTTGAACCCTTGAAAGTGATCATGCTGCTTGTAATGAGACTTTAGTATCCGGAGGTGGTGTTTACGGTCCAAACCAAAGATGAGTTGCTACATCGGTCCAAAGTAAAGCATGTGTGATGTGTCCATCAAAAGTTGGTTAGTTGTGATTTTGAAGATCTTTTAGTACTGTTTTTGTATGGACTGTCATAGTACGTTCATTGATATAGATGGTTGGGTATTAAAAACATGTTCTTGTATGCTTTTGTACTTTAATATTATCTTATTGAAGCTTGTATAAGGAACCTTGCTTATAAATAACTATCTAGTATCACTGATGTATCCATCCCTTTCATGAATTAAAAAAATCATATTCAACTTCATCTTCTCTTGTGTTCATATTTAGATATCGTAAGTTATAGTTTACATTTATTATTATTCTGAGTTATTATTATTCCGTATTTAACTTGTCTCTTAACCTTAATCTGGTTTCATCAGGTTCTTTTCTTAAAAATACAAACGAACATTTAAAAAACTAATTTTCAAAAAATCATTTGGATGAAGCCATAATTGGTGCTCGGAATGTTGAAGATGTAGGAAAGCGCCGAGCTTTAGAAAGAAAAACTTTTGGTGAGAAACGTAAGTTTGCAGGGGTGGGAGTGGTTCACACAAGAAAAGAAAGTCCAACTCTAATCAATCAAAGCAATGGAGCGTGATAAAATGTGATAAGTGTGGAAGGGATCATCCGATTAAATGTCGGACCGGATCTGCAGCATGATATAATTGTGGCAAATTTGGCCACAAAATGAAAGATTACAAGACCAAGAATATTAATGAAGTGGAATGGTATTCGTTCATGAGAAGGGACATTTAGTTTCAATTGTCCCAAGAAAAGCGGTGAAATGCTCATGTCTACGACTCAAAAGAATACAGAACCGCAAAAGGTGAAATCGCGTGCTTTTCAACTTACACATGAGGAGGCAAAAAGTACTCATGATGCAATCTTAGGTATCCTACTTGTCAACTCATTGCCTGGATATGTTTTATCTGATTATAGTGCTTTGTATTCCTTTTATCTCATGAGTTCAGACTCAAACTTAATGTGCCATTAGAATTGTTAGATGTAGTGTATGAAATTGAGATAGCAAATGGAAAATTTGTGGAGGTGCATCATATATATCAAAACCGTGAACTTAGCATAGATGATAGAAAGTTCCAATTAAATATTTTTCTGATAGGAATAAAATCTTTTGATGCCGTGATTGGTATGTATTGGCTTAATGTGAAAAATGTCAAGATTGCTTGCGGTCACAAGAGGGTGTCAATTAAGAGGACAGATGGAAGTAAGGTATATGTATATGGGGAGAAACAAAATCATGTGCCAAGTCTCATTAGTGCAGTTAAGGCCCGAAAATGTCTCTCAAAGGGATGTTCGCCTTTCTTAGCCTACGTGATGATTTTGGAAAAAGAAAATAAAAATTGTAAAGATATCGAGGTAGTGTGTGAGTATCCTGAAGTGTTTCCGGATGATCTTCCCGGTTTGCCACCCGAAAGGCAAGTTGAATTTTGCAAAGACCTTGTTCCGGGGGCATCCACCACTGCCCATGCCCCGTATCATCTTGCCCCAACTGAAATGCACGATTTGATGTCTCGATTGCACGAGTTACTCGATAAAGGCTTTATTCGACCCAGTTCCTCCCCGTGGGGCACACTCGTTTTGTTCCTTAAAAAGAAAGATGGATCAATGCGGATGTGCAACGATTTTTGTGAACTTAACAAAATCACCAGAAAAACCATTACACGTTTCCTAAAATAGACGACTTTTTGACCAATTGCAAGGTGCCGATTATTTTTTGGAAATTGATTTGCGATCCGGATGCCACCAAGTTCGAGTAAAAGAATGCGATATTAGGAAAACCACATTCTGTACCCACTATGGTCATTACGGGTTTCTAGTAATGTCATTCGGTCTTACGAACGCTCTTGCAATTTTTATGGATTTAATGAATCGTGTCTGCAAACTATTCCTCGATGACTTCATCATTGTAATCATTGATGATATCCTCATTTACTCAAATAATGAGCATGATCATAAACGACACCTTCAGATGTTTTGGAAGTGTTGAAGAAAGAAAGGTTGTGTGCGAGGTTTTCATTTGGCTACGACAAGTGCAATTCCTTGGGCATTTGGTCTCCATCCAAGGTATTAAAGTGGATCCCTCAAAGGTTGAGGTTGTGATGAAATGGGAACCTCCAAAATCACCAACTGAAGTCCAAAGTTTTCTTTTCCTTGTTGGGTACTATCGAAGATTTATTCAATACTTTTCACGTATTGCAGTTCCCCTTACTCGAATCAGGAGGAAAGGGGTGAAGTTTTTGTGGTATAAAGATCAAGAAGAGGTGTTTTCCTTATTGAAAGATAATTTATGTAAAGCTCCCGTTCTTACATTACGAGATGGGACTGAAGACTTTGTGGTCTTTAGTGATGCTTCCAACAAAGGTCTTGGTTGTGTTTTGATGCAGCGAGGGAAGGTTATAGCCTATGCTTCCCATCAATTGAAGGATCCGGAAATAGATACACCACTCATGATTCGGAACTTGCAGTTATCATCTTCGCATTGAAAATATAGAGACATTACTTGTATGGAACGAAATGCAAATTGTATACCAATCACAAGAGTCTTCAGTATGTATTCACTCAAAAGGAACTCAATATGAGGCAAAGAAGGTGGCTCGGGCTTATCAGTGATTATGATTGTGAAATCCTATATCACCCCGGGAAGGCTAATGTAGTGGCGGATGCTTTAAGTAGAAAGATTCGCGAGAAGAAATTTAAAGGGAGATCGATGCAGATAGATTTGGTGTCTAGTTTTATAGAAAGAATCAAAGATGCTCAATGAAAAGTTTGGGTAAGTGATGGGTTGAATAATGAAAAGCTGGGAAAGAGTTTAGAATTCAAGGAAAATAGTCAAGTTTTGGAAACCTACAAGAACCGGATTTGGGTGCCAAAAGTCGGTGGATTGAGTAAAATAATTTTAGAGGACTGTAAGACCCATTCCAGGTAATCTTAATTATATTTTCCAAAAGAACAAAATTTGGTGGAAAATAGGGGATAGCGGCGCTAACTTAAGTGCTAGTGACGCTATCCATGGTCGAGATCGTGCATGCGCATGATCGGGGATAACGACGCTATCTCTTAATATAGCGTCGCTATCCACCGCAAAATACAAAAACTGTCCTAATCTCGGGACTTGGGACCATAAAAGCATAAAGCCCTAAGGGGAACGCCATTTGCCACCCTTAAAGCTCCGTAATACCTTAAAAACGCCCCTTGGCATCTCTTGGTGATTCTTACTCCATTTTTGAACTTGGAAAGTATTTTGGAAGGAAGAGAAGGAGTGTGGGTGCATTAGAAGAACATTTCAAGAAGGAGAAGTTTCATATTGTGTTTCTGGACCTTTGTAAGTGCCCATAACCTCTATTTCTAAGTTTCATATACTTGAATGAGAATCTAGATCTATTTTGTTTGTTCTGGGGCAATGATGGTTTCATCTTGTTGATTGGAGGGATTTGGGGGCTAAAGGATGAATCTCTTTCTCTCCTAGAGCTCTTGAATCCTAGAAAACCCCAGAGCTAGCTCTTTGAAGCTCTTGCTTGCTTAGAACAAGCTTGGTTTTTACTCTTTTGACCTTAATCTTGACCATGGGCATGCATGGTCATAAAGCTTGCATTTTTATGGGTCTAGGGACCGATTAAGAGGGTTCTAGAAGGTTATAGACCCTGACATAATGTATTGAGAGCTTAACAAAAAGATTGGCTGAATAGCAGAGATAACACCCCTATCTATGAAGATAACGATCCCATCTCAGAAAAGGAGCTGATATCGCTTTCCACTTAGCGACGTTATCCATGTTAGATAGTAGTGTTAAGTACAGTTTGACCAAAGGGTTGACCTTTGACCTATTCACTCTTGACTTTTAGGGCAGTTTGACTTTTGGGTCAATGCTTAGGGAATTAAGGGATTTGACCCTAGGAACGGACCAGAAGGTTAGTGTTATTGTCTTATATGATATTTTAAATTAGGAAGTTCGGGAGGATTTATTACAAAGGCTTCCTTGTGTTGAGTATATTTGTGCTAAAGTGCATGACTATCCGAATACCTGCACATGACCATTCAAAGACAAAGCTTTTGATAAAAGACCCCAAAGTCTGAAGACTCGGAAGGGAGTATCCTAGAGGATCCAAAGACTTAACATCTGTAACAACCATTAAGGCACGCGTGTTGGCAAACTACATGGTGCATGAATCTTCACTCTTATTGGCTAGTACACTGATTGGATATTCTCTGTAATAATTGTACTATCCATATCTCTAATAACATATAAATATTAGAGATGCTACTGTGTCGAGCGTGAGAATGCATCTTCCCCATTGTAAAACCCTAATCGTTAAATCCAAGCATTCGGCACACGTTATACAATTCTTATTGTGTTCTTTAATTTTCTTACTTATATTTGCTTGTGTGAGTTGTTTAGATTAATTAATCCTGTGAGAATACTTGTCATTATCCTTGTTTGATTGAATTCAACACCCAAAACGTGGTATCAGAGCAGGACAGCTCGAAAACCTGTTTTTAAAGTATCATTTCATTGTTACAGTTCTAGATCTGAATTGTTTCTCAGATCTAGTTTTCCGTAACTGTTAACTATCTCTATTACTTGTTTTTCTGAAAAGATCCCATTGAAACTCGTTCAAAATGACTGATTCTACTGCTACTTATGCTAACATGCTCAATTATGCCAATCTGATTGGCTCTTCTACCAAAACTCCAGTTCTTGTTCCAACATACTATGATTTCTGGGCTGATCGAATGAGGGATTACCTTGAAGGTCTTGATGAAGAAAAGGATATATGGAGATCTATCAAAGATGGTCCTCATAAAAACATTGAAGGATGATTTGTAGTAGTTGATGGAGAAGATGCTGAAGTCCTGACAGCTGCTGATCTGAAGAAAGTAAGAAACGATGAAAGAGCCATGAGAGAACTCCGAAGTGGACTAGGCCCAGATGTTCGACATCACATCTCTGGTGCAAAGTCTGCTAAAGAGATTTGGAACCGTTTAGCTGTTCGTTTTGCTGGTGATAATACTCTTCAATCGAGTATTGTTCAAGAAGTGTTAGCTGATTTCAGTAATTTCAAAGAACAAGAGAATTATTCCTTGGAACAAGCCTATGAAAGATACAGCAAAATGGTGTATGAATTGGAAAAGTATGGGGAAACTTGAAGTCAACAAGAAATCAACATCAAGTTTCTCTACAGTTTGAGACCAGAATGGAGACCAATCATGTTGATGATCAAGTCATATGAAAACATTAACACCTACTCATTGGCTGCTTTATACAATCTCATCAAATCACACGAACCTGATATTTGTGGTAGAAGAAGTGAGAAGGTTAACTCTAGTTCCTTAGCTCTAATGTCCAATGTTGATGAAGAAGAAGATAAGGATGACCCTGATGGCTACATGGAAGGAGACAATGGAGAAACGATTGCTTTGTATGCTGCAAACAATAGAAGATTCAGAATACCATTTGTGAACAAATCTAATTCTGCAAAACCCTTTGTGAAAACATTCAACAAAAACTCTTTCACTCTAAAACCAAAACCTGAGATCTATACACCTAAGGAGGATTCCACTCTGAAGCCTACTGAAACAAAGACTTCGGAGATTCCAAACGATAGATCTGATGAAAAGAAAGCTATTGGTGACTCTGGCTTTGATTGCAACTATTGCCATGGTACAAATCATTTCGCAAAGGAATGCATGCTTCGTAAATGAAATGAAAAACAAACTCAAGTGAAAGATGAGGCTTACTATGAAAGAAAGATGGAAGAAGTGAGAGAGAAAACCAAAGACTTGGCCCTGATGGCTTTAGAAGATAGAATGGGAACTTACCAAATTTGGTCGTCTAATTCCGAAGACGAGGAAGTAAGAAAGCCAACTCATAGTGTATTCATTGCGTATGATGATGGTAAGAGCTTTCCGAAGGATACCTCAAAGGAGAGTGAAGCTGGAGGAGATTTAGGCTATGAAGGATTTGAAGATCTTGGTCATGTGGATTCAGATGTGAAGAAAGTGCTTGACGCAGAAGTTTCGAAGACTTGGTTTAATGACTCTTCGGATGATGAGGAGGATGTTTGCTTCATGGCGAAGGACTGGCGCCTAACCATTCCAGAGCAGGTATCCAAACTTCTCTTATCTTTTAAAATTCTTGCATCAAAATTTTCTGCTGATATAAATGAAATAACACGTGATTGCTCTGTGATGAACAAATTGCTAATTGATGCTAAAAATAGGGCAAAGATTAGTGAGTAGGAGATTCTACAATTAAGGGGGAGAGTTGAGAGTCTGAAGCTATCCTTAGAAAAGGTCAATTTAAGAATCTCATTGCTAGAGGAGAACAGAGAGAAACATTTGAATAATAATGATGTAATTTTGAGACAACGTAATATCTTTTGTAAAACTGCTAGACGTTGGTATGCTCATATTACTCGTATTTATCACTCTGCTGATGTTTGCAATGTTTAACATAGACAACTACTGCCTTTTTGAGTTTAAGCTAAAATATGTTGATAGTATTTCATATGAATGTGAACCAATAGTATCTGGGTCCGAAGCCACCAATCCTTCGTATAAGCATAGCTTGATATCTATAGAAAAACACTTAACTGCTGATAACATGTTGAACTTATTGCCAAATGAAGTTCCAATCTTGCAGAAAAATGTTCATCTTGTTGAAAACAAATCAGAAATAACTGTTGAAACTGAATCAGAAAATGAATCTGAAAGTGATTCGGATATGGAGGAAATTGATTGCTCTTCCTTATCTAAATTAAAATCATCCTCCGCATCTGCATCACCCTCTGAAGGCATTTCACAATTGTCTTCGGTTGGCAAAGGCAAAGCAAAAATGAATTATGAAAATAAATTATCAGAAATTCCAAATGAAAACAAGGAAATTGCAAAAACAAAAATACAAGTTTCTGATGAATGTGTCTGTTATGATCAATATCTCAAAGACAATTCAAAAAGACTAGTCCATGTTGCTTGTATCTATCCGAAGGTCTCTTATTTCAAAAACTCTATTTTTGTGAAACCTGGTGGTTTACCTTTAATTGCCAATGATTTGGAAAAACTTCTTGAAGAGGATAATTCCAGAGTTACTGAGGAAGGATTGTTCTCTTCATAAAAAATGATTGAAAATCAAATGATTGAGAATATGGAAGTAAAAAATCAATGTGAGAAAACAAGATTTGTATGGTCACAACATTTACAATCCTCTTTGTTATGAAAAGGAAAAGATTCCTAAAAACATGACTCATCTTTTAAACATTAAAAATGATAATCACATTTACACTAACAGAAATTACAAATAAATTTAAGTTATGGAGAAACTCATAGCTCCGAAGATGGATGTTTTAAGATGGATGTTTTTCAGTTAATGGAATCTTGTGAAAGTGTACCTCTTACACAATCTTTTGAAAATGCTATCACGAAACCTATGATTATCTCCAAACCTTCGGAGCAAAAACCTCAAATTCTGAAAAGACCTCAAATTCAAAACTTCGCATCAACCTTCAAAACAAAACCAGCAATTGTGATTACAAAACCACTTCAAAAACCAATTGCTGTGACTTTGAAAGCAAAAAAAAAAACTCAAAATCTTGTAAAAAGAAAAACACCCTTCGTACCAACAAAACCAGTTGATACGAAGCCTTCCACTTCTGGAACAAAAACTCCTGATGCGACGAATTTAAGAGAAAAACAAAAACAATTCTCAAAACCATCCTTCATTCCAACTGAACCAAATTTTCTGAATCCAAAATTTCAGAAACCTTCCAAGAAAACATTTTCAAAAGGCCCAAACTTGATAGATATATTCCATCAGTGGATAGACAAAAATTTGAATTTCTTTAAAGATAAAAATCTTTCAGTAAATGATTTCAAACTGTCATACGAAGAGAACCTATGTACTTCTACGTTATGTAGTTCAATATCAAGGAAATCTACAGTTGAAAACTCAAAACAAAACTGGAAAAGGAATGACTTGAAGGAAAACTTAATTCTAAAGCCAAAATCCTCAAGGTCATCAAATCATTCAAAAATTTTGAAAACTAAGAAAACCTCAAATTCCTCTAAGTCAAAATCATAAAAGCAAATATGGGGTCCGAAGACCTCAAGTATTTCAATCTCTTCGGACTCATCAATCCTAACTAAAAGCTCTTCAGAATCACTTTCTGGGTCATCTTGTTCATCTCATGAGACTTCTGAGAATATGATCAGTTTCAATGCTAATGAAATATCCGAAGAGGCTGTCGAGAAGTGGATTCAATAATCCTTTGCTTACCCTGAGAACTCAAGATTGATTGGGTACCAACTCCTTCTTGATTGATTGCAGGTATGTCAAATGAGCGGTACGATGCTAAATGATACATAGATAGTGGCTGCTCAAGACATATGACAGGAAAAAGGATACGACAGGAAACGGGAGTATCTCAGGGATTATAAAACATTGGATGATGCAGGGAATGTTCACTTCGGTAACAACAAAACGTGTCTAATTTCGGGGTTATGGCAAAATCACTAATGGGCAATTTACAATAAACAGAGTGGCATTTGTAGAAGGTCTAAAGCACAATCTTGTGAGCATCTCTCAATTGGTAGTTGGAACTGGAAATGCTGTTACATTCAACAACCAAGGAAGTGTCATCTCAAAAGAAGCTACAAACAAAGTCTTGTTGAAATCAGAAAGAAAGGGATCGATGTTTCCCTTGAATCTAAAGCCAGTAATTAGTGGGCAATCATTATGTCTTCTATCCAAAGCAAACTCAGATGTCAGCTGGTTATGGCATCAAAGACTTCCTCACCTAAACTTTAAAGATCTAAACAAGTTAGTGGCTATGGATTTTGTTCGTGGAATGCCTGCACTCAAATTCGATAACGACTCACTTTGTTCTGCTTGTGAACATGGCAAGAAACAAAACAAAGGCATCCAACGGTGATCAACCCAAAAATCACCGAACCTCTTTCACTTCTTTACATGGATCTTTGTGGACCATCTGTAGTGGAGTCAATTGGGAAGAAAAAGTATATCCTTGTGATTGTTGATGAGTATTCAAGATTCACTTGGGACTTATTCTTAAGAAAAAAGTCTGATGCACCTGAAGAAATCATCAATTTCATCAAGAAAATAGAAGTAATGCTCAACAAGAAAGTCTGAACTGTATACAGTGATAATGGTTCGGAGTTCAAAAATCAAACTCTTGATGGATTTCTGAAGACAAAGGGAATTAGTCACAACTTCTCAGCACCATACACTCCTCAACAAAATGGTGTTGTAGAAAGACGAAATCGCTCTTTGTGTGAAGCAGCTAGAACCATGCTTAACTTTGCAAACTTGCCCATGTACTTCTGGGCCGAAGCCATTTCTATAGCTTGCTTTACTCAAAACAGATCATACATCCACAAGAGGTTTCATATTACACCTTATGAAGTACTCAACCGAAGAAAACCCAATGTCAAGTTTCTTCATATCTTCGGTTGTAGGTGTTTCATTTTGAACCTAAAAGATCATTTGACAAAATTCAATGACAAATCTGAAGAAGGGATTTTCTTGGTTATTCATAAGACTCAAAGGCTTATAGGGTTATGAAAAAGAGGACTTGTAAAATTGAAGAAACTTTCAACCTCTCATTTGATTACTATTATATCAAGATGTCTTTGCATCCATTCCCAATGTCATCTATCTTTCTGAAGCTAGCTGTTGATGCATTACCAATCTCAACCTTTGATACTGACTTCAGTCTTCTCTTTGATCCACATGTGAGGGCTGTGGACTCCGAAGCTAGAGCACCAGACAATCAAGTGTCCGAACTGTCCAAGCTCACAGATGTCCCCAAAGACTCATCAACAAGCAGTGTTCAAAGACCATCTTCGGTTGAGGGGGAGCCATTAAACAGAAATGCAAAGAATTCTGGTTTCGAGGGGGAGCAAAACAACACAAGTCTCAACAACCCCTTGAATGAAATCTCACACATCATGTCCCTATATACTTCTGTCTAGGGGTAGCCAGAAATCTCTACTCCGAATGTCTCAACTCCAACCACTTCGAAAGATGGAAGAACAACTTCTCCACCAACTGCTGTCGAGGAGGAGCACACTCTTAACTCTTCTTCAAATTTGCACACACCTCAAACAAATGTTACTTATTCAAACAATCATTTATTAACAGATGATTTTCCATCCACTTCGCAATATCCTTCAGACATTGAGGAAATTGATTCTAAAGGACCTCCTGAATTTGATTCAAATTTTCCACCCTTGGACATGTGGACGAAAAATCATCCTCCATCACTTGTCATCGGTAATGTTCAAGATATAGTCTTGACTCGTGCACAACTACAACAAAAACAACTTGACATAAACAAAACTTCCGAGTTGTGCATGTTCAATGTCTTTATCTCAAAAGTTGAACCTAAGAACGTTAAGTATACATTTGATTATCCTGACTGGATTGAAGCTATGCAATTGGAATTAGAAGAGTTTGAAAGAAATAAAGTTTGGAGACTAATTCCGAAACCTGCTAATGCTTCAATCTTAGTCTTAAACGGGTATATAGAAATAAACATGACACTGAAGGCAATGTGGTTCGGAATAAAGCAAGGCTGGTTGTCAAAGGTTATTGTCAATAGGAGGGGATTGACTACGAAGAGACATTTGCTCCTGTTGCCAGACTCGAATAAGTTTGGATCTTTTTAGCTTATGATGCACACAAAAATTTTGATGTCTATCAGATGGATGTCAAATGTGCATTTTTGAATGGTGATCTCGAGGAAACTGTACTTGTTGAACAACCACCTGGCTTCGTAGACAAAGAAAATCCCAACCATTGCTATTTGTTAGACAAAGCTGTCTATGGTTTGAAACAAGCTCCTAGGGCTTGGTATGAAACCTTGACAAAGTTTTTAAAAGAATAAAACTTCAAACAAGGTTCAGTGGATCCAACACTTTTTAGAAAGAAAGTTGGTTCTCACTTGATGTTAGTCTAAATCTATGTGGATGACATTATCTTCGGATCCACTGATCCTAATCTCACAAAAGATTTTGAAAAGTTAATGAAAAGAAAATTCCAAATGAGTATGATGGTTAAGATTAATTTTTTTCTTGGATTACAAATTAAACAGTCAAAAGAGGGGATTTTCATCAATCAACAAAAATATACAAAGAGCTTACTCGAACGCTTCGGTAAGATTAATTTTTTTCTTGCACTTCGCAGATAATATGGATTCAGAGTCAATTGAAAGACTATGCCATAAATATGAGAAAGATAACATTTTTTTGTGACTCACAAAGTGCCATTCGGATTTGTCACAATCCTGTTCAACATTCAAAGACGAAGCATATAGCTCTTCGCTATCACTTCATCAAAAGTCATGTTGAGGAGGGGAATATAGAAGTGCACTTGTTCACACAACCGAACAACTGGCAGACATCTTCATAAAAGCCTTAAATTAAGAAGCATTCACACGAATTTTTCGAGGACTTGGCATGATTGATGGATCCACTCTCACATAAATCTCAGATTTACTCTTTCTTACCGTAATCTTTTCAATTACAAAATAAGAAGTTGTGATGTTCCGCAGCACTCCGAAGGCATCCAACGCTTTGGAACCCCTCGGAACGGACATTTCAGTCAATAAAATTTCATAAGTGTTAATCTTTATTAAAACACCTTTTTGACTTTGCATCTCAAGGATAAATATTCTCACTATAAAGAGTCTATTTCATAGAAAATCAAAAACAAGAAAAACACACATTTCAATTATCATAATTCTTGCATAAATGACTAAGTTTGACCTTTTGTCATGGACTAATCAATTAAAGGACAAAACTTTGATTTTAGATTATGATAATCATACCTTATTGCACTAAAACGTATTTGGGAATCGAATTGAAACAGTGGTAACTAAGCAGACTTCTCAGTGAGGTCAAGGGTGTTTTACACTATGAAGTCTTGTTTGATTTTAATATCCTTAACATTGTGTTTATCTCTAAGCTCTATGTTGAACCTGAATCGCTTAACTGTAAAATTAATCAAGTAGTTGAAGCACTACTGAGGATAAATCACATGTTCCGAAATTTGCTTCATGAGTGATACCGACATAGACTGATAAGCAAATTTAAAACTTTCTTCACTCTTGTTTCAAAATTAAACTATACGAAGTCTTTCAAAATGGATTGTACAAGTTTTTCAAATCACCATTAAAAAGGAAAATATGGTGACATTTTCAACACTTCGGATATGAAACTCCAAATTGCTAAAAATGGTTCAACAATGAAAATTGAAAAACTCAAAAGAAAAACAGAAAATTTAAATGTCAAAAGAATCAAAGACAATGAATCAAGCAAAAAGATAAAAGAACGAGTGCATAATAAAGAAAAATCAACACTCAAAGGCTTATTCTTCTATCTTAAATGACAATACAAGGAACTCCTATAACATAGTTGAGTACCATGTAGAGAATATGAACATCTGAAGTAATCTATGTTAAATGGTAATGTTGGGGTGGTGTACGAAGCTGAAAGGCTTGTCATCAAAGAAAAGTATCCAAACACCTCAACTGATGAATTGGGATAAATTTTTCAAAAGGTTCTTCAAAATCAATCAAAATAATCACTTCATCGTCTGATGCTCAATTCAAAAGTGAAACTTTTCTGAATTTCAATGCTGTGAATGCCATCATCATTTTGCATGAAAAATTTGAAGCATAAAGGAAAAATCAAAACTTTTTTCAAAATGCGAAATTAAGTTCAACTAAGGGTGGTTAAGCATATGCATTTCATGACTAATGTTAAATCAAACAGGCTTCGAAATGAAAAACGGACTTCCCACATGATTCGAATGATTCTGAATATTAACATGCTAAATCTTCATTTCATAATGCTCATGGAAGTCAAGGTCATAAGTCTGAATGCATTATCAAAAGTAAAACAAATTTTTCAATAAAACATACCTCTTCGGAGTATTGATGACACTTATCACAAAATCTCTTATCCGAAGTGTTATCAATACCCTTCGGAATGGCTCAAAACACAGAATCAGTTCTCAAACTCTGAAGGACACAAAGAAACGTTACACTTGTCCTTGATGGTCCGAAGTCAATTCAATGTTTATATGATTTTCACACTTATGATAACCACAGAGACAAACATTTGTTTGAATTTAATGAACGTTAATATACAGCTGTCACTCAGAAAATCGTGGTAAATCATAACAATAAGATCGTGGGCAAAAGTGGCGGTTCAATTTTAAATAATCATGACTGACACACGGACGTTTCTGTTTTTTCAGAGTTAGTGGGGCGTATAGATGCTGAGGTGGCACTCTCTTAATGGACCTTTTCAAACGGGCATTAAATGGCCTTGGGATCACGAATACTATATATATCTCATGTATCCTCAGTTCACCTCTTTGCGCGAACAGAACTCTCAAAATTCCTCTACAAAAATACTCTCCAAACCCTAACTGCTCTTCATCTTCTTCACTCAACCATCAATGGCGGCAGAAGGATCTTCTCAAAACACAGAAGCGATGTCGATTCCGATTCTAAAGAGTCAGTCAACGAACCTCTATCTCCGATCAGACCTTTCACTATACCCCCAACCTCTCCTTGCTCTGGTGGAATGTCTCAAACAGTCCGTTCTCAGTCACGCCTTGACTTATACGCCCTCAATTCCTGCAACTCTTGTTCACAGGACTCATTACACCTCGAATGCCCTGTTCGATTCTGAAAACAATGTTAAATCCGTCCATTATGAAGCTGTTGAAGTCGATGGTGACGTTAAAAGAGTCCAACTGACTAAGGCCAAGTTTGCTGATGCCCTACACCTGCCAATCTACGACTCAAAGGACATTGTTGTCCCAACTGGCGAACAGCTTGTGGACATGTTCAACGCCATGGGCTATGAACCACAACTAGAAAGCATCAGCATTTTCAAGAAGAAGCATATTCCTGATCTTTGGAGATATCTCTTTGGCATCTTCTTGAGATGCCTCTTTGGGAGGACCTCAGGCCAAGGCTCTGCAAGTCAGACATTCCTAAGTATTCTTTATGGAATCTACTATGATGTTAAAGTAGATTTCGTCACAATTCTATGGTCTGACTTTTGTTTGCACATCAACCATTCACTGAAAGGAACAGAGATTTCCAATGCAATATTCTGGGCTATGGTAGTTCATGAACACTACCAACAAGCAAATTTCATCTATGATACTGCTCTTACCGAAATGAGGTACACTTATATCACAGTCCCAGCTTTAGATGAAAAACCGGCTGTATTTTATGCACAAATTCCTCCAGAGATGCTACGAAAAGTGTCATTGGATTGTAATAAGGTTAACATGTACCGTTCTACTCTTTTTATGCATTATCCTGTTCATGAGATCACTCAAGCAGCACCAACCAATGCCCCTGAAAAGTCCAAGGGAAAGAAAAAGGCAACAGGGGGACCGAAAAAGGTTGTGAGAAAGAGGAAGGCTTTGGAACAAACTACTCCGAAGAGAAAACAACCAAAACGAACAAGGAATTGTTGGTAGTGGATGAGTCTTCGGAGTCAAACAGGACTCCATCCACTAACATTCAAGAAGAAGAGGATGAACAACACCAATCCTCACCAATCCAAGACACCAGACCACCCACTCTACCAAATACCACAGCTCTACCTCCTCCACCTCCAACAACTGCTCCACTCACCTCCACCATTACAACTGCCCAAACCACAACAATTCATATGTCGTCAACCGATGTACCACCAACCACAGCTCCACAAACATCAACCATCCATACTACATCTTCGGATGCACCCCCAAAATCATCCTCAACTGAAACATCTCCTGTCTCAACCACTCAAACCTCCGAACGCATAGCATCCAGCATGGAAAATCCCACATTATCAGCACCTCAAACATCTGAACCCATCATCACCTCATCAGACCCAATGTTAAACATTCCTTACTCTGGTTTGGATACAACGTTTCCTGATTATCCATTCCAAGAAGATTTTGATTTTGATACAGCCTTTCCATCAAAACCTCCATCAACTGAAGAGGCAATGGCTGCATTTCACATGCTTCCAATAACGATTAAAGAGACAGGTGATGACAATTTGGATGATGGAGATTTTATCTTTGTCAAACAATATAAAACTCTCAATCGCAAGCTAGATGCTCTTCTTCAAACTCAGACTGGATTTGATCCTTTAAAGAAACCTGAAGGGAGTGTTCTTGAAGAAATGGTCAAGACTGGAGAGCAAATAGCTGAAGCCAAGAAAACCTTGACCGAGAAAATTGAAGAAATGGTCAAGAGTTCTGAAAAACGAATCCTAGATCAACAAGTCATTATCTAGAGTGTTCTTGAAGGAAAATTCATATTTGCGGTTGAACAAGTGGAAGAGAGGCATAGGCTCCTTAAGGAGCAGACTCAGAAGATAATAGATGCTCTTGTTGAGAGAATGTAGTTATCCAACTCCGAAGTGATGAAGGCCCTAAATAACCTTCGTGCTGAAACGAAATCCTTGAACTCTCAGTATCAGACTGGGTTTACAAAACATCTGTCCGATGGTCACAAAAGAATAGAAGAGCTCACTGCGGAACAGGCAAAATCCACAGTGGCTGTGTATGCAGATGAACTCTGAAAGACAAACTCAGCGCTCACTTCAGATGTGGTGGAAAAGCTGAAGCTCACACTTCAGCCAATGATCAACGTTGCCATCAAGATGGAACGTGCCCAAACTACACAATCGAGAACCTTGCTGATTGCTCAGGACGAGCCTCCGCTTCAACCATCACAAGGGGGAGAATCCGAAGCATCAGTGTCTCGCACCATGATCACCACCGCAACCATAGAACCATCAACAACTTATCAACCTGTTTCCTTAGGCAGACCAGACTTCATACAACCTGTCCTATCCAAAGCTAGTCCTACCTTTGGTACCATCACAACAACAGAAGCAAGTGGTTCTGGTACGAAGACAGAAGTTAAAGAATTAATGATTGCTCTCCACATGGAGCAAGTCCGTAAAGTAAGAGAGTAAGAATATGAGAAAATGATTGTGATCAACAACAATGCCCAAGACAACCAGACTTGGACTTCAGAACTGATAAAGGAAATTGGCTTTACAGACTTCGGTGTATTCAACAGGCTTCCACTCTGAAGTTATGATATAAAAATCTCTGCTAATCTACAATTGGATTTACCCTACAATCCAAAGACCTTTGCCTTCCTTCAGTTCGAAAGAAATGTTCCAAAGGATCAGCTGACTGCATACAAGAAAAGAAAGATTGCCTTCCATACAAAGTTCATCCAAGCTCCAAACTATGTATGGAGTGACAAGAGGATTATGAAAATCATTTCTATCAAGAATGGAGAGATGTACGAAGGATTTCAGAATATTGAATTCTTTGTACTTTGGGGAACTAAAGAAGAAGGATCAAAATTTAGTATTGCAGACTTCCCAATTATGAATCCAACTGATTTCATAAATCTTCTTCATCTTCTAAAATTTTCTGCTGGAAATAAGGCTGAATCAATGATGGTCTTCACAGCAGCAAAGAACCATATCTCTTCCTTCTTCCGAGACTATCTACACAGATTTGCCAAGTTTGACATTGAAGTGGCAGATCTCTTCGGATAGTCCCTTGCACCCCCACCAACCACTATTGAAAATTTTGATCAACTGAAAGGTGGGAAGATTGTGAAAAAGCCTTGGGGTGTGGTGTTTAAAGGTCTATCCAGCGACAACAAAACTCTTATTACAAAAATCTTTGAAATTGACTACAAGGGTCTTTACCCTTCAGACTCAATCAAACAACTTTTAGCGTTGGTGAATAATTGTTTCGTAAACAACTGGAAAGAGAAGAAGGAGGTCAGGGAACACCTCAATTGGTGGCTATCTGTGAGGTATGCCTTGAGATAGGCTTTTAAGGATAACTACCCACGATAGGCTTCGGATGCACTTCACACAAAGGGGGAGATTGTGGAGTATATTTGTGCTGAAGTGCGTGACTATCCGAAGAGCTGCACATGACCATCCGAAGACAAAGATTTTGATAAAAGACCCCGAAGTCTGAAGACTCTGAAGGGTGTATCCTGGAGGATCTGAAGACATAACATCTGTAACAACCATTGAGGCACGCGTGTTGGCAGACTACGTGGTGCATGAATCTTCACTCCTATTGGCTAGTATACTGATAGGATATTCTCTGTAATAATTGTACTATCCATACCTCTAATCACGTATAAATATTAGAGATGCTACTGTGTCGAGCGTGAGAATGCATCTTCCCCATTGTAAAAACCCTCATCGTTAAATCCAAGCATTCGGCACACGTTATCCAATTCTTATTGTGTTCTTTATTGTTCTTACTTATATTTTCTTTTGTGAGTTGTTTAGATTAATTAATCCTGTGAGAATACTTGTCATTATCCTTGTTTGATTGAATTCAACACCCAACACCTTGTTTCCGTATAGCAGGCTATTAGGTGAGTCTTCTCGCCTTATTGTTTGTATTAATGTATGCTTGATATTTTCGTATATATATTTACTTCTGAGTGATTATTGATGGATCGGGGCAATCCCGAGAGTCTAAGAATAAGTTTATTATTGGCGGATCGGGGCATGCCCGAGAGCTTGTTCGTTCGGGGGCAAGCCCTGAGACTGTACTTGGCATGATCTATAAATCGAAACGTGTGGTAATCTGGGGAACTCACTAAGCGTTGTGCTTACAGTTTGTTTGAATGTTTCAGGTACTTCCAGGGTTGTTGGGAAGGGCACGACTGACTACATGGCATCAGCATCTGTATTTTATGACTTCCGCTGTTATTTTCCTTTTACTATATTTTGAGAGAATTTATGAAACTTAAATGAATGTTTTTATGAATGAATGGATATGAATTTATTATTTCAAAGACATAATTGAAGAAAATTTTTGGGCTTGAATTATGGAACGTTTCAAAGACTCCCATAAATCCAAGTATTCGATTCACCCGGGGAGTATAAAAACGTATCAACACCTTAAAAAGAAATATTGCTGGCCAGGAATGAAGAAAAGAGTGGGTAAGTACATTTCCCAATGTGCAACTTGTACACAAGTTAAGGTGAAACATCAAGTCCCTTATGGGAGTGCACGATCATTACAAGTACCGGTGAGAAAGTGGGAAGACATAATTATGGACCGCCTAATCTCATTAAAAGTATAATGATATTATTCCAAGTACTGGAACAGCTTAATAAAACCCATATCTAGTTACTCTAGGAAAAATGTGGATTGGTGCTAATCCATGAAATTGCACATTGCACATTATGAAACATTGGTGGAGCGTGTGTGGTTTACCGGCACACCAATAGGGGTTCATAAAGAGTTGTAATGGGTTTCACGGGTGTTATCATTGTTGATGGAGTGTGTGTGGTTTACCGACACATCAATTAGAGATGATAATTAACCCGAGAGTACCAAGCTAATTTGCATGGTTATTCACATCCAGTTTGTGATCCTCGGCATCCCAATCACAAACAGTGGAGCACATCCGAGATTAAACATGCCGTTGAAAAGTTCAATGAATCTCAACAGATCTAGGAATTTCATAACATGGAATTGATAAATTTTTTATCTACCTTAATGACCATTATGTTGTGATACGGCATCCATCTTCACAAATTGGGTAATTATTTAAAAGGATCAATTAAACTAATAAATTCTGTTTCTTTTATAGATGTCAAGTATCAATTCTCCTCCTTCTCCTCCTTCACCTATTTCTGAAAGCATCAGAATGCACCTACCAAATATGGAAAGGCTGACTGGCCTCAACTGTAAGGAATGGCTTCGCAATTGGAGACTGATTCTCATCATTGCTGGCAAGCTACATCTCACCGAGTATCCGATCCCTGTCCCACCGGAACAACTCATCATAAAAGGTTCTTATGATAAGCATAACTCCTTAGTTAATGAATCCGAAAAGATTCGTGACCGCATGCTATTGACCATTGACCCCGAGTTCCGCAAGGATTTTTGAATCCTTGGGGCCATATGAGTTAATGCAAATGGTTGAGGAAAGGTTCCAAAAACCAGTTGAAGAGGAATGAGCTAGGATCTTCAAAAGACTTGCAGAGTGCAAGCTAAAGGAAGGAAGTAGCATCAATTCGCATGTTCTTCAGATTGAAGCGTACATAGGCGAATTGTATAAACTTGGTTATTCCATGAGTCGGGAGAAGAGTGTTAACATTCTACTCGCTTCGCTGACTAGTGAGTACGATCTGTTCATTCAGACGTATAGAAAAGAAGACCAGAAAAAGGCCTTCATGGAAATGTGTCCACTGTTGACTTTATACGAGTCACTCTTGGACAGGCATAGCTCCAATGGCTCAACTACTTCTAGATTAAATCCAGTGAAGAGACTTAACAAGAAACGGTCGAGATCGTCTGGACATATCTCAAACTAGGAATCCACTAAATCGGATACAGTCACGGAAAGATTGGAAGACGCTCCAAGGTTAAAATCTTTTGAAAGCTCAGTATATCTAAAAACCTCAAAACTCTTGTTCCAAGATTTCTTGATACATAATGTGATAGTCACATTTTGGTTTGTATGCAGGGAATCAATAAGGCACGGGACTCTGGCGCATAGGAACACATTTGGATTGGATCTCTAGCTCGTGCAGTTTTGAAATTTAGATAGATATTAAAATATTGTTATTAGGCTTTAAATGCGTTTTGACATTGTCTATCATATATCACATTGTTCAAGGATTTTTGTTTTTTAATAAAATTGTCAATTTTCTTTTAACACCTGTTGTCTGAAATTGTCCTTAAAATGATATATGAATGTGTTGAATGTATGATTAGTAATAACTTGAATGTTGATGCATCCAAAGTGTTTGTATTCAAGAATTGTGTCATTTATGATTGTTAATACAAATGTTATAAGAATCAATTCAACCAAAGGTCCAGTTGGACAGGACTTTGGAATCATTTGACTTAGAGTCACTTGATGAATTGAGTTCTTAATGTGTCAAGAAATGAATCAACCAAAGGTCCAGTTGGACAGGACTTTGGAATCATCTGACTTAGAGTCAGATGATGATTAAGTTCTTTATAAAGCACATGTTGCAAGAAATGAATCACCCAAAAATCTAGAGGATAGGATTTTGGAATCAGTTGACTTAGAGTCAACTGAAGATTGCAAGTCTTGAACAAAGTTAACAAAGTCATAAGTTTACATAGATATGTAAAAGATATTGAGATTAAGAGCAACAAACACACCTGTTGCTGTGCATTGCTCGAATCTTGATATAGGAAACAATTGTTTGTACTTCACGATATTTATCATTCGGTATGACGAATATGACATCGCTTATCGGGATAAGCAATTGAATTGAAACCTTGAACAGTTCAAGGACTTCAAATGAAGTACAAGTTCCATAGAACCTGAGCGATAACATAAACTGAGAAAAATGTTTCACAGTTTATTCTCTTCTAAGAACATTAATAGTTATAATGTGTATTAGCGAAGATAATGGAGCATTGGTCGAAACAGTTCGATCCTCGATGTATGAGATACATTGCCAATTAGTTTCCAACAATTTGAATACTATACCAGTCAGTCCATATAAACCATATTCCGACCACATCCTAAACTAAGTAGGTCTTGCAGACACTGTCTGATATGTAAAGCTTGGATTATTCCACTTGTACATTAAAAGTCCAGGGTCTTGTAGTGTTCGTCCGAACCTCATGACTAGCCTGAACTTGATCAGCAAGGTCGTTTCATTGGCTATCCCGCTGCAACTGTAAAAGAATAGCTCTTTTAGAAAGAACTCATGTTCTAAGGAAACAGTGGGAGTTGGGACAGTCCTGAATGAGTTCAGGATTAGCCAAGTGACAGAACCTTTAGTCATCACTAGGCTTGGAGCAGAAATCAGATTTCTGTTCTACAACTGACGTAATCTCCTCTTAACCAGTAGTATTGATCACCATCATAAGTAGTTATGATTAGGGTGACATATCGATTGGTGGTAAAACACTATACTTGGTACAAATTTATAATCCAACTATTTGGAAGCATTGGTGAGCCCGGTTGTTGCCAAACAAGAGAACCTTAGGGCGAGACACAATCTATGCAAAAATTTGATTGATTTTACACCTGGTCTAAATACCAGTGGGAGTAACTGAATCATCAAAAGAAAGCAACTTGGACAGATACATACCTTCAGAACATCTGGTTGAGTGAGACGATACTCAGAGTCAAGTAATTGATTTCGGGAGAAGCAATCTCAATAGAGGATGGAATCCGAAAGGATACTGTATGGCACATTATGAATCGTTAGTGGAGCGCGTGTGGATCACCGGCACACTAATAGGGACTCACAAAGAGTATCCCAATACAAAGGTACATGGGCCCGGGATTTCCCCACGGGCATCTCGTAGGAAAGGATATTCAGATTCTCAAAAATATGCCAAAGGATTGGATTTTTGAGAAATTATTGAAAGTTTTCCATTAAGATGTTAGAAAGGTTTGAATTCTCAAAATATGCCATAAGTCCTGGATTTTGTGAATAGTCCATAACCGTGTCGTTGTTATCTACTATCTCCATAAGTGGGTTACATACTGTTTCTAGGAAACGTCTCTTTTCATTACAAAGTGTAATGACTTGGTGTTAAGAGACGGATCACTATGAAAGACTTAATAGAGATACAGCATACTCAGGTGGTTGTAAACGTCTATGAGATAGATCGAAACTCTGCCAAGATGATCTTGATGAGATTCAAGATGCATAGCCCCAGGAAAGGAGTTTCCTATCATCGCAAAGTGTGATGACTTGGCATGAAATAAAGAAGGTGCAACACACTCACATAATTCACATACATCTATTGGATAGATGAAATCGTCAGCATAGACCTAGCCATTGTAAGCATGATCTTGATAAGATTCAAGATGCATGAGTAGAGTCTCCGAAAGGAAATAGTTTTTCAAAATCATGACACAAGGATTATAAACAATCTTTGGATTCCAAAAGGGTTTGGAATAAGATTGGATCGGGTTCCGCAAGTTTCTTCGATCGATCATAATGTCATGAACATATCCTGGTGACTTGATGCTTAGGGCATAGTAAGTTGGATTCAGGACATTGTCTGGCTGGGAATACTGGATGGATTATTTCAACTCAAGTGAGAATTCATTGGGAAATGATTGGGGTGAAAGTGATAGTGTTAATTTGAAATATTTTCAAAGTGGTAATTATTAATGTCAGGACATGTTGTTAAAGGACTTCATGGTTAAAGAATCTCGTTGGTATTCTGATGGAGCGCGTGTGGTTCACCAGCACATCATAACACCTCGAAATAGTCTTAGGCTGCAGTCAAGTAGACTAAAGACCCCAGAACCATGGAAAGTCATAGTACACATTACCAGAATGGAGTTAGGAGAGAAATTGACAGGATAACATATTGAGATGTTATCGGAAGAGCATCCGATTGAATCATCTGCAATAAAGTTTATAAGTATAAGATACTTTGGATACATAGAAAAAGTGAAAAGTTTCATAAAGACATAACTATAAAATTAGAATTGAAAGTTTAAAAGAAATCTTGAAACCGATAATAGTTTATGACAAGATCCGACTTGGTGATTATCTCGTGGAGACTTGGTAATAAGCAGGAGTAGCTGCCAGTCAAATCTTTATGTTTTGCTTTCGCATGTTTTACTTCCTGAATAATTTAATTATTCAGAAAGGTCCACAGTCGCTCATACTTTGGGAAGTAAGTATTGAATCAAGGCTGTCATGAATTGGTTGTAGATTGTCTAAGCAGTTAGACATAGCAATAGGATTGCAATAACATTCATGAGTACTTAGAAATATAGATTTGAGTATTGGATAAACCCACGCTCAACAGATTGCTTTATGGATTATATCACAAGCAATGTTTGAGACGATAATATCTTATGATCTTGAAGCGGAGAGATATGGGTTACAATTTACAAGGCAGTTGTTCATTGATAATACGAAAACGCATCGGTAACTCGATGTTATAAAACGTGTTGTTGTGAATGATTTGACTGGTAAAAGATATAAGCATATGAGTCGAATCTATTCGTTCCTTGACCCTAACGGGAAACAGATATCTGTAGGCCTCTCGATGATTTTGAAGTTGACTAAAGTGCTGGCCAGCCTGGACTAAATTGATGTGTTCAATTAGAAGTCCTAAAGTCATAAGCAGAATAGAAAATCGGGAAACAGAGTATCAGACAGAGATTGATCTCAATCCATGTCTCGTGTCTGAAAAATATCTTGTTGGACGAAGGATCATATGATCACTTATCTATGGACAGAACGGACTAGGTCAGAGTTCGGCAACAGTTTCTAGGAAGCTACAGTTTGCTGATTAATTAGAGGTTAAATTAGTAATTATAGTCATAGACTTATCCAAGTGGGAGACTGTTGGATTAGGTGTCTAAGCCATGACTAATAATTAGTATTTACCTAATTAATAGTAGCATAATATATTTGGGTTGCCCTCATAGCTAGAGGTTTGGCAGAAAGTCCAGGAGAGAGAAAGATTAATTTGTTATATGATTAATAAATCAATAGAAATTAAATAAATAGTTTATTAATATATTAAAGTGATAACATATTAATTAGAAACTATATTAATTAATTAGAAATTAATCTGAAATTAATTGGAATTAATTTGGTGATTAATTTAATTAATTAAAGGTGCAGGGGCTGAATTGTAATTATTCAATAGTTGAGTAGTGACAATTGAGGAAGGTTAGTGATTTTCGAAATCTATATATAGATATATATAGTTTCGAAATTCATATATATATAAGAGATAAATATGTTTGAATTGATAAGATAAAGGTTTATCTTGATTTGAATTAAAAAAGGTTTATCTCTAAGGTTTATCTGGTTATCATTTGAAACCTATAAATAGGGAGCCCCATAGCCCCAAATTTCGTGATTCTCTCCTCCCCATCTCTCTCTGGATTTCGCCAACTTCATAGCCTGAGTGTGACTTCATTTGAGGCAGGACAATTGTGCTGCTTTGCTTCCAAGAAATCCTAATCGGTTAGTTTTTCTGATTTTATTCTTTTAGTTATTTTCTTGTGGCCTTTAGGAATTTATTATATGTTCAATTAGAAGAAAACATAGATCCTTATGGTTTGCATGTGAACTTAGGTTTTTAGTTCATAGATTTGCATAAAACCCTTCAATATACACTATTTCTAATAACTCATCATCTTCTCGGGTCCTTGATACAGGATGTGGTTTTTACATTTGTTCTGATTTGTAGGGATTAAGAGAAAGTGAGGAGGTGGAGCATGGAAGGATAAACTTGATCATGGGGAATAGGAGATATTCTCATGTTACCAAGATTAGAGTTTATAGTCTAGTGCTTAGTAGTGATGTTAGCTTAGATTTATTAAATTGTTGTTACTAGTCAGAAATGAATCGGAATATTATTTCTTTTCATGCATTGTTCAGACAAGGTTATAGATATTCTTTTGATAATTTGAATGGCTCTATTCCTGCTTATAAAAATGGTGTTTTTATATTTGAAGCCTTACCTTGTGATGGTATGTATGAAACTGTGACGTGTGTAGATACTTTAGGCAATAATGTATTTCAAATTGATTCGTCTAATGGTATAGACAAGGCATTCTTGTGGCACTGTCGTCTTGGACACATTAACAAGAAACGCATCGCCCAACTCCAAAAGGATGGAGTGTTGGAAGCATTCGACCTAAGGTGAAATGATGCATGCAAATCTTGTCTTTTCAGAAAGATGACAAAATCACCTTTCACGGGAACTTGTGAAAGAGGTGAAGGTTTGCTGGATCTCATACACACAGATGTGTGTGGACCCTTCAGATCATCCACAAGGGATGTTAATCGATTCTATGTGACTTTTACAGATGATTACAACAGATATGGCTATATTTACTTAATCAAGCGTAGGTCAGAAACCTTTGAAAAGTTCAAAGAGTTCAAGCATGACGTCGAGAATGAATTAGGCAGGAAGATAAAGATGCTTATATCTGATAGAGGCGGTGAGTATCTTAGTATCGAGTTCCACGACTATCTTAAGGAATGTGGAATAGTTTCACAATTGACTCCTCCAATGACACCACAATTAAAGTGGTGTGGCTGAGAGACGTAACCAGACCTTGTTAGACATGGTTCGTTCCATGATGAGTCGAGCTTTTCTTCCTATTCACTTCTCGGGGTATGCCTTAGAGACAGCCGCCCACATCCTCAATCTTGTCCCAATAAAGAAGGTTGCCAAAACACCTCAAAAGATGTGGACAGGGAAACTTCCCTCGTTAAGACATATCAAAGTCTAGGGTTGTGAAGCTTTCGTAAGACGAGAGACTCATGACAAGCTAGCAGCTAGAAGTGAGAAGTGTATTTTCATTGGTTGCCCAAAGCAGTCTTTTGGTGTTGAAACACAGAAGTAGAATCTAGATTCAATAATGCGAAAATATGAATAATAAACAAGAACACACAATATGTAGAACTGATGTCGAATGATTAAAATGCAAGTCAATAACAATTCAACGAGAACTATTCTGTATGAGTGTCGTGAATGCGATTACAAAAGTTAACCCTAATTAGGATACGTGCATGCCTTAAATACAAAACTAAGTATGGAAGGACAGGCTCATTCCATAACTTATAGCTAAACTAAAGGCAGAAAATAAGGCGCTGAATCAGATTCGCAATTGACTCAATCTTATTAATGACTCAACAATCTCCCCCTTTGAGTCAAATTGCGAAGAAGCTTCATTTATCAACTTCAGGTTTCAGAATCTTGAGCTCTTTTTAAAATACTCTCGGAATCAGAAGCAAAATTCTTTTTCGGAATGCCATGTACCAGGTCAAAATGTCATTGAAACATTTCTTGTCACTTGCAGAGTTGATAGGAGTTTTGTTGACAAGATCGAGAATTTTCTTCAATGCTTGAGTCCGGTACAAATGTTTGTCTCTCAGAAAGAACATCCTTTTGACTGAATTATTGCCTTCCTCAGAGGGATAGGTCACATTCCATTCTTCGGGGTGAATTTTTCCGAAATGCCTTCGCTTGAGATCGGAGGTTGGCTTCTCAGGCTTCGTTTCTGGAGTAGAATTTAGAAAAGCAGCAACTTCTATGTCTAGTTTCGAAATTTCCAGAACATAACCCATGAGTAATTTCTTGACATGTTCAGCCAGAATCTGATGATCGGGTGCCCTTGACAGGATGTTAAATAACGAAATCCAATCAAATGGATTCATAAATGGAAGATCAGCCAAGGTAAATACATCCTTCTCAAGAACATTTCCCCTTCGTGCTAAGAAAATAACATTTCTGAAAGGAGAAGTTACATGAGGCATTCTCGGAATCAGCTTTACTATCTTCTTTAGGCTCCAAGAAAGATATTGCTCCTTGGAATTGATCAAATAAAAGTTGAAGAGCATTTCGTTTACAACTGAGCGAGGTTGAGTGTTGTTTATCAATTCATCAAAGCACCGAATCAAGAATACTCTCGCAGTCATTGGAAAGTCAAACTGAGAGTCCACTTGGTTGCTGGTGTCATATGAACAAATTGGCTGCAACCAATTTTCGATAGGCTCAGTTATAGCATCCCTCTTCATTCTCTGAAAATCCCATCCAGGAAAATGCAACTTCCTGGTTTCTAGTAAAAGTGCAGCCTCTCTTTCAGCTGCTTCTTGTGCATCAAGCTCTCCATTTATCCTTAGAATGTCATCAAGTTCCTTATCTCTCGCAACCCTGTCTAACTTAACCTTTTCCGAGAGCTCAGTCTCCTCTTCTTCATCATCTTCTCCGATCTTCTTTGGTTTTTGCTGCGAAGGACCGGCTGATCCACCTATATTCATCTTGTCAAACCAGTCGGATTTTGGTTTCTGAATATCATCAGCAGACTTTTCAGCCCCTGGTTTATTCACATTGGTTATAGTGGAGAAGAATGTTTGCTTGATTGGGTTTGCTGTTGAATCCTTCGAAGGATCTCCCTGATCTTCTTTGGAAGCATTTGAAGTATTCATGTTATCACCTGGAGACTCCTTTTTCTGATCTGACTCCTTGTTCACATTGGATCCCTTGTTCTCGTCTCCCCCTTGTTTCGGAACGACATCGTCATCCGAAACACCCTTGATTTTACTTAACAAGTGGAGAACCGGATGGAACTTGTTCATCAGATGATTGCGAACAAAAGTGGTTAGAATTGGATCATTGTCTTCGATCAAGCGACGAAGGAAGGAGTCGATATTGGAAGCATAGTTTCGTAGGGCCTTGTTTTGAGAAACAGCAGATGTCAAGACTGATGTTGTATGCTTGAGATCAGCCTTGAGAACTGCTAGTTTTGTAGTCTTAGAGGCTAGTTGATCCATGACCTCATTCTCCATGGCAAGGTCGTTGATCAGTTTATCCACTTTGGTCTCCATTGAGGAAACCAGTTCCGAATTCTCCCTTTTCATATCGGAACGAAGAGTAGCAAAAGCTTCTTTTTCAGTCTTCAGAGACTCAGCTAGACCAGTGATGACCTTTTGCATTTTGGTGTTATTAGACTCATGGGAGTCTCGGAAGTATTGCATGAATTTGAGGACATCAGTCCCCAACCTAACAATTTTGCGTGGCAGTGTTCTCCATATGAGTTTCCGATTTCTCCATTACGGAGGAGAATTGTTTCATGATCTTGACATTTTTAGTGATCAACATCTCGACATGAGTATTGTGGACTTCCAACTGGTATTGCCAGTCGGAAGTGGAAGAACCCTAGTTGGCTTGTAGTAATTGATCCAACTTGGCTGAAAGTTCTTTAAATTGCTCCTGCGTCGTTGGAGCAGTGGCTTCGGAAGCATTGAAGCGCACATTGAAAGCGGATTCAATGTAGTCAGCCATATCATCCTAATCATCGTAAATCAGGACATCCTCTTCTTCTTCCTCGGAATGAGGGTCTTGGTGTTTTGGTGAGAGGTTGGTCTTTCTTTCTGGTGATGGAGATCTGCGAGGTGGAGATTTGTGAGGTGGAGAGTTATGGGGTGGAGAGTTATGAGGTGGAGATTGGTGTGGTGGTGTTTTTGGTGGAGGTGATTTTGTTGGTGGTGATTTGGGACTAGGAGGTGGGGTGTTTTCGGAGTAGGATTTGGAGGTGGAGATGGTGGAGGTTGATTGGTGTTTGCGATCATTTCTCCTTCATCATTTTCATCCAGGTCATCTTCCAATGGATTCGTAATGTGTTGATCATCGGAGTGCTCATCTTTCGAATAGTGTTGCAGAACAAATTTCCGAAGCCTGCGTGAGCATTTGACTGGCTTTTCTGTATCGGAAGCAGCACCCCTTCCCTCTCGTTTGGTCACCTTCTTCGGATTTTCGAGCTTATCAAAAGCATCTTGATGCATTTGATCAACAGGACGAATAACAAAAGGAGTTTTCTTGCAGTAATCAACGACACACTTGATGTCATTCGGAACCCGACGTGTCATTGTCATAGGAATAGTACCTATGAATTTAAAATCAATTGCCTTGGAGGTGACGAAGGTGGCTGTTGGTAGAGTCGGAATCACAGCCATAACAAAGTCAGTCATGACATGTATGTCATGCTTCAAGATTGTCCTGTGAACAACAAGAGACCAGAAACGAGCACAAGAAATCTCTGCATGTCGAAGTTTGTAGTTGACACTGTCGACAAACTGAGTCCACAAGATAGAGCCAAAATCGAGATTGACATCATTGTAGAGACCATAGAAAAGAGTATAGAAAAGCTTACTTGCACTGTCAGTGCCTGTGGTTCGTTCCGAAAAGCTCTTGAAAAGAATCGTGAAAAGAGCATTCCAATGAGAGGGTAAGCCTTTCTTATCAAACTTGGATAATTGAGTAATGTCACCTTTGTAGTCCATATGGTAGAATAGTTTGGGTAGGGTGCTTGGCTGAAGGGATTCAGGATCAATCACGTTTTCATTGTCTGTAAACCCTAAAAGTTTACCAAATTGTGATTTTGATATTTTCGTCTTTACGGACCCAACTTGAAATGTGACCATCTCCTCCGTCTTGTTGTAAAAGGCGGTGGAGTAGGCGGCGGAGAGAAGAGCAATGGGGACTGATGCAGATTCAGTCAAAGCGTTGGAGATCCTCGAGTATTTCACTCGATCATTGGGCGAATGGCTTCGCTGTAGTGTGATGAGTTCAGATCGATAACCATGTTCTGGTTTTCCTTGATCTTCAGCATCAAGGTAGAGGAGGTGTTGTCGTTGGCTGAAGAAGAACCGGCCATTGAAGAAAGCTTGGAGAGAGATTATGCGCTTGGGAGAAGACGAGTTTTCTTGAGAGTAAAAGTGTGCAGAGAAGAGAGAGAGGTCTTCAAGAAATCTTTAAATATCTTTGGGATTTCAAACGGAGAGAGAAAATCCCAAGGAAATCGATTTAGTTTCCCCAAATATCGCTTTGTCATCATGAGTAGTCCCCCAAGAGTCGCCTTGTCAGGGGCGTGAGAAGCGAGGAAGCTGCGATGATTTTGGTGACGTTGTAACTGACACACGTTGATGACATCATCCAAAAGAATTCAAAAAGTTCACGCCTGATAAGCCTTATCGTCCAAGTCATCAAATAGAACCTTATCACAATGGAAGCAGAGTTAGAAAAATCAAAAGTGATTTTTGTGCAAGAGTGTGCCAAAGAAAAAGAAGTAAAGCAAAATAAGTTTCTGGGAAATTTGTGATGTCGGAAAGACATAAAAGCAGACGGATCCCAGGCAACTATCTCTTCCTTCAAAATCAAGAGAGATTCGGAAGTGCTTGTGTGGTTTCCTGATGAACTACGAACACATGATTGTTAAGAATCATTGAAAGGCATCTTTTAAAGTTGGGGTACTCTTGGGTTGGTTTAGCTTCTTTCGAATTCCGAAACGTGAGAAATGTTCGAAATCGGAAGAAGGTACTTGTTTGACCAGTGTAGTCATTAATTACAAGTAAGGCGGGATACGTTTTATCTGACTTAGGTAAGTGTGGAAATCTCAGAAAAATTAAAAATTGGATCTTGTGGGTAGAAACAACCTGGCTAAGGTGAATTTCATTAAAATCACTAAAAAATGAGATTTCACAATTGAATCCGTTAATTCCATAAGGGTGATCGGATTTTTGGGTTTCATTCGGAAGTGCGGTGAAAGCAATTCCGAAATCATTAACACAGATTTTGTGTAACCATCAGTTTTCAGTGGTAATTCTGAAAACCTTCATAAGGGTTACAGTTATATGGAAATGAGTTGAATGGAGAATTGATAGATGGGTCAAGAAAAGATGGTGAGTCTCACAGCGCATCATGGTGAAAATGATTTGCGATCTTTGACTAGAATTTCTGAAATCATATATTGAAATCAGTTTTTATTTCAATAATCATCGAATTTCATATTTGGTACCTAGAAGATTTGGTGAGAAGAGTTCCATCAATTCGAAAGTTTCATACGGAAAAAAAAATATTTTTGAGTTTTTAAAGAAAATAAAAGAAAAAGAAACGTCATGAGAAATGGCTGACGTAGACGACAGTCATCATGATGAACCCATTAAATGCTCAGGCAAATATGAGGGAAACGTCCAATCGGGCTTCCAATCAGCCGTCTCAGCATTAATGAAGTGCACTAATGGCTGCAGAAAACATCATTACTCCAAAAAGCAATTTAATATCTATAATTGGAAAGACAAACCGGTTTCATTCCTTCCTATAAAAGGAACATTCGTTAGAAGCAAAAATCCACAACAAAGAAAAATACCATCAGAAGGATAGACTAATGGCTCTTTGTCCCTACAATTGCTTCGACAAGGTGGAGGTCAAAATGCAGGAGGGAGAATACTCCGGTGGCATTTACGGCGGTGTGATCATGGGCGTGTGGAATCATCGCTACGAGGTGAAGATGATCATGCTCAACGATGGTGAGAATGGTGCTCCTCTGACCGTTCATACCAGTTATCCCTACCTGCAGCCTGTCCCACCAAAAATCTTGGAGGAGTATAAACAGTTCGACCTCGTAGACGTCTGGCACAGGAGGGGTTGGTGGCAGGCGGTGATTAGTCGCACAACTCCCATAGTGAGTAGCATGTGGGTCTGGCTGACGGGACACGGCTCTTTGTGGACGAGAGCGAGGTGCGAATCCACCAGGCTTTCCATCTTGGTGATGGAAAGCTGTAGGAAGATGGTGTAATTTCTTCTTTTCATGGCATGTACTCCTTCCTTCAGTAATAATAAAAAGTTGTCTTCTTTTGCCTTTTTAGTTCTTTTTCTGTAAGTAAAACACAAACAAAAACAAGAACGAAAATAAAAGCAAAAAAGAAAATAAAAACACAAATAAAACAAGCAATATCGAACAAAACAAAGAAAAAAAATCTTTTTGGGAATTCTAAAAAAAAACTTTGAAAATTAAGGCTTGTTTTTGTTGTTTTAATAAGTGAAAATAAAATAATGAGAGAAAAGAAAAAAATTAAGTAAACAAAAGGATACATCCATTCCGAATCCATTGATTCTCAGTTGCGATTCTGAGGCATTCCGAAATTCGGAATCAATCGGAACTTTAGCTAGATCTCGGAACAGATTCAGCTTCCATCATTCCAAGTCCATCTTCAATGTGATCTTTTAAGAAATGGTATCTGAGTACAATATGCTTGGTCTTTTAGTGTAGCACAGGATTGTGGCAGATCCAAATCGCACTTTCGGAATAACAGTAAAGGGGAATACATTTCATAATGATTCCATAATCCCTCAGTTGGTTTTGAATCCAAATGATCTGAGAGGTGCAGGATGCAGCAGCAATATACTCCACTACAGCTGTGGAGGGTGAAACACATGTCTATTTTCTAGATTGCCAGCTCACAAGCTTGCCATCTAAAAGTTGACATCCTCCTGAGGTGCTTTTCCGTTCAAGTCCACATCCTCCTAGATCTGTATCGAAAAATGCTTGTACGAAAAATACAGATCATGAAGGATACCATAGCCCAAGTGAAGTTGTCCTCTTCAGATATCGGAATATGTTTTTGACAGCAGTGAGATGTGGCTCTCTGGGATTAGCCTGATATCTAGCACAATAACATATAGCAAACATGATGTCAGATCGACTAGAAGTAAGGTAAAGAATTGAACCTATCATTTGACGATAAAGAGTGATGTCTGCTGCAGGTTTCTCCAGTGAAGGAGTGAGCTTGGTTCCGAAGGCCATCGAAACTTTGACTTTTAAATCACCCAACATTCCAAATTTCTCTAAGAGTGACTTGGTATAAGCTTCTTGATTGATAAAGATTCCTTCTGAAGATTGTCTGATGTTTAGACCTAAGAAGAAGTTGATTTTTCCCATTGAACTCATTTCAAACTTTGTTTCCATCAGTTTTCGAAACTCAGCTGTTAAGCTTGGATGAGTATATCAGAAAATGATATCATCAACATAAATTTGAACGATCATGACATGATTCCCTTCCTTTTTGCGAAAGAAGGTCGGATCGACAGAGCCTTGCTTGAATTTGGACTGCTTGAGGAAGCGAGTCAACGTTTCGTACCAACCTCTTGGAGCTTGCTTCAGACCATAAACTACCTTATCCAGAATGTAGCAATGATCTGGATGTTTGCTACTAACAAATCCAGGCGGTTGTTCGACATAGACGGTCTCTTTTAGTCTCCATTCAGAAACGCACACTTAACATCCATTTGGTAGACATCAAATCCCTTGTGTGCTGCATATGCAAGAAAGATCCAAACAGATTCCAATCTAGCAACTGGTGCGAAAGTTTCTTCATAGTCAATTCCTTCTTCTTGGCAATAACCTTTGACTACCAATCGAGCTTTTTTCCGAATGACATTGCCTTCTTTGTCAAGTTTGTTTCGGAATACCCACTTCATTCCGAGAACAGATGCTTTATCCGGAGTTGGAACTAATCTACAGACCTTGTTACGTTCGAACTCATACAGCTCATCTTGCATAGCATGGACCCAATCAGCATGATCAAGTGCAACCTTGACGGTTTTGGGTTCGATCAATGAGATAAATGAATTGAACATGCAAAATTCCACTTTGGAAAATAATGCAGTCTGTTTTTCTTTGAGCTGAGCTCTTCTAAGAACACCTGCTGATGTTTCTTTGAGCTGAGCTCTTCTAAGAACACCTGCTGATAGTTTGGATCATACTCAGGATTGATTTCTGCGAAAATTTCTTCTGTTTTCGATTGAGCCTCTGATTGAGTGTCATCTACATTATTTTCATTCTCATTCCCCCCTGGAAGTTTGCATGAGATTCTTTATTCGCGACACTAGTGTGCTCCCCTCGAGATCAGATGATGCTACTGGAGTACTTTCAGATTCGTTGACGGCATTGTCAATAATCTTCAGAAGTTCATCACCTTGGTTGTCTGTCACATGTTTTTCTGCTGATTTCGCAGTTTCAAGTTCATCGAACAGATTCATAAATTCCTCATACAGGTTCATGAGAGGAATCGTTGTTTGATTTGACTCAGCGAAGATTTTTTGTGATTGCTTTCCAGGATGTTGTGCTCTAGAATTGTACTTGTCATCGAAGGTGACATAGTAAGTTTCTTCAATCTTCCGAGATCGCTTGTTCAGAACACGATAGGCTTTTGAAGTGAGCGAATATCCCAGAAATATTCTTTCATCAGCTTTCTCATCCCATTTAACTATTTTCTCCTTTGAGTTGTAATAAAGCACTTTGATCCGAAAACATGAAAGAATTTCACGTTCGGTTTTCTCTTGTTGAGAATTTCGTAAGGAGTAAGAATAAATCTTTTATTTATGGTTGAACGGTTCTGAGTAAAACAAGTTGTTGCAATGGCATCGGCCCAGTAGTACAGAGGAAGTTTCGCAAAAGAGAGCATGGTGCGAGCAGCTTCACATAGAGAGCGATTGCGTCTTTCCACTACTCCATTTTGTTGAGGAGTGTAAGGAGCGGAAAAGTTATGAGAAATTCCTTTGCCGATCAGAAAATCATCGAGAACCTGATTCTTGAACTCCGTGCCATTATCGCTTCTTATCATCCGAACTTGCTTTCGAAGAAGTACTTCTACTTGCTTGATGAAATTGATCATGTTTGAGGCGGCATCGGATTTCTGTTTTAAAAAGAATACCCATGTGAAGCGTGAAAAATCATCCACAACAACCAAAATGTACTTGTTGTGAGCAATACCTTCAATTGCTGATAGACCACAAAGATCAGTATGCAAAAGTTCCAGAGGTTCAATGATCTTTGTGTTGATTATTGTAGAGTGACTATTTCTGCTTTGTTTTCCGATTTTGCAAGCATCACATAAACAATCTTTATCATACTTTAGTAGCGGTAACCCTCGCACTAGGTCACCAAGTAGGAGCTTGTTAATGTCTCTGAAATTCATGTGAGACAGTCGTCTGTGCCATAGCCAGCTATCGTCGTTCGCAGCTCTGGTAAGCAAACAAAAGGCAGGTTTTCCTTTGATAGGCTTCATATCCAGAGGGAACATTTCACCTTTTCGCTTTGACTTCAAAACAATCTTCTTAGTCTTCTTTTCTATCAGTTCGGACCAATCTTCATCAGATGATACTTTGAGCCCAGTTCCAACTACCAGTTGCGAAACACTGATTAGGTTGTGTTGGAGACCTTCCACATACGCCACTATCTGAATTGAGAGTTCACCATTAGTGATCATGCCATAGCCTTTGATTTCTCCAGTTGCATTGTTGTCGTAGCGTATTCTTCCTCCATTTCGTAATGAACGATATTCTCGCAGTTCTTCTCATCTCCCTGTCATGTGACGCGAACAGCCACTATATATGTACCATTATGGATCATACTGTTCGTCACGCATCACCTGCACATTTTAGAGAGATTTAGGAACCCAAACTAATGTGGGTCCATGTGAGAATTTCTTGGAGATAGGAAATATGTACGATTTATCAACCCAAAAAGACTTTTTCTTAGGTGGTTGATTTTCCTTATAGTCAATTTGAAATACTTTTGTTTTGGTGGTTTGCCAAACTTCTTTAGTAAAACGAGATTTTGTAGGAACAAAAGAGTTTGAATGTTGAGCTTTTTGATTTCGAGAGTTTTCCGAACGATTTGGGAATTTGGGTGTTTGAGTAATGGCTCTCGGTTCAAAATATAAGACCTTTTGAACCTTTGCGAACTTGTTCCCTTTGAAATTTTTTTTCAGTTCTGGTTCAGGATAGAGCTTAGCTTTGCCTTTTAAATCGTTAGACTCAATGACCGGTGTAGAATTCTGTGGCTTTGAAGGCTTGGGAGATTTTTGGAATTTTGGTTTTGAAGTTGAGGTTTGTTGAGATTTCGGAATAAGAACTGTATTGACTTTTTGAGACGAATTTGGGTTAGGAGTGAAATAATTTTTGTCATTTTTATTTCTCCAAAATTGTTTTCTCTCCTTTAAATTCTTTTTGTATCTTGCATTTATCTGTTTCCTTCTTGCAATAAGCTCTTTAGGAGACTTATGAATGCGAGATGCTGAAGTTGGACATTTTGTTGGTATGGGTTTAAAAGCACTAGAGTTAGAGTTTGAAAAATGCTTTGTGCCACTTGAGCCTAGCTACGAAAATGAATCTTTGCGATTCAGAGATCCTGAAATATACTTGCCTCGGGACTTCCAAGAGGTCATTTCAGAAAGACCTTTGGTTTCATATGAATTATCAATTGGTGCTGACCAAAAGAAGGCATCGCAAGCATCAGAATTATCGTTATCAACAAGGACTTTGAGTTTTGTAACATCTTTAGAGTTCAGGCCTTGTTTAATAAAAACTTGATTCGGAACTGTTTGAATTTTTGGAAAAACTGTTGCTTGCTCATTCAAGGCATGTGGTCCTTTATTTTCAATAATTCTTGCGAAAGCTATTGAATTTTCGGAAATAAGATTTTTCTTAGATTCAGATGAATTATTTACAAATACAGAACAATCAACCTCGTCCTCAACGGATATCTCACTCATTTCACTTTCATCAAAATCAGAAATATTCTCATTAATGGGAGTATTATCAGAATTTAATTTAGCGCATAATGAATGAAAATTCTTTAAGGTTGTGGATTTGATTTCTTCTTTATCATTTTCAGAAAAATATTCTTTAACCATATTTTTATGTTCTTTGGACTGAATATAACTTTCAATTGTATCGAGTCCGATACGATATGCTTCCGAAACATCATCAGATGAGACAACGGTTTCACACCTGTAACATTCAGCATCGATTTCATCCTCTTTCAATTCAAGAAAGGCCAAAATCATTCTGTGTAAACCCCTGCCTATATCACAATCAAGATGCAATTGAGTGATGTTATTATAAAGACATTTCGTAATCAAGAAAAAAATATTCCTCTGTTTAACAAGTAACAAATTATCCCTTTTAACATAAATAATATTATCCCTAGCTCTAACTAACTCATGTTCCAACGCCTCGATTCTCATTCGCCTCTCCTCATTTTTATTTGATACCCTGCTCAATTGATCATTTAGGTTAGAATTCCTAAGTCGTGTTCTTTTTAAACAATCACTAAAATTGGAAAAAGTGAACCTTAGATGATCTAATTCTTTATCATAACTAGAAGAGCAAATATTTAATGATTTTAGAATAGAGCGTACATTATTCACAACCGCCTCGTACTTTTCAACCTGTTCCGAAACTGACTTTGCAGCGAAACAACTCACTGACGTCTGACATCCATCGGTGGAGTACCCTCTTAGTTCGCAACTGTCTCCCTTTACCATGAAGCATCGACCATGCGTTGGCTTCCTTATCTCTTCATCATCAGAATCCGTTGACCAAACTTCAACGGCCCCGTACTCACTGTTCTCCAGCACCACAAAAGCTGCCTTGGCAGTTGAAGCATCATCTTTCTCCAAATCTGCGATCTTCTTCGCGTAATATGCTTCGTCTTTTACCTGCTCCTTCTTCTCAATTTGCTTTCAGAGCAAACAGTCTTTCACGAAGTGATTCTTTCCCTTGCAGAAGTGACAGTCGTAGCCTGAATCACCAACTAGCTTCTTCTCGTCATCGGATTTTTGCTTTTTCTGAACGTCCTCATTGGGTTTTTCGGAATTATAGCTTCTCTGTCGACTCCTGTTTTTGAATTTTGAGAAAATTTTCTTGAAAATTTTCTTAGGATTAGACACCATCAAAGCTTTTTCCTCCCTTGTTAAATCTTCATCCTAAAAGTCAGACTCAGAATCATCGTCATTGACTTTTTGTCCCTTTGCAACAAGAGCAAGGGAGCCTAGACTAGTGGTTATTTTTGCTTCCGAAGTGATCTCCTTTTCATGGGACTTAAGGATGCCCATCACCTTGGCCAGAGTGTAGCTTTTTAGCTGTTGATGCGCCTTAATAGTTGAGACGATACCCTTCCATTCCGATCGAAGACTGTTCAAAAAGGTGACTTTTTGCTCAATAACTGTTCGAGAAATCTTCTACTTCAACAACCTACTTAGAAGATGATTCTAACGATTGAAGGTTTGTGTTAGGGTTTCATCTGGAGCCTGTTCAAAGGATCCGAAATCGAAGAGAAGAGTGGTTTCAATAGAGTGCTCCAGATCAGCATCTCCAGAGTACAATTCTTGTAGCTTGTCCCATATTTCTTTCGTAGTCTCACAGGAACTGACCAAACGAAGAGTATCTGCTTGATGAGCAAATCGAATAATCTTGAATGCCTTTATGTTGCACATCAGTTTATCCTTTTCGTCTTGAGGGATGTTGGTGTGAGCGTGGAGAAGATCATTGTATTCTTTTAGGGTTTTGATAACTCTTCTTGTGGTGGTGGGAACGAATGTTTCTTCAGTGATGGCTTGCCATATTGTTGCTCCGTGTTCTTCGATACCAAGGACGTAATCTTCAAAATGCAGTGCCCAGACCTCATAATCGTGAGTGAAAATGATCGGGATTCTAGTAGTAGAACCGATACTGCTGGATAAGTTAAAAGATTGAGTGTGATGATCGTCGTGAGCCATGTGATCTTGTTATAGTTTGAACCAGATGTGTATCTTTGAATCGAGAGAGAAGAAAAAAATTTTAAACAAAAGATCAGGATCTGATATCTAAAATCGATTAAGACGAACAAGATAATCAGAGATAGATCTATAAATAAAAGCTTAAAAACTTGACAGAACAGATATGTATGAAGTACACAATCTCCTGCTCTGATACCAATTGTTGAAACACAGAAGTAGGATCTAGATTCAATAATGCGGAAATATAAATAATAAACAAGAACACACAATATGTAGAAATGATGTCGAATGATTAAAATGCAACTCAAGAACAATTCAACAAGAACTATTCTATACGAGTGCTGTGAATGCGATTACAAAAGTTAACCCTAATTAGGGTACGTGCATTCCTTAAATAAAAAACTAAGTATGGAAGGACAGGCCCATTCCATAACTGATAGCTAAACTAAAGGCATAAAATCAGGCACTGAATCAGATTCACAATTGACTCAATCTTATTAATGAGCACAAAATCACGTACTGAATCAGATTCGCAATTGACTCAATCTTATTAATGACTCAACATTTGGATATTTATTCTACAAACCTAGTGAGAATGTGGTCTTTGTAGCACGAATAGGAGTCTTTCGAGAGAGAGAGAGAGAGACACAGAGAGAGAGACAGAGACAGAGAGAGAGAGCTCATATTCAAAGAGGACAGTGGAAGTACTATTGACCTTGAAGAAATTCAAGAGTCAACCAATGAACGAACCTTAGAAGTTACTAGCACTCAACCATAGGAAGAGTTCCTGTCGAACCGATAAACAACTCATTACCTCTTAGACGTTCCTCTAGAGTTAGCATGCTGCTTGAGTTCTATGGTTTCCATATTACTACAGATGGCGAGACGTTTGTCAGTGATATGACACTGGTAAATCTGGATGAGCCAGCTAACTATGAGGAAGCAGTAACAGGCCCTTAGGCTGCTAAATGGAAAAAGGCAATAAACAGTAAGATCAAGTCCATGTATGATAACCAAGTTTGGAATTTGGTTTATAATGTACCAGGTCGAAAGACAGTTGGGTGCAAGTAGATCTTCAAGAAGAAGACCGACATGGATGGAAAGGTACACACTGATGGGTTTTATGCAAACAATGAGCTTAAAATCTTAAGTTCACATGCACCCTAATAAGGATCTATGTTTTCTCAATTGAATCTATAACTAAGAACTAAAGGTATATAATTAAAATTATATTCTAAAAAAAAGCAATTTAGAATTTCACACCTTTAAAGCGTAGAAGATAGCACCACAAGTGTCGTGCCTCTATTGTCTCACACCCAGAACCAAGCAAGCAAGAAAATAGAAAGAAGAAGGAGCAGAACTCCTTAGAATGGCATGGGATATGGAGTGGGGAGAGCCTCTATTTATAGTTTCTAGGTGATAAGCAATAAGGAGTATAACTTCCTTATTTAAGATCCTGATATGATAAGGCTTTTATCATATAACTGAATCTACTAATCATTGCCATAAACAAAGCTTGTATCCATATGGGGATTTCGAATTCCTTAATGCCTAAGCCTTAATTTTCATCCAATCCATAATACAAACCCTAATTGTCCATTGCTCAACTATTGAACAATTAAAATTCAGCCCCTGTACTTTTAATTAATCCAATTAATCCCAAAATTAATTCTAAATTAATTTCTGATTAATCATTAATTAAATATCATGATTTCTAATTAATATATTATTCTCATAATATAGTAATAAATCAATTTCCTTCTCTCTCTTTAAGTTATTTTATCCTCTGCTGGTTTTGAGGGCAACCCGAAAGGACTATGCTGTTATCAATCAAGTATATTCACAAATTATAGTCATGGCTTAGACACCTAATCCAACAGTCTCCCACTTGAATAAGTCTATGACTCTAATTCAATATAGCTTCCAAATTGAACAGTAAATTGTAGCTTCTAAAAGCACGTTGTCAAACTCTGACCCAGTCAGTTATGTGTCCTAAGATAAGTCATCATATGATCCTCCGTTCTACAAGATATCATTCGGACTAGAGACATGTATTAGAATCAATCTCAGTCTGATACTATGTTTTCCGATTTCTGATTTGTGATGATATAGGACTTCTAATTGAACACATCAATTCAGTCCTGGCTAGGCCTAGCACTCTAAGTCATCACCAAATCATCGAGGGGCCTACAGATATCGCTTTTCCCGTTAGGGCAAAAGGAACTAATAAACTTCGACTCATATGTTTGTGTCTTTTTCTCATCAAATCGTGCGCAACAATACATTTTATAACACTGAGTTACCAATGCGTTTACGCATTATTAACGCACCACCGACTTGTAAATTTCAACTTATATGTCTCCGTTTCAAGATCATAATATATTATCGTCTCAGAATTACTCGTGATATAATCCATGAAGTAATTCTTTGAGCGCGGGTTGGTCCAATACTCAAATCTCCATTTCTAAGTACTCATGAACATTGCAACAATAACATTGCTATGTCTAACTCCTTAGACAGTCTACTATTCAATTCTTGACAGTCCTAATTCACTACTTACTTCCAAAAGTATGAGCGACTGTGGACTTTTGAATAATCAAATTATTCGGGAAGTAAAACATGCAAAATCGAAACATAAAGATCTGACTGGCAGGTACTCCTGCTAATTACCAAGTCTCCATGAGGTAATCACCAAGTCAGATTCATTATAATACTGTTATATGTGTTTCTTGGTTTCAATTAAACTTTTAATTAAGATTTATATGTCTATATGACCTTTACTCTATCCATGTATCCAAAATGTCCTACATTGATACACTTCATTGCAGATAATCCAATCGGACACTTTTCCGATGATATGTCGATATGTCATCTTATCTTTCTCTCTCCTAATTCCATTCCAGAAATGGTGGTGTGAACTGTGTCTCTTTATGGTTCCAAGACAATTTCAAGGTGTTATGATGTGCCGGTGAACCATACGCGCTCCATCAATATACCAATGAAACTCTTTAACTATGAAGTCCTTTAGCACCACATACTGATGTAAATAATTACAGATTTGAAACTCTTTTCGAATTATTATTACATTCACCCCAATCATTTCTCAATGATTTCTCACGCGTGTTCAAATAATCCGTTCAGTATAGTCAATCAGGTTGTATCCCGAATCCAACTTACCATGCTCTAAGCATTAAGTCATCAGGATAAGTCTATGACACTTATGATTGATCCAATTTCTGGAAGCTCATGGGATCAGATCTATTATATTCCGAACCCTTTTAGAATCTAAGGATTATTTATAATCCATGTGTCATGACTTTCGGAGACTCTTTCCCATGCATATTGAATCTTATCAAGATCATACTCATAATGGCTAGGTCTATATTGACGATTTCATCTATCTGATAGATGTTTGTAACTACGTGAATATCTTGTATATCTTTTAGATCATGCCAGTTCATTACACTTTGTAATGACACGAAACTCTTTTCCCGAAGTCATGTATCTTGAATCTTATCCAGATAATACTTACAATGGCAGGATCTAAACTGATGATGTCATCTATCTGATAGATGCTTGTGACTACCTGAGTATGTTGTAGCTGTTATAGACTTTTCATAGCGAATCATCTCTTAATGCTAAGTCATTACACTTTGTAATGATAAGAGACGTTTCCTAGAAATGGTATGTAACTAGCATACATTTATAGACAGTTCACAACGACACTCCCACTGGCTTTGACACGGTTATAGGACTCTTTTAGACTATCATAAAATCCAAACCTTTCTGACATGATTATAGGATTCCTTTAGGCTCTTCACAAAATCCAAACATTTGGCAAATTTTGAGAATCCAAGTATCCTTTCTTGTGACGTGCCCTTGAGATGAATCTTGATGCTATGGTCCTTTTGTATTGGCATACCTTTTATGAGTCCCTATTAGTATGCCGGTAAACCACACACGCTCCACTAACGACTCACAAAGTGCAGTTTAGCAAACAATATCCTTTTTTAGATTTGTTTTACTTCTATTGAGAGCGTCTCTCTCAAAATCAATCATATGACTTTGAGTGTCGCATCATTCAACCATTCTTGCTTAGAATGTAGGTACAATTCTATCTATGTTTCCTTCTTTTGACGATTCACTTACTCCCATTGGTTCTTAGGCCAGGTGTAACATCAATCAGATTGTCACATAGATTGAGTCTCGTCCTTAGGTTCTCTTATTTGGCCGCAACCGGGCCACCAATGCTTCCAAGTTGTAGGATTGCTTATCCATACCAACTTAGTTTTTTACCACTAATTGGTACGTCACCCATATCATAATGCCTTATGACGGTGACTAATACTACTGGTCTGCGATGAGAAGGGTATGTCAGGTATAACAGGAATCTGATTCCAGGTCAAGCCCTGGTGATGACTATAGGTTTTTTGACTTGCTGATCCTTGAACTCCTTCTTTAATACCGTTTTATTAAATTTTGAGATTTTGAGTTAATCTTAGTGTGATTAAGATTAATTAGGCTATTTCATGAGTTTGGGTAGTTAAAATTTCATTTGGATGAAGTTTGAGATTGAAAAATGCTAAAAGCAGGTCACACGGGTCGTGTCGGAGTTACACGGGTAGTGTGGGAAATCTCTTTCGATTTGTTGAGCATACCGTGGGTTACACGGGTCGTGTAACATAAACACGGGTCGTGTAAAGTGTGCAGCATGGGTCTTGTTGTATGGACACGGGTCGTGTAGCTCTGCAGACCAAACTCTAAGTGCATACCGTAAGTTACACGGGCCGTGTAATCGCACGGATCTGTTTTTAATATACGATTTTGCTTCATTTGGGGTTAAAACCCTTTTCGTCTAAAATCTCTCAAAACCGTAGAAAACCATTTCTAAACCTTCTAAGTCGAGATTTGAGCCTATCTTTCACGAATTGAAGCTAGGGATTTAAACCTTGAGCTTGAAAGGTAATTCTCCTCGATTTTTACTTCATCTTGACGGTTGGATTGCTTGCTTTGAGATAGTTCCAAGTGGTTTTGATGAACCACCTGCGACTAGCATGAATTAGAGTGAGTTTACTTGGAATAGTGTGTGTAAGGGAGTTCTAATTCAAGACACATGCTAGTGAAGTGTTTGTATTATGTTCCTAGGGTTATATGAGTTAAATTGGTGAAATTGGAAGTTACAACTAGGATAGTATTGCTATCTTTTGATTGTAACCCTATTTTATGATTCAAATTCTTGATTGTTATCGATATTTAGTATGATTGTGATTTTTGAATATTGAGTTTTGACCCGAGATATTGTGATACAGCTAAGGCTAGACCGGAGCACGACACACGCGGTTCAGGAGTTCCACAGAGTAACCCGACAACAGGTGAGTAGTTATTTATTAGATGATTATGCCTTATTATGATGTTGTTTACACACAAGAAGTGGACTATGTTTTGATTTGGTTGAGTATAGCCAAATTTTGAGAATATAGAATAAAGAGTTATAGTGTGTATATCACACTCGGGACTGAGATAGTCCTAAGCTTGATTAAAACAAGATGATGGATGATACAAACCAATTAACCTTAAATTACTCACTGAGCTTTCATAGCTCATAAATTGTTTGTTATTGTTGTTTGTATTAGGTTTTGGTAGTGGCGATCGGGGGAAGCGTGTCTCCGAAGGATAGCTGGACTTGGACTTGGACTTAGTTTTTTTTTTGAAATATGTAATTTGACCCGGTTTTTGAATGGTAGTTGCAAATACTAATGTAAATAGTTTAGGACTTAAACTATGTTTTTGGTAACAACTTGGTATTACTTGTTTCTTAATTTGAGTTACACCCTTTAGTGTTGTTCTAATGTGAGAAGATTAAGGTGTAAATTCATTTTTGAGAAACCGGGCGTTACAAGTTGGAAGTGTATCTAATACATTGAGGATCGAGCTGTTTTGACCAATGCTCAATCTTCTTCCCTAAGACACATTATAACCATTAATGTTCTTGGAAGAGGATGAACTGTGAAACATTTTCTCAGTTCATGTTTTTTCACTCAGACTATGTTGATCTTTATACTTCCTTTGAAGTCCTTGAACAATTCAAGGTTTCAATCAATCACTAATTTCGATAAGTGACGTCATATTTGTGATACTGCTTGGCAAATATTATGAAGTATAATTAATTTTGTTTTGTTCGTAGATAAGAGCAATTCACTAATGTGTCCATTGCTCATAATCTTAATGTCTTTTACATCACCATGTAAATTTATGAATTTGTTAATTTGTTCAAGATATGCATCCTTCGTTTGACTCTAAGTCAACCGATTCCAAAATCCTGTCCATTCGATATTTGGGCGATGCATTTCTTGCAACTTCAATGATTTATTAGGAACTCACTTCATCATGTGATTCCAAGTCAAATGATTCGAAAGTCCTGTCTATCTGTACCTTTGGTTGAAGTGATTCTTATTAAAATCAAAGTTTAACAATCATATAACATAATTCACAAATCCAACACACTTTGGATTCATCAACATTTAAGTTATTATTATTAATGCAATTAACACATTCATCCAACATTTCAAGGATAATTTAAATAAAATCGATATTTTATTAAATCAAAATATCCTCGAACAATGTACTATATGATAACAATGTTATACGCATCTACAAGCTAATAACAAAATCAAATATCTAACTAAACTTCAAACCTACATGAGCTCATGATCCAATCTGAATGTGCTCCTATGCGTCAGTGTCCCGCATCCTACTGTAACATCCGTGTTTTGGGCCTAGGAGTTTCGGGCTTAAACCGACAAAATAAAAACTTATTTTGTAAATAAAGAAAACAAATGAATAACTAAATTTAATATTTTGTTATACTTCTATATCGTGTATAAATGGTCCAAATATGGTTTTAAAATCTATTTGTAACCAAATGTGAGAAATTTTGTCATAAGGACTAAAAGTGTCAATTTGGCCAAACTTTCCCTAAGTAGATTTGACTAGTCATGGATTTGAAAAATTAGGATATATTATGAAGGAAGTTATATGGAGTTTAAATTAGGTCAAATGATTCCTTGAATTATTATTAAGGACCTAAATTGTAAAGAAATTCGTGAAAGGGGCCGTTTATGTCAATTTGGGAAAACTAAGGGTTAGAATTGACCTAGTCAACGACTCAAGAGAAATAAATAATTGTATTTGGGGCATAAGTGTGAATTTAGAGACTACTAGTTGTAAAAGTTGACTTTTGGGTGTTGGGTGTAGAAAGGACAAAAGTTTAGGGACCTAGGTTGTAACTCTTGAAAGATGACTTGTTTTAGATGGGGTTTTCCCCATTTCAGCCCAAACTCACGCCATTTAGAGAAGGAGAGGGAGAGTGTGGCGATTTTGAGAGATCTTGGAGGATAAGATGCTAGAGTTTGAAGATTAATCAAAGTTCTTGAAGATTCCAAGCAATCTAAGGTATAAACCCACCTTTCTAGCTCTAGATTTCGAGTTTAGGTTTGCGGTTTGGACCCAATCCGAGAATTATGACGGGATGAGGTTCTTCCTATGATTTCCCAATATTTATTTGATGTTTCTAAGTTGTTGGAGTCTACATTCAATCCATGGATGCTCTAGATTCAATTACTTGATAAATTTGGGTGTTATGAACCCTAGAATTTGGGGATTTGATGAATTGTTGAGGAATCTAGAAATTGATGGATGAATATGGTGGTTTTGGACGAGGAGATTCATTTCTAATGGTTCCCAAAGGATTCCCACATTTGATTTGTAGTCTTAAACCTTGAATCACTAGAAAATGGGAATTGGGTGTTGAAATGGGTTTTATTCAAGTATATGTTGAATGGATCTTTTGGTTTAATTGATGAATGAATTATTGCATCAAATTGGAAGTAATAATGGAGTAAGGATCATTCCTAATGATTCCATGGAATGGAAGAAGGAATCTCCACTTGTAATCATCAAATGAAGGATTGGAATTGGGTATTCCATGAGTTTTAAACATTTGGACCAATGATTGGAATTGGAGATTCCATGAGGTTATCTTCTTTAGAGTTATGTGGGAATGACTCCTTTAAGGGATGACCTTAGTTAAGAACTTATTTGGTGACTTGATGATGTTAAGTGTAATCATTGACTCGGAACATAATTCATTAACCACTTGTTAAGAGATAAGAATTTCAATTGTGATTTCCATTTGTTTGAGTCGTGAACACTTGGATTGGGAGTTGAATACTTGGAAATGAGTTCTTAGATGTGTATTTTCGTATATAATTAGTCTTGGGTTGATTTGGGACTTGAATTGTAACACCCGGATTTTAATATAAATACATCCCTTTATTTTACACGCTTTAAAACATATTTTATTTAACAAAATATTATACAGGGGAATATATTACAAGCCAAAAGCACACAAGTAGTATCTGGGAGTACGAAATCTCCTCAAAGCCGGGCTGCTACTATATGCTCTAACCCCGAAGCACCTCTTTCCCTTTAGTAGGGTCTAAATGACCTGCACAGTTAGTATCCACAGGGGTGAGCTATACAAGCTCAATGAATAATCAATAAGCGTTACAAAAAAAATACACAACATAGAATTTTCAGCTTCCACATCATATCATGGTTCCCAGCAATATCGAGTCCTAAGGACTCAATGTGCATCCCCTGCGTGAGTGATAGAACTGCCAGCCGATTAAGCCATCACAACACTTGTATGTGGTCCCACCACAATTACTGCTTACACGATCGTCACAACGTATATATGTGGTCCCAACCACCAACAATAGTCAGTGGCCCCACAGGAAAGGTGATCTCAACCACGAGTACCGAGTATGTGACCCCACGGTAAGGTGGTCCCAATCACATGAACCGGTAATGTGGCCCCACAGGAAAAGTAACACTTAGGTATCGATTACTCACCTGGTTGTTGACTAAAGCTTTTGTCTTTTTCTGCCTTGTATCCTCTTCCAACCTTGACTGTTATCACAGTACAAAATCTATCATTTATAAATCTTCCATTCACACTTTTTATTAGTTCCAAAATAACACTTCATGATTTATCAACTAAAGAACGTCCAGGTAGAAGATTAGATGGGGTGGCAAGATCCTTTCAGCATTTTAGCCTTTCGGAAAATCCAACAACCATATCCCATGTAACCGGCCTAGGCACCGTTCTCGTAAGTAAATCAATTAGCATTATTTCGGAACAAAGTCTCCATAGCCTGGGTTATCTCCCGGCTCGAACTTGGTTATTTGATATAAGTCAAAATGACTAGCAATCGTTCCCTTCATATTATATACAAAATACTATTATAATTGTACTAAAGGTTTGGAACTTACTTTCCGTATGTCGAGACGACGATCGCTACCCGAACCTATTGATTTGCCTCTCTTATAGCACCTCTTCCTTACTAACACAGTCCTCTATAGTATATAAGTGTTTAGTATTTGTTTTGCCCCAAAAATGAGGCTTGGAGCTCCTATTTATAGGCCTCTGGACCCTCTTCAAGTCGCGACGGACCCCCGGTCGCGTCGTGACCATTACGTAAGCACTTACCTCATCGCGCACTCTTCGAGAAGCTTCTGCCACGCCTCGCGTCGCGAGCACTATTCACGTCGCGTCGCGAGCACTATTCACGCCGCCGGAGTTACTATTCAATTTTTTTTTTTTGAAAATGGTCGTTACAAGTTCTCCCCCCTTTATAAGATTCCGTCCCCGGAATCAAGCAAACAATTGGGGGTACTTCGCCCTCATTTCCTCTTCGGCTTCCCAAGTTACATCCGAGCCCTTGTGATATCGCCACTGTACTTTTACCATATTAATCTTCTTGTTCCGCAGCTGTCTCACCTTGCGGTCTAAAATCTTTTCTGGCTACTCCGGGTACCTCAGCTTTTAATCTATTTCAATTTTAGGTAAAGGCACTCGTTGGGACTCGTCAAACAGAGTCTTTCTCAAATGCGACACATGGAAGACATTGTGGACGCCTCTTAACTCCTCGGGTAGCTCTAACCGATAGGCTACAGCTCCCACCCTTTGTAATACCCGGAACGGCCCGATAAAGCGAGGACTTAGCTTACCTTTCTTTCCGAAACGAATCAGACCCCTCCACGGGGAAACCTTAAGCATCACCATATCACCAACCTGAAACTCTATAGGTTTCACTCGACGATCAGCATACTACTTTTGGCGGTTTTGGGCAACCTTCAAATGTTCTCGAATTTCTCGAATTTTCTCTTCGGTTTGAGCTACAATCTCGGGTCCAGCTAACGGCTTTTCCCCTAACTCTGTCCAACATGTCGGAGTACGACATGGTGCTCCATACAATGCCTCGTATGGCGCCATCTGAATGCTGGAATGATAGCTATTATTATATGCGAATTCCACCAAAGGCAAGTGATCTTCCCAGCTTCCACCAAAGTCTATAACACACGCACGAAGCATATCCTCCAATGTTTGTATAGTCCTTTCACTTTGCCCATCAGTCCGAGGATGATAGGCAGTACTCATCAAAATCTTCGACCCAAACTGCTTCTGAAGGCTCTGCCAAAATTGAGACATAAATCGACTATCTCGGTCGGATATAATGGAGGATGGTACTCCGTGTCTACAAACTACTTCATCAATATAGATCCTGGCTAATTTGCTAACTTTATAATCTTCACGTATGGGTATGAACTGAGCGGATTTGGTCAGTCGATCCACGATCACCCATATTGTATCGTGTCCACGTGGCGTTCGAGGAAGTTTTGTCACAAAGTCCATAGTGACCTCGTCCCACTTCTTCATTGGGACAGGTAGAGGCTGAATTTCTCCATACGGCTTTTGATGATTGGACTTCACTTGCAAGCATGTTTGGCACCGTTCCACATATCTTCCTATATCCCGCTTCATGCACGGCCACCAGTATAACGGCTTCAGCGTCCGGTATATCTTGGTGCTACCCGGGTGTATAGCATAACGGGAACAATGTGCATCCTCGAGGAGTAGCTTCCGTGCTTCACCCTGTTTTGGTACCCATACTCGACCTTTAAAGGTCTTCAAACGCTGAGAATTTTCCTTTAGTTGGTTAATATAGCTAACCATACGTTCGCTTTTCACATGTTCTGCCTTTCCTGCTTTCTCTTGGGCTGTTCGAATCAACTCAGGTAGCCGACTAACTATGCCCATACAAGCCGATACAACCCTAATGGGTCTCTCTTTTCGACTAAGAGCGTCTGCAACTACATTTGCCTTCCCTGGATGGTACAAAATCTCGCAGTCATAGTCTTTGAGTAAGTCCATCCACCGCTGCTGCCTCATGTTCAGATCCTTTTGATTGAACAAGTATTTAAGACTTTTGTGGTCCGTATAGATCCTGAACTTTACTCCATATAAGTAATGTCTCCACAACTTTAATGCTAACAACACAGCAGCTAGTTCCAGATCATGTACTGGTATTTTTTTTCTCAGCTTCCTTCAATTGTCTGGATGCGTATGCAATCACCCTGCCTCTCTGCATTAAGACACATCCCAGACCTACCCTAGAGGCGTCACTGTAAACCACAAAGCCTTCTCCACCTTGTGGTAATGCAAGAACTGGGGCTTCACACAAAGCTTGCTTCAGCTTCTGAAATGCAGCTTGCTGTTCTTCTGTCCATTCAAACTTCTCGCCCTTCTTAGTTAATTTGGTCAAAGGAGCTGCAATAGAAGAGAAGTTCTCTACAAATCTCCTGTAATATCCAGCTAGCCCAAGAAAGCTGCGTATCTCTGACGGATTCCGTGGCGGCTCCCACTTCATTACGGCCTCGATTTTTGCTGGATCCACCTTTAATCCCTCGCTGCTGATAACATGTCCTAAAAACTGAACCTCACGAAGCCAAAATTCACACTTTGAGAACTTGGCATACAGCTTCTCTTGACGAAGTAATTCCAAAACTTGACGTAGATGCGTCTCGTGCTTTTCCTGGCTTCGGGAATAGATCAGTATATCATCAATGAACACGATAACAGAGGTATCAAGAAATGGACGACACACTCTGTTCATCAAGTCCATGAAAGCTGCAGGGGCATTGGTTAACCCAAACGGCATCACCAGGAACTCATAATGTCCGTAACGGGTACGGAAGGCAGTCTTCGGGATATCCGACTCCCGAATCTTCAGCTGATGATATCCCGATCTTAGATCAATCTTAGAGAAATAGGATGATCCCTGAAGTTGATCGAATAAATCATCAATCCTGGGCAATGGATATTTGTTCTTTATGGTGATCTTGTTCAGTTCTCTATAGTCTATACACATTCGCATAGACCCGTCCTTCTTCTTCACAAACAGGATAGGTGCTCCCCAAGGTGAAGTACTCGGTCGAATGAATCCCCGATCGAGTAATTCCTGCAACTGCTTCATTAACTCTGCCATTTCTGATGGTGCCAATCGATAAGGAGCACGAGCAATAGGGGCTGCTCCTGGAACCAAATCGATAGTAAACTCTAGCTGCCGATCCGGAGGTAATCCCGGAAGCTCATCGGGAAAAATATCAGCAAACTCCTTTACAACGGCGACATCTTCAACGGATCGTTTGGTAGGCTCTGTCGAGACCACACATGTCATGTAAAATATTCCTTCTTTGTTGTTATGACGTCGTACTTTGGCAAAAGACATGACAGGCATCCTTGTACGTGGCCGTTCACCTTGAATTATTATTTGCAACCCGTCTGGTGCCAGAACTGCAATTCTTTTTCTTTTACAATCGACTTGAGCATCATTGGATGCTAACCAGTCCATTCCTACAATTACTTCAAATTCTCTAGTGGTGATCGGCTTCAGATCAATAGGGAAAATGGTCCCGTTAATCTCAAGCTGACACCCTGGCATCTGTTCAGAGACATATACATGTCTATCACCTGCTACTTCTACCTCCAGTTCTTCATTCAACGGGGTTAAGGGTATTGAAATTTGGGGCATGAATGATGTGGAAATAAAAGAGTCTGTGGCTCCGGGATCAAAGAATACATATGCAGGGATCGAGTTTAGTTTAAAAATACCTGTGATAACATCAGTCTTTTCCCGGGCCTCCTCAACGGTCATCTAGAATGCTCGGGAGACTACTGGTCCACCTCGTGTCTCCTTCCTTTCTCTTCCCTGCTCCTCTCGTGTCCTGTCTCGGGATCCTCCTGTCTTCAGCTGTGGACATTCTGATCAGATATGATCTTTGGCTCCACACTGGAAACATACTCGAGTTGTTTGGTTGCAATCTCGAGCATAGTGTCCTGTCTTCCCACACTTAAAACAATACAATGGTGAGGGACTAGTAGGACAATCTCCCGTATGCTTACTCCGGCATTTGTCGCACCATTTGCCTTCATCCTTCCGAGTCTGACCCCGCGACCCAGATTCTGATTGTTGGGACTTCTTCTGAGAAATCCACGGACGTTCCTCAGCCTTTCTTTTTGCTTCTGCGGCCCTCCTTTCAGCTTGTTGGCGTTGCAGCTCCGCCTCACGTTCCATCGCCCGATCAACTACTTGCCGAAAGGTAGTCAGCTTGAGTGGCTGTACAACCTCTCGAATCCGGGTTTTCAATCCCCATACGTACTTGTCTATCTTTCTTTTCTCAGTATCAACCTCATGTTCACAGAATCTAGCTTTCTCCAAGAAATCCATAGTATATTCTTGCACAGAACGAGTCCCTTGTTCCAAATGTAAGAACTCTTCTGTCAGCTTCTTCACCGCTACTTCGGAACAGTATTCTTCAGTAAATTTTGCTTTAAACTGTTCCCAGGTCAACATTCTAAGCAAATCTGAACCCAAAGCTCTACTGAAAACTTGCCACCAATACTGGGCATTTCCAGCGAAAAGGTTGGTAGCAAACTCCACCTTGTCTGCCTCATCACACTTGCTAATCCGGAAAACTTTCTCCGTATGTATCAACCATTCCATCGCTTGTACGGGACTATCAGTTCCCGTAAATTCCTTAGGCTTGCAACTAAGGAAATTCTTATACGTATATTTGTTTTTCACTTCCGAAGTTCCTTCCACGCCTTTACCCTTATCTGTCATGTTTACCCCACTTTCAGCGTGTTCATCGTCTCTGAGAGCTTCATCGTTCACCTGCTTAGCAGTACCCTCCTTCTGCTTTCCTATTAGAGTAGGTAATATCTCCTGTACCACATTCGCAATCATAGTTCGTAATTCTTGCGGATTCCCTGCTGCTTCTCCCATTTCTCTATGTACTGAACCTTGTGTTCATGTTTTGCCTCCTCTGGAGGCTCCTTGCCCAGCACCCCTTTGGCTTTGACCATTCTTGGTATTTGCCATCTTCAAAGTTTAACATAACGGTTAGTCATTTAATCCGATAACATGAATTATCTTTTTTCCAAACTCTACTATATCCTAAGGTTCAAGTCTAGGTATCTACTCTATATAGACCTAATTCACTTAAACCTCGGCTCTGATACCAACTTGTAACACCCGACTTTTAATATAAATACACCCCTTTATTTTACACGCTTTAAAACATATTTTATTTAACAAAATATTATACATGGGAATATATTACAAGCTAAAAGCACACAAGTAGTATCTGGGAGTACGAAATCTCCTCAAAGCCGGGCTGCTACTATCTGCTCTAACCCCGAAGCACCTCTTTCCCTTTAGTAGGGTCTAAATCACCTGCACAGTTAGTATCCACAGGGGTGAGCTATACAAGCTCAATGAATAATCGATAAGCGTTACAAAAAAAATACACAACATAGAATTTTCAGCTTCCACATCATATCATGGTTCCCAGCAATATCGAGTCCTAAGGACTCAATATGCATCCCCTGAGTGAGTGATAGAACTGCCGGCCGATTAAGCCATCACAACACTTGTATGTGGTCCCACCACAATTACTGCTTACACGATCGTCACAACGTATATATGTGGTCCCAACCACCAACAATAGTCAGTGGCCCCACAGGAAAGGTGGTCTCAACCACGAGTACCGAGTATGTGACCCCACGGTAAGGTGGTCCCAATCACATGAACCGGTAATGTGGCCCCACAGGAAAAGTAACACTTAGGTATCGATTACTCACCTGGTTGTTGACTAAAGCTTTTGTCTTTTTCTGCCTTGTATCCTCTTCCAACCCTGACTGTTATCACAGTACAAAATCTATCATTTATAAATCTTCCATTCACCCTTTTTAATAGTTCCAAAATAACACTTCATGATTTATCAAGTAAAGAACGGCCAGGTAGAAGATTAGATGGGGTGGCAGGATCCTTTCAGCATTTTAGCCTTTCGGAAAATCCAACAACCATATCCCATGTAACCAGCCTAGGCACCGTTCTCGTAAGTAAATCAATTAGCATTATTTCGGAACAAAGTCTCCATAGCCTGGGTTATCTCCCGGCTCGAACTTGGTTATTTGATATAAGTCAAAATGACTAGCAATCGTTCCCTTCATATTATATGCAAAATACTATTATAATTGTACTAAAGGTTTGGAACTTACTTTCCGTATGTCGAGACGACGATCGCTACCCGAACCTATTGATTTCCCTCTCTTATAGCACCTCTTCCTTACTAACACACTCCTCTATAGTATATAAGTGTTTAGTATTTGTTTTGCCCAAAAATGAGGCTTGGAACTCCTATTTATAGGCCTCTGGACCCTCTTCGCGTCGCGACGGACCCCCGGTCGCGTCGTGACCATTACGTAAGCACTTACCTCATCGCGCACTCTTCGAGAAGCCTTTGTCAGGCCTCGCGTCGCGAGCACTATTCACGTCGCGTCGCGAGCACTATTCACGCTGCCGGAGTTACTATTCAAATTTTTTTTTTGAAAATGGTCGTTACATGAATTGGGTTAAAAGAGAGCGAAAATGACCAAAAACGGACCTACAACGAGCCGTACACGACCCATGTCAGCGAGCACGACCCATATCAGAGGGTTTTCCAAATTTTCATTATTTTTGGAGTTTTAAGCCTTATGGGTTGGGCCTTGGGTCCTTATTTTAATGCCAATCTTTGGGTATGTTTTAACTAATATTTTCTTTATATTAGAGTGTCACACCCCCAAACCACGATGGCGGAATCGTCTGAGGGCGGAACAGGACATAGCATCACAACCATTGTATACATTGAAACATAAGTTGATAACAACCATCATACATTATAATTGGAAAGTTACATTGTTCAAACGGTATTGTTTCAACCCAATTACAGTATGATAACGAAATAAGTCAAAAAGACGTCTTCGCGTCCCATTCCAAAAGGTTAGTCGGACCTGACTAATTGTTACCTGAGAATACAAGTAGTTGAAAAAGTGTCAACAATTAAGTTGGTGAGTTCATAAGATTTTGCGTAAGAAAAGTCCTTTGTTTAAAAACCATAATGTTGAAAACCAAGAAAATCCAATATTTTTTTATAAGTGATTCGTAGTCTTAAAAACACAAAGACCAAAAATGTATACGTGTTTATATACTTGAAAATAGTATTACGTAGTCTTATTCTTGTATGAAACCATCTAAATACATGTTTATTCGTAGATTAATTGTAGATCTAATTCCGTAAAACCTTTGCGTAAGTAAAAATCGTACTTTTATTTGTATCTTACTGAATTGTAGTTTTAATTCCATAAAACACGTACGTGTAAGTAAACCGTACTTGTATTTATATCTTGATAAAATGTAGTTTTAATTTCCATATAACTTGTATGTATAAGTAAAACCATACTTATATTTGTAACTTGTTAGAATGTAGTTTTAATACCATAAAACTTGTATGAGAAATTCATTTCCTTGTAAAATAGAGTATCGTAACCCAGAAAATCCGATATTTTGTAGTCTTAAAAGGTCCAAAGACTAAAAATGTATAACGTAACTTTTAATATAGTATAAAACTACTTGAAGTGTATATTTTCCACGTAAACAAAATGTATAGTTGATTTCCCCATGTGAGATACCCTATAACCATGTTGTGACTAGTTGGCCTGCTACGACGTTCTTCAGGCGTCGGAATGTTAGACATTTGACACCTCAGACCTGCTGGTCTAGCTGTAGCTAACAGCTCAGGTGCTGGGTTGTCAATCCCGTATAGATCTATACTCAAATATCACGCTCTCTTACCGAGACTCTGGTTATAAATTCAGGACTTATTGTAGGTACTTATAAAAGTACTGTGAAGTTGGACTTAGAGTCCGATGCCTATCTTGGCCAATTGAGAATGATCCATTTATATAGATGAAATGGTCCCAAAAGGGACGGGAAAAAGGTTCATCTCACAAAAATGTATGTATTCAATCAACTTGTTTACGTAAAATTTGTATATGAAAACTCTTGAAATCATCAATTATCATTTTTCCCATGAAAATATAGTAATGTATAATAATAATATAATTTTATATAATTATTTTGTCTTGTTCAAAAGTCATAATAACCTTATGTTCATAAACTATTCCAATAATAGTTTGTTTTTAGTATACCGTCGTGATAATCATATTTTTACGAATAATAACAAAACAACTTATTCAAATGATTATAAATATCATCTTTTAAGATGTTTCCCACAAAAATGGTGTAATAACTTGGTTATAACCATTTTTGCTAGAAAGTAATATTTCCGGTCACAAAAGCGTAGTTTTTACTAGTTTTCGTTTTTATGACGTTTATATCAAAGATCTAGTATTTTTACACACTTTATTTATAGTTTTGTAATTTTTACACAAGCATAATATGTCACAATGTTTATAATACATAGATCTAATCATATTTCATGTCAAAAATGTTTTTACACAACTATTAGTTTTATAAACTTGTGTAAATCGTTATTTATAGCATATAAACATATATAATCTTGTGTAAATCATTATTTTTGACATGTAAACTTGTATTCTCCCCCAAAATGTTTAGAAAATTTGAAAATGAGGGGTATGAACTCACCCTTGATGCGTGTTTTAGTTAGAAACAAGATAGTTCTTGCGGGATTTACGGTAGAAGACAAGATCTAAGCTTCGGAGCTCAAATGACCCTTGGACAAAGCTATTATCCAATGGGTTTACGTAGATGTTAGTATGTGTACATGAGATAAAGGTGGTGTAATAAGGTTTAAAATCACTAAATAAAGCTAACTTACCAAAAAGATTTGAAAAACGCTTGAAAACGAAGAACGGTGGTGGTGGAAGGTGGTGGCCGGCGGTGGTTTGTGGTGGTGGAGTGGTGGTGGACGAAAATGATGAAGAGGATGCAGGATGATCAGATTTTGAGAGAGAGATGAGGTGATTGGAGAGATTTTTGGTGTGATCTAGTGTATGTTGGTAGTATATATATATATATATATATATATATATATATATATATATATATATATATATATATATATATATATATATATATATATATATATATATATATATATATATATATATGATTTCCAAGATTGTGTTTTATATTTGTTTAATAAGAAAATCAATTCTAGAGTTAAAAGCCTAAGATTATGAATAGTTACCCAAGATTGTGTTGGGATTATCTTGGTTCAGCTGATGGGGGGTAGGGGTGGGGGTGGGGTGGGTTGGTTTTATAAAAATGTCACTCTTTTATATAAAAATAAGTGGTTTTTATAAAATCGTAAAACGTTTTAGCGTAATTCTATGAGTTTTTGGAGAAATTATATTCTAAATAAATATTATGTATAGAAACATTGCTAAATATTTATTTAGATCGAATCATAACTCGTTAGACGATGAAATACGCGTTTAAGCGCAATACTCTTCCGATTACGCGATTTTCAGCATTTTACGGGACAATATATTTAGCTATGAAATTAAAAACTAGATAGTATTACGCTTCATAATATATGATGTATTATCCCATTTTTGATGTTTAAGGCACCACATTTTGTATTTTAGGTCCAAACCATGTGTACATTTATTTGTTCACAGCGGTTTAATTGTTGTAACTTTCACATACGAACTCCGTTTTCGACGTTCTATATATCCACAAGTTCGTATTTACGAACACATTGTTTATTGAATATTATTATTCTCAAAATAATAATTGTATTATTATCGAATTTTTACGCTACAGTAGGTTATTATACGTATTTTCAGCGTTTACTCGATAAATGTTTTGAGTTAGCGTACATAGTATTATAATATGTAATAATACTTCGTAAAACTATGGAAAAATTATTTTTCATCATATAGATTATCGTATGCTTTGTTTGACTACAGTTGACTTTCGTTGACCAAAATTTACAATTGTCACATCATCTACCCGTTAGAAAGAATTTTGTCCCGAAATTTAGCACTTGAGTAGATCCTCAAGGGTTTGGTTAGAGATGTGGATATTTCGGTTTCATTTGGTCCTCACGTTCCCAAGTAAATTCAGGTTCACGCTTGGCGCTCTAGCGGACTTTTACTATTAGTATGCGGCTTTGTTTCGTCTTATTGACTTCCCTATTCATGATCTCCACCTGTTCTTTAATGAAGTGGAGATTTTCGTTTACTTCAATTTCGTTAAGCGGAATGACGAGAGTCTCATCGGACATACACTTCTTTAGGTTTGACACGTGGAAAGTGGGGTGTACATTGTTGATTTCCTGTGGTAGTTGGAGTCTGTAGGCTACCAGACCGATCCTAGCAAGGATCTCAGATGGCCCAACGTATCTTGGGTTTTGTTTTCCACGCTTCTCAAGAGTATCATTCCCTTCTAGGGTGAGACCTTCAATAAAACACGGTCGCTAACCTAGAATTCTAAGGGCTTGCATCGTTTATCCGAGTAATTCTTTTGTTGGTCACGAGATGCTTTCAATCGCTCACGGATCTGAACGATTTTCTCTGTCGTCTCTCGTGTGATCTCTGGACCAGTGAAAGTGCTGTTAGGTACTTGTCCTCTGGCTAACTGGGTGTCACCCACCTCAGCCCAGCACAGAGGGGATCTGCACTTGCATCCGTATAAGGCTTCAAATTGAGCAACTTTGATGCTCGTGTGACAAATTTTGTTGTATGAAAACTCGACGAGCGGCAAGTGGGTGTCCCATGACTTACCATAGTCTATCACGCCAGCTCTCAACATATCTTCCAGCGTTTGAATTGTTCTCTCGCTTTACCCGTCGGTTTGTGGATGGTAATCTATACTCATGTTGAGCCTGGTACCCAAGGTCTTTTGGAATGATTGCCAAAAACGTCGCGTACATCTACTATCTCTATCTTAGTTAATGGATAAGGCGCACCATGCAATCGTACAATCTCTTTGATGTACGTCCTTGTCAGTTTTCTCCTTTTTGTCTGTCTCTTTTATTGGTAGGGAGTGTGCGGACTTGGTTAACCTATTGACAATTACCCATATGGTGTCCAGCCCACCAGTTTCCTTAGGTAACTTAGTTATGAAGTCCATGGTTATCCGCTTCCACTTCTACTCGGGTATTTCTGGTTATTGTAGTAAACCCGGGGGCCTTTGATATTCTACCTTCACCTTGGCACAAGTTGTAACACCCGACTTATTAACAAAAACACCCCAAAAAAAATTTTACAAACAAACCATAAGTAGGGGTATTAGTTAATACAATACGAGTACAAGCGTATCACGAAGTACAATACATAAAATATTATACATTCTTCAAGCCGGGTCGTCACTTCAAATCCTATGTCCTCAGTCATGGACTTTATCTTTTCCCTTGGCGGGATCACGCTCACCTGCAGGGACATATCAATAAAACCGTGAGCTATAAAGCCCAATGAGTAATCAAATCAAAATTTACATGTATAAGAATAAAATTCTCTATACAAAATCAATTATGCATTATCATGCAATATAAAATCATATATGGCTCACGGGTTATCCCGCTTTTGCCTAGACTCACGGCTCCGTTCTTGCTATCGAAATGACTCACAGATTATCCGGTCTTGTCTGTATAAGTTTGACTCACAGCTCCGTTCTTGTCTATTATAGACTCACGGCTTATCTGGTCTTGTCACGTCACAATTTACATAGATATATTGACTCACAGCTCCGTTCTTGTCTATGGTAGACTCACGGCTTATCTGGTCTTGTCGTATATCAAATCATGTAATTTGTCATTTTTGTCCCCCAAAATCGTATTCATCTGCAGCTGCTCACATAACATATATCACAACGGATAACAGTGAGATTACTCACCTGAAGGCTTGCTACAACTAGCGTTTGTTGTTCCTTGCTTTCCAATGTAATCCGTAGGGTTTTGTCCCGTACCTATAATTCCATTTATTTTCAAAATGATTATAGGTTAATAACCATTCCAATTAACTCTAACACAATAGAGTTCAGTACAATTTCATTATAAACAATGCCTAGTTAATAAACTTTCCGTTTACTAACTTTTTATGAATTTTACTATTCACCGAGGCATTTGAATCAATCTACAGTGCTCCCGAGGGGTCGAAAACTCAATATAAAAATTTTCCCAAACTTTTCAGCCCATAACAAGCCTACGGTTCAAGTTTGAGCTAAATCGGACAAGCCAAACAAAAGATAGCATTTCTGAGTCCCTGCCTTGGAGGCGCACTGCGCCTAGGATAGGGCGCACTGCGCCCTGCGCCAGTGCTGCCTCCTGGGCAGTCGCGATTTGAGCACTGTAGCAAGCAGTTTTGACCCATTAAGTCCTTAATGCTGTTCTTAACCGTTTGGGGTTTAGTCCTAGGCTAAAACCTTACATTTTAACAAGATTTTTAACCCCCAAAACACCCTCAATCAATCATATGAAGAATTAGGGTTCTTAGTTCTAACAACCCCAAAACTTCAAATTCATCAAAAATAACAATCTACTTCCATTTTCTTGAATTAAGCCTTTATTAGCATGACTTAATGGAAGTATTACATCAACTTAACCACATAATCATAACTGCAAATGCAGTTTTGAGTTGCTACAAAACTCATCAAGAATAACCAAGCTATAACTTAGGAAACTTACCTCCAAAACTTCCAATTCTACCCTTTGAAACCAAGAATTGAATTGCAAGCTTCAATTCTTCAAGAACCTTTCCAATTTCTGCAGAAGTCGATCAAGAAGTTCTCTCCCGTAACTCCCCAAAAATCTGCACAAGTCTTTTCATTTATACCTCCAGAATTTGCAGTTTGGTCCTTGAAGTTGCATTTCTAGAACTTTTGCCACAATTTACACAATTTATGACAAAAACATATTTTTATAACATTTTAAGTCCAAAACTCAAAATATTATTACAAAACAAATCCTTTTATGTCCAAAAGACCAAATTACCCTTCTAAGGTAAAATGACCAATTTGCCCTTTTTATTATAATTACATAATAAAATATATTTTGGCGTTACAAATTCTCCCCTCCTTTAAGAGATTTTGTCCCCGAAATCATACAAAAAGTTGAGGGTATTTCTCCCTCATTTCACTTTCGGTCTCCCACGTCATGTCGGAACCTTTGTGATGACGCCAAAGCACTTTGACCATGCTGATCTTCTTATTTCGCAGCTGTCTTACTTTGCGGTCTAACACCCTCTCGGGTTGTTCCGGATATCTCAACCTATCATCCACTTCAATTTCAGCAAGAGGTACTTGTTGAGACTTGTCAAATAAAGTTTTCCTCAAATGGGACACATGAAATACATCATGTATACCATGAAGTTCATCAGGTAACTCCAATCTATACGCCACGGCTCCAACTCTTTGGGATATACGGAAAGGTCCAATGAAGCGAGGACTCAACTTCCCTTTCTTCCCAAAACGAATTAAGCCTTTCCACGGGGATACTTTGAGCATTACCATATCTCCTACTTGGAATTCTATCGGTTTCACCCATTTGTCCGCATACTGTTTCTGTCTATTTTGAGCTATCTTCAAGTTTTCGCGTATCAGTTTGATCTTTTCTTCGGTCTGTGCTACAATTTCGGGTCCAGCCAACGGCTTTTCCCCAACTTCAGTCTAGCAGGTTGGAGTACAGCATGATGCTCCATACAAAGCTTTATACGGGGCCATCTGAATGCTGGAATGATAGCTGTTATTGTACGCGAATTCTACCAAAGGCAAATGATCTTCCCAGCTTCCACCGAAGTCTATTACACAAGTTCTTAGCATGTCTTCCAAAGTTTGGATAGTTCTTTCACTTTGGCCATCGGTCTGCGGGTGATATGCAGTACTCATAAGTACTTTTGTACCTAACTGCTTTTGAAGACTTTGCCAAAAATGGGAAGTAAATCTGCTATCTCGATCCGATACAATCGATGCTGGGAATCCATGTCGACAAAATACCTCATCTATGTAGATTTTCGCCAGCTGATCTACCCTGTACTTTTCTTTATATGGTATGAACTGTGCCGATTTGGTCAATCGATCCACAATCACCCATATAGAATCATAACCTCGCGGTGTCCGCGGCAACTTTGTTACAAAATCCATGGTAATATGATCCCACTTCTTCTCTGGAACCGGCAATGGTTGTATTTCTCCGTACGGTTTCTGATGGTTTGACTTCACTTGTAGACATGTCAAACATCTTTCTACATATCTTCCAACATCTCTTTTCATTCCGGGCCACCAATACAATGGTTTTAACGTCCGGTACAACTTGGTACTACCCGGATGAACTGCATATCGGCTACAATGTACATCTTCTAGAAGCAAGTTTCGCGCTTCTCCTTGTTTTGGGACCCATACACGTCCTCTGAAGGTCTTCAATTTCTGAGCATTTTCTTCCAGATGCTTCAAATATCCAACCATTCGTTCACTTTTTACGTTCTCCAGCTTACATGCTTCCTCTTGTGCCAAACGAATCAATTCTGGTAACCGGCTTGCTATACCCATACACGCGGATGTAACTTTCAAAGGTGCTTCTTTTCGGCTTAGAGCATCTGCCACCACATTCGCCTTGCCAGGGTGGTACAGAATTTCAAAGTCAAAGTCTTTAAGGAGATCCATCCACCTTTGCTGTCGCATATAAGCTCCTTTTGATCAAATAAATACTTCAAACTTTTGTGGTCCGTATATACAAGAAATCTCACACCATATAAATAGTGTCTCCACAACTTCAATGCTAGAACCACCGCAGCTAATTCTAGGTCATGAACTGGATATTTCTTCTCAGCGTCTTTTAATTGGCGGGACGCATAGGCTATGACCCGACCTTTTTGCATTAGAACACACCCAAGTCCGACTCTAGAAGCATCGCTGTAGATTACATACTCCTCTCCGCTTTGTGGTAGTACTAACACCGGTGCTTCACATAAAGCTTGTTTCAGCTTCTGGAATGCTTCTTGCTGCTTTTCGGCCCATGTGAATTTTTCGCCTTTCTTGGTCAATTTGGTCAACGGGACAGCTATCGAGGAGAAATTCTCAACAAATCTTTTGTAATAGCCTGCCAAACCAAGAAAACTTCTTACTTCAGTTGGACTTCGAGGCGGTTCCCATTTCATCACGGCTTCCACTTTTGTTGGGTCGACTTTCACCCCTTCAGCATTAATTACATGGCCAAGAAATTGAACTTCTCTTAGCCAGAATTCACACTTGGAGAATTTAGCATACAGCTTTTCTCGACGAAGCAACTCCAACACTTGTCGCAGATGCACTTCATGTTCGGCTTGGCTTCGCGAATACACCAAGATATCATCTATAAATACTATCACCGATGTATCAAGGAACGGTCGACACACCCGGTTCATAAGATCCATGAATACGGCCGGAGCATTGGTTAACCCGAAAGGCATCACCAAAAACTCATAGTGACCGTATCGTGTGCGAAATGCTGTCTTTGGAACATCAGATTCTCTTATCTTCAGTTGATGGTAACCCGACCTCAGGTCAATCTTAGAAAAGTAGGATGCTCCTTGTAGCTGGTCGAACAAGTCATCAATTCATGGGAGCGAATACTTATTCTTCACCGTGATCTTGTTTAGTTCCCGATAGTCAATACACATGCGCATTGACCCATCTTTCTTCTTGACAAACAGAATTGGTGCTCCCCAAGGCGATGTACTCGGTCTGATGAAACCCCTGTCTAATAATTCTTCCAGCTGCTTCCGTAGTTCCACCATCTCTGAAGGTGCTAAACGGTATGGAGCTCGAGCAACAGGAGCAGCTCCCGGAATCAGTTCAATCGTGAACTCAACCTGTCGATCTGGTGGCAACCCTGGAAGTTCAACTGGAAACACATCTGGGAATTCGTTTACCACATTTACATTCGCTACCCCCACTTTAACTGGCTTAGCCACTGCTACATAGGCCAAGTAAGACATCCCTCCTTTACTAACACAGCTTCGGGCTTGAGCAAAGGAGATAACTGGCATTCTTAACCGAGGTCGTTCACCCTGAATCTTCATCCATTCCCCTTCCGGTGATAGGACTGTGATACTTTTATTTCTGCAATCCATGTTAGCATAGTTTGTTGCCAACCAATCCATCCCCGCAATTACACCAAATTCATTGGTAGTCATCGGCTTCAAATCTATAGGGAAAGTGGTCCCGTAGATTTTAAGCTGACAACCTTCCAAGTGTTCAGAAACCCAAACGTATCTGCCGTCCGCTATAACCACTTCTAAGCTTTCACCCATTGGGTTTAACGGTACATTCAGGCGGGGTAATAAGGATTCCGACACAAAACAGTGTGTAGCCCCTGGATCAAATATAACATATACAGGTATGGTATTAAGAGTAAAGATACCTGTAACCACATCTGTCTTCTCACGGGCTTCCTCCACGGTCATCTGGAAAGCTCGCGAGGCTACCGGTCGTCCCCTGTTCTTCGGCTCTTCCTTCTTCCCGCCCTGATCGGTCTTGGGTCTATCACTAATTGCTCCAGATTTCAACTTGGGACAGTTTAGGCGAAGATGGTCCGTAGCTCCACATTGGTAGCATCTTCTTTCCGCCCGACACTCCCGTGTAAGATGACCCGTTCTTCCACAATTTCGGCAGCTAACTGACCCAGTATCACTGCGACAACTGCCCGTGTGCCTTTTTCTGCATTTTTCACACCACTTTCCTTCCTCTTTCTGGCCTTTTCCCCTAGACCCGGATTGTTGCGACTTTTTCTGAGGCGCCCAACCTTGGTCTTCCGCCTTTCGTTTCGTTTCAAAAACTTTCTTTTCGTCTTCTTGTCGCTTCAATTCTGTTTCTCTTTCTGTGGCTCGATCCACCACTTGCCGGAAAGTAGGTAGTTTCAGCGGCTGCACGATTTCTCTAATTCGGGTCGTCAACCCCAGACATACTTATCGATCTTTCTCTTTTCAGTATAGATGTGGTGTTCCGCAAACCTAGCTTTCTCCAGAAAGCTAAGAGTATATTCCTGAACAGATCGGGAACCCTGTTCCAGATGCAGGAATTCATCCTCTAATTGCTTTATCGCTACTTCGGAACAATACTCTTCATTAAACTTTTTCTTGAACTGTTCCCACGACACTGATTCGGTTGGATCAAGATTCAAATACTTGTAGTAAATTTGCCACCAGTGTAGTGCACCGCTTGTGAGTTGGTTCGTGGCAAATTCTACTTTATCATCATCCGCACATTTGCTTACTCGGAACACCTTCTCAATATGCATGATCCATTCCATAGCTTTGACTGGATCATCTGTCCACGAGAATTCCTTTGGTTTACAACCAAGGAAAGCTTTGTAAGTACACCCCACTTTCTTTGTCGAAGCTTCCCAACATTGAGTTTCATTTATTGCCCGAGCACGACTTTCTCCCTGGCTTTCATCCTCTAGTTGCCTGTCATGAATACTTTTTGCAGCCTCTTCACTAGGATTAGGATTGGCACTCGGGTTAGGATTGCCGCTCGGGTTGGGGTTATTCGTTAACGTAGGCATCATTTGCCTAACCACTTCTTCCACTATTGCCCGAATATCAGGTGGATTTTCTCCCACCGGTTCCCTTGCTGGTGCTCTTCGCCCAACAGAGCCGCGTGACAGAGCTGGTCCACTTCTTGCAGTTCCACGCGAATTTGCACCAGTGGGATTACTTCGTGTATTTCTCATACTTCAAAATTTCAGCAAACCGTTAGATTACATATATAATAACAAACTTATACATATCTAACAGTCCATTTATCTATTCTTCTCTCAAGGTTTAAGTCCATGAATCTAATCTAAGACACCTAGTTCACTTAAACCACGGCTCTGATACCAACTTGTAACACCCGACTTATTAACAAAAACACCCCAACAAAAATTTTACAAACAAACCATAAGTAGGGGTATTAGTTAATACAATACGAGTACTAGCGTATCACGAAGTACAATACATAAAATATTATACATTCTTCAAGCCGGGTCGTCACTTCAAATCCTAAGTCCTCAGTCACGGACTTTATCTTTTCCCTTTGCGGGATCACGCTCACCTGCAGGGACATATCAATAAAACCGTGAGCTATAAAGCCCAATGAGTAATCAAATCAAAATTTACATGTATAAGAATAAAATTCTCTATACAAAATCAATTATGCATTATCATGCAATATAAAATCATATATGGCTCACGGGTTATCCCGCTTTTGCCTAGACTCACGGCTCCGTTCTTGCTATCGAAATGACTCACGGATTATCCGGTCTTGTCTGTATAAGTTTGACTCACAGCTCCGTTCTTGTCTATTATAGACGCACGGCTTATCTGGTCTTGTCACGTCACAATTTACATAGATATATTGACTCACAACTCCGTTCTTGTCTATGGTAGACTCACGGCTTATCTGGTCTTGTCGTATATCAAATCATGTAATTTGTCATTTTTGTCCCCCAAAATCGTATTCATCTGCAGCTGCTCATATAACATATATCACAACGGATAACAGTGAGATTACTCACCTGAAGGCTTGCTACAACTAGCGTTTGTTGTTCCTTGCTTTCCAATGTAATCCGTAGGGTTTTGTCCCGTACCTATAATTCCATTTATTTTCAAAATGATTATAGGTTAATAACCATTCCAATTAACTCAAACACAATAGAGTTCAATACAATTTCATTATAAACAATGCCTAGTTAATAAACTTTCCGTTTACTAACTTTTTATGAATTTTACTATTCACCGAGGCATTTGAATCAATCTACAGTGCTCCCGAGGGGTCGAAAACTCAATATAAAAATTTTCCCAAACTTTTCAGCCCATAACAAGCCTACGGTTCAAGTTTGAGCTAAATCGGACAAGCCAAACAAAAGATAGCATTTCTGAGTCCCTACCTTGGAGGCGCACTGGGCCCTGCGCCAGTGCTGCCTCCTGGGCAGTCGCGATTTGAGCACTGTAGCAAGCAGTTTTGACCCATTAAGTCCTTAATGCTGTTCTTAACCGTTTGGGGTTTAGTCCTAGGCTAAAACCTTACATTTTAACAAGGTTTTTAACCCCCAAAACACCCTCAATCAATCATATGAAGAATTACAGTTCTTAGTTCTAACAACACCAAAACTTCAAATTCATCAAAAATAACAATCTACTTCCATTTTCTTGAATTAAGCCTTTATTAGCATGACTTAATGGAAGTATTACATCAACTTAACCACATAATCATAACTGCAAATGCAGTTTTGAGTTGCTACAAAACTCATCAAGAATAACCAAGCTATAACTTAGGAAACTTACCTCCAAAACTTCCAATTCTACCCTTTGAAACCAAGAATCGAATTGCAAGCTTCAATTCTTCAAGAACCTTTCCAATTTCTGCAGAAGTCGATCAAGAAGTTCTCTCCCGTAACTCCCCAAAAATCTGCACAAGTCTTTTCTTTTATACCTCCAGAAATTGCAGTTTGGTCCTTGAAGTTGCATTTCTAGAACTTTTGCCACAATTTACACAATTTATGACAAAAACAGATTTTTATAACATTTTAAGGCCAAAACTCAAAATATTATTACAAAACAAATCCTTTTCTGTCCAAAAGACCAAATTACCCTTCTAAGGTAAAATGACCAATTTGCCCTTTTTATTATAATTACATAATAAAATACATTTTGGCGTTACACAAGTCAAACACTTGCCCATATAAGTAGCAATATCTGCTTTCATGTTTGGCCATCAGTATACTTTGTCTTGCGAGTCTCTTCCAATACTAACTCCCTGAAGCCACCGAACTTTGGTGTCTGGATTCAGTCCATGAAACCTCTCCGGGGCATTGGTCAAGCCAATAGGTATCGTGACCAATTTTGCAGTGGCCATACTGAGCCCTAAATGAAGTTTTTGGAACGTCCTCCTCCTGAACTCTACATGGCACCCAGATCTCAAATCGATCTTTGAAAAGTAGTTGGATCCCTGTTACTGATCGAACAGGTCATTGATTCTGGGAAGTGGGTATTTTTTTTCTATATAGTCAACTTGTTCAGTTCTTTATAGTCAATACGCATTCTAAAGGATCCATCCTTCTTTTTCATAAATAAAACTGGTGCTCCCCAAGGCAAGAAGATGTCATTTGTTGCGCTTTGGGAGATTCCCGAAATGCTGTTTCGATAAAATTTCCTAAAGGTACATACTAAGGATAAGCAGCAAAGTTTTGATAGGTCTCAAATATAAGGACTATTCAGGTGTCGTCTACCAAATAAGTTATGAAACGATCAAGGATTTTTGGAAACGCAATTTCTGTTGCGAATACTATCACCACAATAGAACCATATTCAAAGAATATGTTTAGGGAGTCATTGCCTCTAACGGGGCCCGTGAAAGATCATGATAGATTAGACCACATGATCTAGGTGATGTTGGAAGGTTATAGAACGATAAGTAACTTCACTGTTATCAAAATGCGTACAACTCCAAGCGAATGATGATACTTACTTCGTAACCAAACAAGGTAGTAAGAGAATGAAGAAATTCCTTATAATAAAGGCCTAAGTCGTCGATGAGGGACTCGTATAGAACTATTTTGATTTCTATTTTGAGGATTTATCCAACTGTTTAAGTCAAGCCAATTGCAATTTGCAAGGAGTCGTAATAAAAATGAGTTCAAGAGTTAGGAATTATTTGAAATTATAAAGGTAGAATGCTACCTTGAAGGAAGGCGTAAAAGTATTGATCATCGAGAATGAGTGCATTCTCAACTTAGTGATCCTAGGAAAACAATCCTTTGGGGATAGAGAGTCATGACGTTTAAACTTTTCTCTCCTCCAAATAGAGGATCTCGCAAATTGTTTGAACAACGTGTCATGGTGTGAGCACAGTTCCATACCTTTTATAGAGTCAGCGGTTAAGCTATAGGTTTGACGTGTGGCGTAAGGGGATCTGATCTTAGATAACAATAAGAATGTCAATAATGCTAGAAGGACTCAAACGAATGTATGAAACAATATGAGTCGAAGGATAACTCAAAGTTATAAGAAATTTCCATGTGTTGAAGAAGTGCGGAGTTGAACTGGGAATGAATACGTGTGAGTAATTTGGAAATTATAACATGATGGTACACTTGAGAATATCACTCGTGCATCTGAGGACCTTGAACTAAAACTTAGAAATTTTTGATATAAGGGGAAGAGGTTTGTGCATTGAATTACGATACACAAAGTAAAGATGGTCGGTGAGAATTCTTAAAGGGGAAGTTTAGAATTCAAGAGATATCCTAGCCTAAGTCATAAGGTAAAGATGGAAACGATCCTAAGGCTAAAACTGTAGCGCAAAAGGAAAGTCTTACGTATCGGTCAAGTATGAGTTGAACTTCTGTGTCTCCTCGTGAGTCATATCGGGAATACTCACTGTAACACCCGGCTTTTAAAACAAAACACCCCTGAAAATTTTTCGTTTAAAATACAGGTTTCTATACATAAAGCCAGTACAAAGGGGTATATTTTTAGTTAAATCGGGTACAAGCGTATCAAGGAGAGTATATAATACCATAATCTCCTTTGAAGCCGGGCTGCTACTGACAGCATGTACAAGTCCACTTCTTGAGTCACAGACTTTATCCTTACCCCTATCAGGGATTACGCTAACCTGCAGGGACATTTAACAAACGGTATGAGCTACAAAGCTCAGTGAGTAATCATATCTGCAAATAACATATACAATAAATACATCCATATATAATCCTTTATATATGATACATATATCTATCATTTCATTTGACAATATCAAATCTCTTTTTATAGCCTTTTCTGGCCAAACGTGTATATCTGTCTGGATATCGGACCCAGACTGCTAGCCTTACCGGCTAATCGTATGTATCTTAGGATTTCATATCCTACTGCATAGCCTTACCGGCCTAGTCGTGAGATCATGTGATTTTCAAATCACATCAGATTATTGTACACTTCATCACATCCAGTCTATTATTTGCATACCTTTCAAATCATTTCTGTATCATTTCTGTCCCATCTTTCTTAGTCATACCTGACTATACCATATCTCATGACTATATAAGTCGTATCATTTGTCATGGCTATACAAGTCGTACCAAAACATTTCCATCGTATGAATCGTAGCCCGAGGGCCGCACCAGTTTATCATAGCCATATAGGCCGCATCGTTTGGATATAACATCTAGTATCATAGCCTTATAGGCCGCACCATCTGTTAATAGCTTGTTTCACGATCAATTATGGCTCACGGGTTAGCCCGCTGTTGCCTTGGCTCACGGGTTAGCCCGCTGTTGCCTAGACTCACGGCTTATCCGGTCTTGTCTATATAAGTTTGACTCACAGCTCCGTTCTTGTCTATTAAAGACTCACGACTTATCTGGTCTTGTCAATATTGACTGACTCACAGTTCCGTTCTTGTCTATATTAGACTCACGGCTTATCTGGTCTTGTCATTTCATAGTGTATATATATATGTATTGACTCACAGCTCCGTTCTTGTCATCGCAATGACTCACGGCTTATCTGGTCTTGTCTTTTACATATATTTTTACACTTATCGTTTTCGTCCCCCGAAGCTGTTTCAACCTGTAACAATTCAATCATCATATATCACATATGATATCAGTGAGATTACTCACCTGGATGCTAGCTGCATTTAAATCCCGGTTGTTTCTTGCCTTTGCGTGCACCACAACCATTTTGTCCCATACCTATAATTCCATTTATTTTAAAATGACTATAGGTTAACAATCATTTCAATTGACTCTAATACACAAGAGTCCTATACAACACAATTGAGACCATTTCCAAGCATTTCCAATCAATAACCATCGTTATAAAAATTTAATACACTTCCCGAAATACGCGTATTCTACTACAGTACTTTCGGGAGGTCGTATACATATTCCGATAATTTTCCATGAAGTTTCACAACATATTAGACCTATGTTTAAAATTTCAGGTCAATCGGATAAGCCTAGCATCAAAATCAAATTTGGAAATTGCACCAAATTTTAACAGGGGGTTTTAGAGCTTCTGCCTCGACCCGCGCCGCGCTCAGTGTGAGGGGTGCGTCGCGGCTACTGAACAGCAGTCCAGAATTCCCGATTTTTATGCTACAAATTTCCATTTTCTCATTTTAAGTGCTTAATACTCTTCTTAATCGATAGGGGTTTGTTCCAAGACCAAAACCCTTCATTTACATCAAGTTTTAAACAATGGAATTGGTAATTCCAATCCATTTCTAACATTTCCCGTTTTTCACATTTTTGGTCCAAAACCAAAATTTTCAAGTTTTGATTGCTTCTACTGATTTCTTTCAGTCAATATAGCATCTAGAACTTATTTTAAGCCATTAGAATCAAGTTTATCACAAGAACTCACAATCTAGGGTTCTTGATCAAAGTTCCAAATTTTCAACAATAACAACCTACTTCTATATTCTTGAATTAAGTTCTTTATGCATAACTTATTGGAAGTATTAAGCCATTTAAACCACATAAACATAACTGAAATTTACAAATTTCAGTTTCTATAAAACCCTTCAAGAACACTATCAAGAACTTGGTTAAAATCAAGTTTACTAACCTTGATTAACATAGGAATCACCAATTCCAATCTATGATTCCAATTCATACTTCAATTCCATGATTTCTGCAGAATTTTGCTCCTTCAAAGCTCCTCCCGTTGCTGCACAAATGGCCAGTCAAAGAGTGAGTCAACCTCTCTATTTATACTTCCAATTTTTACATTTTTAGTCCTAAAGTTCATTTTCTTGAACTTTGACCACAACAATCAAGTTTTATGACAATAAAACTTTCATTTCTTATATTTTTACCACAAGGAACAATATTTTACGGAATTGGTCCTTCACATGGTCAAATGACCAAAATACCCTTTTTTTTGGTAAAATGACCAAAAATCAGTTTTTATAACATTTTAAGTCCACAACTCAAAATATTATTTCAAATTAAATTCTTTTCTGTCCAAAAGACCAAATTACCCTTCCAAGGTAAAATGACCATTTTACCCCTTTTTATTATATTTACATAAAAAGAGTGTCTTGGCGTTACAAATTCTCCCCTCCTTCAAAAGATTTCGTCCCCGAAATCATACAAGGAGTTGAGAATATGTCTCCCTCGATTAGCTTTCGGTCTTCCGCATCATGTCGGAATCTCAATGGTATTGCCTAAGCACTTAACCATACTAGTCTTCTTATCTCGTGGTTATATCACAGTTGCATATCATTCTTCCGGTTGTCCCGGGTACCTTACTTACTTATTTATTCAACTCGTCATAAGGGATTTGTTGGAAATTATCAATACATAATTTCTTTATTGTCGTCCCAAACAGATTTTAACATTTCCAAAGGATTACTTTTAGCACCACCAAACTCTTTTACTTGGAATTTCAAAGGTTTATATTCAGTGATCCACATACCACTTTTAAAATTTCTTAATCATTCTTCAAATTCGATCGTACTCATCAAGTCTTTTCTTCAGTTTATGCAAGGATCTAGGATCTAGCCAACGGCTTTATCACATCTTCCATCCAATAAATCGGAGGATAACACGGTATTCCACACCATTCCTCATGTGAATCATCAAACTACTAGCATGTAGGCTGCTATTTCTTACAAATTTTCTTAAAAACAGACGATCTTCTCATCTTCTACTAGGGTCTGCTATGCTATTTTCAAGCATATCTTCTAAAGTCTGCATCACTTGGTCACTTTGTTCACCAATATACGGTACTTGCAGAGACTTTATTGCAAAGTCTATAACAATGTTGTCCCATTTCTTTTCTGTGACCAACAACGGGTCAATTTTCTTCGCACGTTTCTAATGGTTTGACTTTACTTTGCGTACAAGTCAAATACTTTTCATGTGCCTTTCAATATCTTTCTTCAATCCCGGCCACCAATACATAGGTTTTATCGCCCTATTCAATCTGGTATTGCTCCGGTTATACTGCATATCTAGTACAAAATGCATCTTTTCAAGATGATTTTCATGTTTCACTTGGCTTTGGAATTCACATAGACAACCACCAAGGGTTTTAAATCACAGTGATTTTCCAACTAGCTTCATCTAATATCCAATCATTAATTCATTTTTCCCATTTTTAGACTGGCACACATCTTTCTGTGCTACCCGAATCAACTCAGGTAATCATTTTGTCACACTCACGCATGTGGTTGTAACCTTCAAAAGATACTCTTTCTAATTCCAGACATCTATAATCACATCTGTCTTTCTGAGATGGTACAAGATTCCATAACCGAAATCTTTAAGTAACCCATCTATCTTTATTATCTCATATCTAGCTTCTTTTTGATCAACTAAGTATTTCAAACTTTTATGATCCTTATAAACAATAAGCTTTACACCATACAAATAGTGTTTCCAAAGCTTCAGTACCAAAATCATAGATGCTACTGCAACGTCATGCATCTACAGTCAAAGTTGGATACATTTCAATGATCCAATTAGCTTCTCCGCTTAGCATCAATGCTAACGTCAGAGTTTCACACAAGGTTTATTCCAAACCTTTACAAGATACCTGTGGTCTTTCTACTCACTCAAACTTTATACTTTTATTAGTCAACCTTAGTCAACTGAACAACAATCAAGGAGCAGCTTTCCACAACTCTCCTATAGTAACCCGCCAATCCAAGGAAACTACTAATTTCAGTCAAATTCCAAGGCGGTTTTTGTCTTATCACAGTGTCCTTTCCACTGGGTCTACTTTATCATCTCTGACATTATTAACATGCCCAAAGAATCACACTTCTTTTTGCCAAATTTCATAATTGGAGAATTTTACGAATCATTTAATTTAGTGAATTAACTCCAATATCTGGTACAAATATACCTCATATTCGATCTGGTTTCGAGAATATCATATTCTCAGTAGTCAATGCACATATGCATCAATTTGTCTTTCTTCTTTTCAAACAAGATAGGGCTCTATACAATGACACATTCAACCACAAGAGACCCCAATTCAAGAATTTCTTCTAGTTGTTTTCCAACTCTGCCATCTCTACAGATGCAAATCAGTTTAGAGCGTAAATAACAGGAACGGCTCCCAAAATCAGCTTTATTATAAACTCTCCTTGCCAATCTGGCAGAAATCCTGGAGGTTCTTTTCAAAAGAAACATCCGAGAATCTATTTAAAGTAGTACACTACTATCGTTGCTTTATCTAACTTGGCCAATACCACGTATGCCAATTATAACATCATTCTTTTACCAACTCTTTTCCGAGTTTAACAAGGAAAATAACCAGTATTCTCAACAACGGTCATTTACCATGGATTTCCATCCGTTTCATTTCTGCTTTAAGAACCATAATGTTCTTGTTTCTACAATTCATGTTAGCATAAATCAGTGCTAACCAATTCATAAGCACAATTGCTTCAGATTCACTGGTAGTTATCGGCTTCAGATTTATAGGGAAAATGGTCCCGTAAATCCTAGGCAAACTACCTTTCCAGGTGTTCAATATCTAGAACATATTTGCTATCTGCTATAGCTACTTCTAACTTTTCATCCATAATCGTTGATGAAATTTTCAAACAAGACATCAAGTCATCGATCCCAAGCGTAGCTTCATGGATCAAATATAACCTACACGGGGTCATATTCAAAACAATTAGATCGGAGATCATATCGGTCTCCTCACGAGCTTCTTCCACAATCTACAGGAATGCTCAAGGTACCACTGGTCCTTTTTAACCATTCATTTCTTCTTTCTTTCCTGGGTTCATCACCCGTTACTCCACATTTAGCATGTGAGTATTTCATAAGGAAGTGATCTATAGTTCCACGCTGGAACCACTTCCGTCCCATACAACAAACTCGAGCAATATGCTCCCATTTTCTGCAATTTCATCTTGTCAATGGTAGAGTCTCAACTCTAAAATGTTCTGAGTGCTTTTCCTGCACTTCTTACATAACATCATCTTTTCGTTTTGGTCTCTTCCCTTCAAGGCTATACCTGAATCGTGTTAACTTCTTCTGAGAAGTCCACTATTATTTTCTGCTTTTCTTGTAGTCTCAACTACTGTTCTTTCACCTTGAATATCAACTAAGGTGAACAACCGATTTCTTTATCTGACCACATCAGCTAACATTGCTCATCATGTGGATTTTCTGCTATTCGTCCCTTTTTGCCCCTCATTTAATGGAGCTTTGATAAAAGGTTAGCCCGCTTCTTAGAGCTTCGCGCCCTAAATGTCTTCCAAGAAGATTCACAGTTCATACTTCTTATACGTCAGAAGTTAGCAACAGTTAGGTTATATATGTATAATAACAACTATATACACCTAACTATGCATCATGTCTACTATCTCAGGGTTTAAGTTCAGGAATCTACTCTATAGACACCTAGTTCACTTAAACCACGGCTCTGATACCAACTTGTAACACCCGGCTTTTAAAACAAAACACCCCTGAAAATTTTTCGTTTAAAATACAGGTTGTATAAATAAAACCAGTACAAAGGGGTATATTTTTAGTTAAATCGGGTACAAGCGTATCAAGGAGAGTATATAATACCATAATCTCCTTTGAAGCCGGGCTGCTACTGACAGCATCTACAAGTCCACTTCTTGAGTCACGGACTTTATCCTTACCCCTATCAGGGATTACGCTAACCTGCAGGGACATTTAACAAACGGTATGAGCTACAAAGCTCAGTGAGTAATCATATCTGCAAATAACGTATACAATAAATACATCCATATATAATCCTTTATATATGATACATATATCTATCATTTCATTTGACAATATCAAATCTCTTTTTATAGCCTTTTCTGGCTAAACGTGTATATCTATCTGGATATCGGACCCAGACTGCTAGCCTTACCGGCTAATCGTATGTATCTTAGGATTTCATATCCTACTGCATAGCCTTAGCGGCCTAGTCGTGAGATCATGTGATTTTCAAATCACATCAGATTAGTGTACACTTCATCACATCTAGTCTATTATTTGCATACCTTTCAAATCATTTCTGTATCATTTATGTCCCATCTTTCTTAGTCATACCTGACTATACCATATCTCATGACTATATAAGTCGTATCATTTGTCATGGCTATACAAGCCGTACCAAAACATTTCCATCGTATGAATCGTAGCCCGAGGGCCGCACCAGTTTATCATAGCCATATAGGCCGCATCGTTTGGATATAACATCCAGTATCATAGCCTTATAGGCCGCACCATCTGTTAATAGCTTGTTTCATGATCAATTATGGCTCACGGGTTAGCCCGCTGTTGCCTTGGCTCACGGGTTAGCCCGCTGTTGCCTAGACTCACGGCTTATCCGGTCTTGTCTATATAAGTTTGACTCACAGCTCCGTTCTTGTCTATTAAAGACTCACGGCTTATCTGGTCTTGTCAATATTGACTGACTCACAGTTCCGTTCTTGTCTATATTAGACTCACGGCTTATCTGGTCTTGTCATTTCATAGTGTATATATATATATGTATTGACTCACAGCTCCGTTCTTGTCATCGCAATGACTCACGGCTTATCTGGTCTTGTCTTTTACATATATTTTTACACATATCGTTTTCGTCCCCCGAAGCTGTTTCAACCTGTAACAATTCAATCATCATATATCACATATGATATCAGTGAGATTACTCACCTGGATGCTAGCTGCATTTAAATCCCGGTGTTTCTTGCCTTTGCGTGCACCACAACCATTTTGTCCCATACCTATAATTCCATTTATTTTAAAATGACTATAGGTTAACAATCATTTCAATTGACTCTAATACACAAGAGTCCTATACAATACAATTGGGACCATTTCCAAGCATTTCCAATCAATAACCATCGTTATAAAAATTTAATACACTTCCTGAAATACGCGTATTCTACTACAGTACTTTCGGGAGGTCGTATACATATTCCGATAATTTTCCATGAAGTTTCACAACATATTAAACCTATGTTTAAAATTTCAGGTCAATCGGATAAGCCTAGCATCAAAATCAAATTTGGAAATTGCACCAAAATTTTAACAGGGGGTTTTAGAGCTTCTGCCTCGACCCGCGCCGCGCTCAGTGTGAGGGGCGCGTCGCGGCTACTGAACAGCAGTCCAGAATTCCCGATTTTTATGCTACAAATTTCCATTTTCTCATTTTAAGTGCTTAATACTCTTCTTAATCGATAGGGGTTTGTTCAAAGACCAAAACCCTTCATTTACATCAAGTTTTAAACAATGGAATTGGTAATTCCAATCCATTTCTAACATTTCCCGTTTTTCACATTTTTGGTCCAAAACCAAAATTATCAAGTTTTGATGGCTTCTACTGATTTCTTTCAGTCAATATAGCATCTAGAACTTATTTTAAGCCATTAGAATCAAGTTTATCACAAGAACTCACAATCTAGGGTTCTTGATCAAAGTTCCAAATTTTCAACAATAACAACCTACTTCCATATTCTTGAATTAAGTTCTTTATGCATAACTTATTGGAAGTATTAAGCCATTTAAACCACATAAACATAACTGAAATTTACAAATTTCAGTTTCTATAAAACCCTTCAAGAACATTATCAAGAACTTGGTTAAAATCAAGTTTACTAACCTTGATTAACATAGGAATCACCAATTCCAATCTATGATTCCAATTCATACTTCAATTCCATGATTTCTGCAGAATTTTGCTCCTTCAAAGCTCCTCCCGTTGCTGCACAAATGGCCAGTCAAAGAGAGAGTCAACCTCTCTATTTATACTTCCAATTTTTACATTTTTAGTCCTAAAGTTCATTTTCTTGAACTTTGACCACAACAATCAAGTTTTATGACAATAAAACTTTCATTTCTTATATTTTTACCACAAGGAACAATATTTTACGAAATTGGTCCTTCACATGGTCAAATGACCAAAATACCCTTTTTTTGGTAAAATGACCAAAAATCAGTTTTTATAACATTTTAAGTCCACAACTCAAAATATTATTTCAAATTAAATTCTTTTCTGTCCAAAAGACCAAATTACCCTTCCAAGGTAAAATGACCATTTTACCCCTTTTTATTATATTTACATAAAAAGAGTGTCTTGGCGTTACACTCACTAATGGTTTTCAAGTTGTGACTACTCATGGCGACTCAACGGTTCATTAATGCGAAGCTCTTGTTGTTGCCCTTGTCGGCAATTAGAACTATTTTTCTTAGTCGTAACTTAGGTACGCAGACGAATAAGCGGTAACAAGATAATATTGATATTAGTGTCGACTTAGAATTGTCAATAATGTCTCTTAATAATAACTAATACTATTAAAGTATTTATGTTAAGTGTTGACGTAGTTACTAAGTGTTGTAGGATTCTCGAGTTTTTACTCCGTTGCCCATTATGCTCACACTTAGTTACATGTCGGTCAAACCCTAGTCAAACGTAGTTGATCAGGCTACATTTCCCCATGGTTTGATAACATATTATACTAAGTCTAAACGTAATGTCCAACTTAAACTCTAATGTTCTTGTAATTGTTGTATTGTGATACTATCTTTGTTTGTATGCGTATACTTTTATATAAATATCATGGTATTTGAAAAGTATACTTGTATGAAAAGTTTTAGAGAGTTTTAGTCCCATTGTATTTATAGTTGTATATCTTAAATGGATTGATATACTTAGTTCACTATAAATAATGCTCTGATACCAATCTGTCACACCCTCAAACCACGATGGCGGAACGGGACATAGCATCACAACCATTGCATTCATTGAAACATAAGTTGATAACAACCATCATACATTATAATTGGAAAGTTACATTGTTCAAACGGTATTGTTTCAACCCAATTACAGTATGATAATGAAATAAGTAAAAGAGACGTCTTCGCGTCTCATTCCAAAAGGTTAGTCGGACATGACTAATTGTTACCTGAGAATACAAGTAGTTGAAAAAGTGTCAACAATTAAGTTGGTGAGTTCATAAGATTTTGTGTAAGAAAAATCCTTTGTTTAAAAACCATAATTTTGAAAACCAAGAAAATCCAATATTTTCTTATAAGTGAGTCATAGTCTTAAAAACCCAAAGACCGAAAATGTATACGTGTTTCTATACTTGAAAATAGTATTACGTAGTCTTATTCTTGTATGAAACCATCTAAATACATGTTTATTCGTAGATTAATTGTAGATCTAATTCCGTAAAACCTTTGCGTAAGTAAAATCGTACTTTTATTTGTATCTTACTGAATTGTAGTTTTTAATTCCATAAAACACGTACGTGTAAGTAAACCATACTTGTATTTATATCTTGGTAAAATGTAGTTTTAATTTCCATAAAACTTGTATGTATAAGTAAAACCATACTTATATTTGTAACTTGTTAGAATGTAGTTTTAATACTATAAAACTTGTATGAGAAATTCATTTCCTTGTAAAATAGAGTATCGTAACCTAGAAAATATGGTATTTTCTTATAAACTTGTTGTAGTCTTAAAAGGTCCAAAGACTAAAAATGTATAACGTAAGTTGTAATATAGTATAAAACTATTTGAAGTGTATATTTTCACGTAAACAAAATGTATAGTTGATTTCCCCATGTGAGATACCCTATAACCATGTTGTGACTAGTTGGCCTGCTGCGACGTTCTTCAGGCGTCGGAATGTTAGACATTTGACACCTCAGACCTGCCGGTTTAGCTGTAGCTAACAGCTCAGATGCGGGGTTGTCAATCCCGTATAGATCTATACTCAAATATCACGCTCTCTTACCGAGACTCTGGTTATAAATTCAGGACTTATAGTAGATACTTATAAAAGTACTGTGAAGATCCTTATCACAAAAATGTATGTATTCAATCAACTTGTTTACGTAAAATTTGTATATGAAAACTCTTGAAATCATCCATTATCATTTTTCCCATGAAAATATAGTAATGTATAATAATAATATAATTTTATATAATTATTTCGTCTTGTTCAAAATGTCATAATAACCTTGTATTCATAAACTATTCCAATAATAGTTTGTTTTTAGTATACCGTCGTGATAATCATATTTTTACGAATAATAACGAAACAACTTATTCAAATGATTATAAATATCATCTTTTAAGATGTTTCCCACAAAAATGGGGTAATAACTTGGTTATAACCATTTTTGCTAGAAAGTAGTATTTCCGGTCACAAAAGCGTAGTTTTTACCAGTTTTCGTTTTTATGACGTTTATATCAAAGATCTAGTATTTTTACACACTTTATTTATAGTTTTGTAATTTTTACACAAGCATAATATGTCACAATGTTTATAATACATAGATCTAACCATATTTCATGTCAAAAATGTTTTTACACAACTATTAGTTTTATAAACTTGTGTAAATCGTTATTTATAGCATATAAACACATATAATCTTGTGTAAATCATTATTTTTGACATGTGAAATTGTATTCTCCCCCAAAATGTTTAGAAAAGGTGAAAATGAGGGGTATGAACTCACCCTTGATGCGTGCTTTACTTAGAAACAAGATAGTTCTTGCGGGATTTACGGTAGAAGACAATATCTAAGCTTCGGAGCTCGAATGACCCTTGGACAAAGCTATTATCCAACGGGTTTACGTAGATGTTAGTGTGTGGAAATAAGATAAAGGTGGTGTAATAAGGTTTAAAATCACTAAAGGAAGCTAAGTTACCAAAAAGATTTGAAAAATGCTTGAAAACGAAGAACGGTGGTGGTGGAAGGTGGTGGCCGGCGGTGGTTTGTGGTGGTGGCCGGCGGTGGTTTGTGGTGGTGGAGTGGTGGTGGACGAAAATGATGAAGAGGATGGAGGATGATCAGATTTTAAGAGAGAGATGAGGTGATTGGAGAGATTTTTGGTGTGATCTAGTGTATGTTGGTAGTATATATATATATATATATATATATATATATATATATATATATATATATATATATATATATATATATATATATATATATATATATGATTTCCAAGATTGTGTTTTATATTTGTTTAATAAGAAAATCAATTCTAGAGTTAAAGCCTAAGATTATGAATAGTTACCCAAGATTGTGTTGGGATTGTCTTGGTTCAGCTGATGGGGGGGTAGGGGTGGGGGTGGGGTGGGTTGGTTTTATAAAAATGCCACTCTTTTATATAAAAATAAGTAGTTTTTATAAAATCGTAAAACGTTTTAGCGTAATTCTATGAGTTTTTGGAGAAATAATATTCTAAATAAATATTATGTATAGAAACATTGCTAAACATTTATTTAGATCGAATCATAACTCGTTAGACGATGAAATACGCGTTTAAGCGCAGTATTCTTCCGATTACGCGATTTTCAGCATTTTACCGGAAAATATATTTAGCTATGAAATTAAATACTAGATAGTATTACGCTTCATAATATATGATGTATTATCCCATTTTTGATGTTTAAGGCACCACATTTTGTATTTTAGGTCCAAACCCTGTGTACATTTATCCGTTCAGAGCGGTTTAATTGTTGTAACTTTCACATACGAACTCCGTTTTCGACGTTCTATATATCCACAGGTTCGTATTTACGAATACATTGTTTATTGAATATTATTATTCTCAAAATAATAATTGTACGATTATCGAATTTTTACGCTACAATAGCTTATTATATGTATTTTCAGTGTTTACTCGATAATTGTTTTGAATTAGCGTACATAGTATTATAATATCTAATAATACTTCGTAAAACTATGGAAAAATTATTTTTCATCATATGGATTATCGTATGCTTTGTTGGACTACAGTTGACTTTCGTTGACCAAAATTTACAATTGTCACATAGAGAGTCAAGGACTTCATTTTGGGATGGTGGATGATGGTTCCTTATTAGATCAAAGGAAGTACTTATAATGCGACTTTTAAAGAAAACGAGTATGATACCTTTCGTTCTTGAATTGTAGGAAGGAGATATGTTGTAATGACTTGGAGGTGAGACTAAGGACTTGAGCTAGCACTCAACTAAGAGGATGTGATGGATGAGATGAGGTCTGGGATCGCCTCCAAATGCATCAAACCCATGTGTGGAGTTAATGTTGACTCGTCAGTTGACCTTGGGTGAGTTTACCGGGAGTACACATCCCAACTATTATCTTTTGTGTGCGTTATCAACTATTTTCATGTATGCTTTTATGTGCTAATTGTTATATGGGTACTATGTGTGTATTGCAAGAAATGAGTCCTTTAAAGATGTTTTCAAACAAAGACTATGATGTTGTTTTTTAAAGACGTTTTGAGCATCCTGTTGTGCATTGCATTTCATATAGGATGGGATTGACCGTGTGAACCCTCGAGACCGAGTTTTTCCCTTTTCTAAATTAAAGAGGGTGAGTATGAGTCTTTCCCTTTTCTCAATTAAAGAGGGTGAGTATGAGTTTTTCCCTTTTCTCAATTAAAGAAGGAGAGTATGAGTTTTGCCCTTCTCTAAATTAAAGAGGGTGGCAGACGTTGTTCCCGACAATAGGGAACCGCATGAGGGAGTTGCTAACCCTCATGAGGATAGTGTGATGGCCACTAGTTCTAGTTTAACCTATACAGGGATCGAGTGATATGCTTTGTGCGTGTCATTTGTGAACTTAGGTAGGTGTCATTGAGGTGAGTTGGACTTTTATGAGATGGACATGGGTTTCGGATAGTTGCATCATGAATTGCATTTGCATATCATAACTATCTATTTTGAGTAACTCGTTATGATGTTTTAAGTAACTTTTAAAGTTTGTGTTAAAACTATTTTTGGGGGTTGTCCCGAGTGTGGTGGTTACACTGCTTACTAGGAATGGGTCAACCTCGGGTAAGCTCACTAGCCATTCCATTGCCTAACTTATTTTGATGTGTACTCAGGTTGAGTAGTTTAGATGACTTTAGAGCAGCTGGATGTTTAGAAGGCGACAGATTGTGTGGTTTCGTTTGAACTGTGTAATGGTATTTGAATTGTGACAACCTCGCTATTTTATAAATCAATATTCCATCTAAAGTGGGACCAAACGATTTTTCCGCAACTTAAACTCTATAACAAGTTTTTAACGAAATCCAATATGTTTTAAAATGATGTTTAAACGTAAAGAGACTTATTTTTGAAGTTTTTGAGATTTAAAGTTTTCACTTAAGGATGATTTTTGAGTAATGGTGATAAACCATGGGTTAAAATGAAGTTTTTATGAAAAGCCTTAAGCGAGGGTGTTTCACCTACTGTGTCTCTGCATATAAAGCAATTGTGACAATCACATCCTGTATCAAGGAATTAAGGATCAGGAGTTTGAGTCTTAGATATATCTGAGTTGCCAAACGATTCGGCTTTAGAGCATCTTCCAACCTTTCTGTGATTGTATCCTACTCTGTGGATTCCAAGTTAGGTACATCTCAGAACTGGCCCAGACGATCTGGATCGTTTCTTGATGTGTCTCATCTCTAGACTCAATCCTGAAGTAGCTGGTACAGTGGAACTATGCATCTCTATGAACGACTCTTACAGAGTCAACATTTGATGCATTTTTATGATACTCTTGTCTTGGTTCCCTTTCATGTACATCTGGATGAATAGATCATACTAACTAGTCAACTAGTCGAGTTAATTCTCAACTCTCGATCATGGGAACATGCGGACTGATGCTACTTCTTCTAGCTTGCACACTTCAAGCTCTTTGAAGATCCCAGTTCGTTCCTTTTCAACCGGATCTTGGAACCTTTCCTTAACCAGAAGTGCTAACTCATATGACCCCAGGAATTTGGAATCCCTGCGGATGTTGGGGTCAATGGTCAATAGCATGAGGCTACGAAATTCTATGGATTCATCAATCAAGAAGTCATGCCCATCACAAAGCTGCTATGTGATCCCATGCTTTGGGGAGCGGATACTCAATCAGATATGGCTCGCCAGGAAAATTGATAATCATTCTCCTTTTGCGAAGCCATTCTTCATAGTTCAGGCCAATCAGCTTTTCCATATTTAATAGATAATTTCTGAAACTCTCATAAATGGGTCTTGGAGAAGGAGGTGGAGAGTATACGCTGGCATCAGACATCTATAAAATCATAATTTACTAATTAAATTTAATCCTTTTAAATAATACCCAATTATTATTTAACAGGACTAGGACCCAAAAATGCCCCAACTATGGTGTGAAGAGGGATGCCGTAATCACAACATAATGGTCATTAAGGTAGATACACTTTTATCAATTTCAGTCTCCATGAAACTCCTAGTTCTGTGAGATTCATTGACTAAGGTCAATGACATGTTTAATCTCGGATTATGCTCTTCTATTTGTGACTGGGATGACGAGGATCACAAATAAGATGTGAATAACCATGCAAATTGCTTGGTAACCTCAATGCCATTTATCATTTCACATTGATGTGTCGGTTAACCACACACGCTCCATCAACAACGATAAATCATGAGATACACATTACCATTCTTTATGAGCCCCTATTAGTGTCCCGGTTAACCACACATGCTCCACTAATGTCTCATAAAGTGTAATGTGCAATTTCATGGGTTAGCATACTTTTCACATTTTCTAAAGTAACTAGATTGTGATTAGGGTTCTAGTACTTGTGTCTAATATCATTATACTTTTAATGAGATTAGGTTCGTCCTATCAAATCCGTTCTGCTAACGACAGTCCACTGATCAAGGGAGCGGTGGGTGAGAATGGACCCCCATGCAACCGCCATTTTATAGGCAGTTTCCTTATACCCCCTTTATAGAACAGTTTTCTGAATGAGGCATACTAGCGATTTGACCAACTTAATCTTATACATATAGGTATTGACTTTTAATAATAATATGTATAAGGTGTATTTTAAACATTTCAAAATATTTAGGTGTATCCTTTAACTATTCGAAATTAAAACAGTTTTAATTAAAATTTAAATTAAACTTAAAGTGATTTAATGGTTGTCTTTTAATTAACAATTAATTAAATTAATTAAATCACATAAGGATTAACAAATTAAACAATTTAATTTAATCCTATTCCTTGCCCACTAAGTTATCAAAAATAAGGGTCAAGGGTTTTCATTTATTAAATAATCATATTTACAAAAAATAGAAAAACCTTATGTAGGCACCTTCAAATTTTCGAAAAGGAGGTGGGTGGGGGCTAGGGTTTCTAAAATCCTAGCTAGAAGTCGACACCCTTGAGGGCAAGGGTTTAAATCCAATAAACCCTAATAACAGTTCAACTATTACAGCTATTCAACAGAAAACAGATCTATGCTTTGATACCGTTGATGGGTTTTATGCAAACAATGAGCTTAAAATCTTAAGTTCACATGCACCCTAATAAGGATCTATCTTTTCTCAATTGAATCTATAACTATGAACTAAAGGTATATAATTAAAATTATATTCTAAAATAACAATTTAGAATTTCATACCTTTAAAGCTTGAAAGATAGCACCACAAGTATCGTGCCTCTAATGGCGTGGAATATGGGGTGGGGAGGGCCACTATTTATAGTTTCCAGGCGATAACCAATAAAGAGTATAACTGCCTTATTTAAGATCCTCATATGATAACGCTTTTATCATATAACTGAATCTACTTATCACTGCCATAACAGACCTTGTATCCATATGGGGATTTCGAATTCCTTAAGGCCTAAGCCTTAGAATTTGTCCAACCCATAATACAAACCCTAATTGTCCATTGCTCAACTATTGAACAGTTAGAATTCAGCCCCTGTACTTTTAATTAATCCAATTAACCCCAAAATTAATTCTAAATTAATTTTTGATTAATCATTAATTAAATATCATGAGTTCTAATTAATATATTATTCTCATAATATATTAATAAATCAATTTCCTTCTCTCTCTATAAGTTATCTTGTCCTCTGCTGGTTTTGAGGGCAACCAAAAAGGACTATGCTAGTATATTCATAAATTATAGTCATGGCTTACACATAATCTAACACACACTTACAAGGCCCACCTGGTTGCGAAGAGATTTAATCAAACCACTAGGGTTGACTATGATGAAACCTTCTCACCGGTAGCCAAGATAAAATCTATTAGGATAATGCTCGCCATAGCTGCATTTCATGATTATGAAATTTGGCAGATGGATGTCAACACCGCTTTCCTTAACGGGAAGTTGGCTGAGGATGTTTACATAAATCAACCAGAGGGTTTTGTAGATGCAAAGTTTCCTAATAAGGTGTGCAAGCTTGAGAAATCAATCTACATATTGAAACAAGTTTCTCGCAGCTGGAATCTCTGCTTTCATGAGAAAGTTAAAGAGTTTGGTTTCTCTAGGAGCAAAGATGAGTCCTGCGTCTATGTCAAGGATAGTGGAGTATAGTAACTTTTCTGGTGTTGTATGTCGATGACATACTACTCATGGGAAATGACATTCCAACCTTGCAAGAAGTTAAATCTTGGCTTGGAAAGTGTTTCGCTATGAAAGACCTGGGCAAAGCTGCCTATATTCTCAGGATAAGAATATTGAGAGATAGAAAGAAAAGACTAATTGGACTTAGTCAAAGTACATACTTAGATAAAGTACTAAAAAGGTTTAGTATGACAAATTCCAAGAAATGAGAGCTACCTATCCAGAACAATGCCAAATTGAGTAAGACTCAAAGCCCAAGTACAGATGAAGAAATAGCTGATATGAGTCGGGTACCCTACGTTTCGGCTGTGGGGTTGATCAGGGAAATCCTGGCAGAGCTCATTAGACAACGGTTAAAAACATTCTCAAGTATTTCTGAAAGACAAATGACATGTTACTAGTCCTTGGTGGCAGTGATACGTTGAGAGTAAGTGGGTATAGTGACGCCAGCTTCCAGACATATAGAGACAACTTTCAGTCTCAGTCAAGTTGGGTGTTTCTTCTAAACGGTGGAGCGGTTACTTGGAAGAGTTTCAAACAAGAAATGGTGGTTGATTCAACTTGTGAATCAGAGTATATAGCTGCAAGTGAAGCGTCAAAAGAAGCGGCTTGGCTGAGGATTTTCATCGGTGACCTCGGAGTAGTCCCGACCATGCAAGAGCCAATGGAACTTTTTTGCAATAATGAAGGAGCGGTTGCTTTGACTAAAGAACCGAGAGATCATGGAAAGTCCAGACATATCGACAGAAAGTACCACTACATCAGACATAGAGTAGAAGACGGTCACCTCATCGTGAAAAGGGTATCATCTGAAGAGAACCCTGCAGATCCCTTGACAAAGGGTCTGAGTAGGGTCTAGCATAGTCAGCATACTAGGAGCATTGTTCTAAGAGATAATATTAGTTTTAGTAGTTAGATAATTCTTTTCGTCTCAAAATCTGAATAATATTCATATTCATTATTTCAATTTTTCCGGGCATTCATCGAAAGGAGATGTGTGCTTCGAATTTGATCAATTGAGATATAGGGAAACAATATTTTTTGATTATTTATCCATTCCAATTTTTCGTCTATTTCTGTATTTTTTTCTAGATTCATAGGTTCGATAACTTGTAATAGAACTGATCCGTGAGAGAAATATTAGAACCGGAATAAGAAAGAGCTCATAACCACTACTTGTGAACAGCTCTCCTCAACTGAAGGCGCACCTACTGTTACTAGAAGTCTAGTCTCTCTCAGGTCCAGTTTCGATCTCGAACTACAACATAGGCGGGAAAAGAGATATTCAGAAAAGGTGAAACTTGTAACATTGTAAATGTAATTGACTTTTGGTGATTAAATAATGGAGAATTATGTATGAGTATTGTTTACTGCTATGTGTCAATTGTTTATTCTTGTGTTTCATCTTTTGAATGTTTTACTTCTCGAGTAATATGATTATTCAAAATTCCACAGTCATTCATACTTTTGGAAGTAAGTAGTGAATCAAGACTGTCATGAATTGAATTGTAGCTTGTCTAAGGATGTTAGATATAGCAATAGCATTCCTGTAATGTTCATGAGTACTTAGAAATGGGGATTTGAGTATTGGATAAATCCACGCTCAGAGAATTACTTCATGGATAATATCACGAGTAATTTTGAGACGATAATATCTTATCATCTTGAAATGGAGATATATGAGTTGCAATTTACAAGTCGGTTGCACATTGGTAGTGTGTAAACACATCGGTAACTCGATGCTACAAAACATACTATCATGCGCGATTTAATGAGTAAAAGATACAAGCATATGAGTCGAAGTTTATTCGTTCCTTTTGCCCTAACTGGAAAAGCGATATCTTTAGGACCCTCGGTGATTTGGTGTTGATTTATAGTGCTGGGCTCAGTTAGGACCAAATTGATGTGTTCGATTAGAAGTCCTATATCATCACAAATCAGAAATCAGGAAACAAAGTCTTGACTTCGAGATTGATTCCAATCCATGTCTCATGTCTGAAAGATATCTTGTAGAACGAAGGATTGTATGATCACTTATCTTAGGACGCGTAACTGACTAGGTCAGAGTTCGGCAGCGGCTTTTGGAAGCTTCAATTTGCTGATCGATTCAGAAGTTATACTGGCAGTTATATTCATAGACTTATCCAAGTAGGAGACTGTTGGATTAGGTGTCTAAGCCATGACTATAATTGGTATATACTTGATTGATAGTAGCATAGTCCTTTTGGGTTGCACTAAACGCTAGCAATTGGATACGATGACTTTTAGAGAGAGAGGTTGATTTATTATATGATTAATAAATCAAGATAAATAGTTTATTAATCTATTATGTGGATAATATATTAATTAGAAATACTAATATTTAATTAATAATTAATCAGAAATTAATTTTGGGATTAATTTTATTAATTAAAAGTACAGGGGCTGAATTGTAATTGTTCAATAGTTGAGCAATGGACAATTAAGGAAGGATGATGATGAATGAAAATATAAGGTTTTATCCTTATTATTTTCGCCAAATATATAGTAGATAATAAGGGTTTGAATTTAAGATAAAAGGTTTATATGGTTTAAATTCAAATAAGGCTTATCTGCTATCACCATGGAGACTATAAATAGACCCTCCTGGCTCCCATATTTCTATGCCACTTTCATAGATCTCTCCTCTCTCTCTCTCTCTCTGTGGTTTTTCCTGCTTGCTAGTTTTGGGTGTGAACCATTTGAGGCACGACGCTTGTGGTGCTTGCGTCCAGAGAAAGCAACTAAAAGGTAAGTAAACCCTAATCTTCTTTTAGTATTTTTGATAATACCTTCTAGGTTTCTTTTAGTGTTCTTAGTTATAGATTCAACTAGAGAAAACATAGATCGTTAAGTTGCATGTGAACTTAAGAGTTTAAGTTTGCTTGTCTGCCTTTTTCCTATCATTTTGTGACTTACGATTAAAGTTTTTGTAAAACCATATTTTCTACATTTGTAAATGGTTATAAACTTTTGTTAATGTAATGGGGTGTTAGAGTTGATGGTCTCTTGTAGCTAGTAAATTGAGTAATAAGTTGGGAAAATTATAATTATGATGTATTGTTACTTAAAATGAGAACATTAGTAAGAATGGATAAATCTAGGGCTGAATCTTAACCCTAGTCATGTTATGGGTGAATCCAGAGATGGTGGTACCTCTGGGAGTTGAAAGGTAACTAAGGAAGACTTAAATCGAGGCTGAAAAAAGTAGTCTGAAACACTTTAGAACATTATTTTGGTGCTCTGTTCTTGGTTAGCGACACTATGAATACATTGGTAGCACCCTTATGGATGAAGATCAGAAAACTCAAAGCAAATACAAATCTTAATAAATTATCATATCAAAATCTTCAATATTGTTGAACGCAAACTTTAGCAACTGTCCAACTGAACTCAAAACCCCAATTATCTCAAAAATCAGACCCTGATTTGAATAGTATTAAATCCATAATTCTTATAAGAAAGTAAGTAAGAACAATGTTGTTGACTCCATATTCATCTTCAACAAACAACTTTTGCTCATTTATTCTGCATGCGCCATCCACCAAGAATTTAAACTTCGCTTAAAAGTTGATAAAAATTTAAGATCAACATGCAAGAGTGTTAACAAACTCTCTAACTTGACCATACCTTAAGCAAACCAAGTGGTAGATCACAAACCGTATAGAAGGTCTTAGAGAATCCTTATACAAAAAACACCTCTTGATACTTGATGCACCTTCACTCACTACCAATTGCGTTATAACTTAGTGTGTGCAGTAATGTTGAAACAAAATTAAAACTAAAAAAGTAAAAATTAACAACATACCCGATAAAGTTTCCATACATGTTCAATATGCAATCACCCAATCATAGTGTAGCTCGGTTCCATCGTTTGATATCAATGTCCCAAATTGAGACGTTAAACCTTCTTTCGCTTTCATAGCGGAGGACGACCCCACAATGATGTTTTGACCAACTCAACCTCAGAGAGTAGCTCTTCCTCATTAGGCGAACATGAGAACTGTCTTAAAATCTAATCTAAAAAACTATATAAAAATATGATTTCAATCGAATAAAAGTTAGAAGTGATCCATGGATCCTCCAGGAAAAGAAACGAAATGGGAAAAACGAACAAGTGTCCATCACCCTCGACTCATAGACACGAAATAGGGGATCCAAGCTAGGGTTCTCGATATACGAGATTGTTGCACCAAAAAGGGTCAAACACCGATGAAATTAAAAGTCTAGAAGCAGAAAAGGAAGGAGGAGAAGACGCACCAAACCACAACATCCAATCATGATCCGTTTGCAGCAACGACTCCCTTGAGAGGTGTGGTTGAAGAAAGGGATCTAAGATGGACTCCAAATTGGCGTAGGTGTTATATAGATGAACGGTGGGAGGAGTTAGCATGAAGTAACTGCAACAAACGTGAAAGGAGGTTTCGATGAGGAAGAGGTGAGATCGTGCTATCAAATTCGTAAGCTCCAGGTAACAGCTTTCCATAACCGTCAAATGTGATTTAACACGGTTATGATTGAAAATTGAGGAGATCTAACGGTGAGAATTGCTTGAGCAAAAATAGAAGTCACCGGGAACCATAAACATATAATATCAAAACGGCTAACAGAACACAAATTTTAATCATATTATAATAGCAAACATAGAATACGTGTTATTTTTATCATGCATTATATATTTTTTGTATTTTTCTTATATATTTCAAATTATGTGTTTGTAAATTTAGACCGGTTCTATTGAATAAAAAATATTCTCTTAATTCTTTTATGTTCTAATATTTTCTACTTTTCTAAATAAGATACTTGAGCAACAACAATATTCTAAATTCTACTTGATTTCACTTGGTTTGGTATCGGGTTTTCGGTATCTTTTGTTCATATATCTTACAAAATTTAGATCATTATTGCGTGCTTACAAAATATAGATGTATGATTATTTTCATCATTAGCTTTTATGATATGTTAATGTACTTATTGTTTAACTTACATAACTATTTATTAAAAAAAGTATCCCAACAACATACAAATATAATTATAAATCATTTGAAAACAAATATTTTAATACAGTTTATTTTATCTTTATCAAAATATATATTTTGCATTATTTAGTTTGATATACTTAGCAAGGTTTTTGTAAAGAAGTTATAAATCAATACTATTTGATACATGTTTTTGTATAAGTTCTCGTGATAATAGCCTATTTGTTTAGGTACGATATTTAAATTTTGAGGTTTAACATTCAAATTCTAAACGATACGAAATTTTATTTGTTATCCGCAACAAATATAAATATCAAAACAATACGCATATATATAATATAATATTAGTTATCCATAATTAAAACTTAATCGACATAGTTATTGTATTTATATACAAATATTTATCATGAAAAACAAATACGTATTTATACTCAAATGTCCTTTGGGTAAAAGGTTGGGTTATCCGGAATAGCCGGTCACAGTGAAAGGGAAAGAAAAATTAAAAGAGTTGGAATATGGACAGAAATCTGCATAGGAAACGCAACACACGGTGCCTCCTTTAATATCTGTGCGGTTGAGAATTGAGATGAGCGGCTCCTCCACGTATCTCTCAAGTCTCAACGTGGGTCTTGTCATCCTTCCCCAACTACCCCACGTTTCTTTGTTCGTTACTCAAAATATCTCTCCGTCTTCATGCATAGATTTCGAATCAATTATTTTATATTAATAAAATGGCTTCTCAATTTACCTATTAGACTATAAGATATACACATTACTTCATGCCATGTGATGATTACCATCTTACAATTATAATGTGTCACATTTGGAATCATCACACTATATCATTTTTCTTAAATAAAAATAATTTAATAATAAAAAAATACTAGATTGCTATTGACTCTTTAAATATATAAATGATAAAGTTTCTTAAAAATAATAATAATCATATTGGATGTGTCCCACCATGATTTACATCACAATCCATTACACCACAATCGGGATGGTGTTCACAGGTCTGATGAAAGTCATGTATGCATCACGAAAGCCTTTGATCTTATATATGAACTTAAATCAATTTAGGCAATTTTTATTAATATTTTAGTTTATATCTAAATTATATCACAGTCTAAATTTTAACTGTTTTCTATCGATGTATTCACTTAAATTTAAAAAAATATAAAGGTTAATAAACCTCATTACAGTATATTTAGAATAATGATATAGTTACAAAAACTAATAAACATCATTACATTATATTTAGAATATGATATATTAGATTGACGTATATATAACAACACGTATCAATTTAGTATTTTAGATTTTGGTACATCATCGTCAAAGAATCATTAACACCTTTTAGTATTTTCAATGTTTTGACACGATCCATTTATATACATGTGTTAGACATACAGGTTTTTATAAGTTTTTAGTTTTTAACTGCTTCATGTCGAACTCTTCCAGATCTACGAACATTTTGTTTTAGAACTGGTTCTTGGTCAACTCCTTGCACAGGTCTAACAACTTCGTGTTGGATACTAGTGTCAACCTCTTGCGTATCATATTGGGGTTCTTGAACTTCTTCAAGCTCCACATGCCTCCCACTAGCTTCATCACTTATAAACATGTTTTCTAAGAACTCGGCTTTTCGAGAAATAAATATCTTATCCTTGACAGGATTGTAGAAGTAATATCCTATAGAATCCTTAGGATACCCTACAAAAAATCACTTGGTATATCAGGGTTCTAGTTTGCTTGAAGCTTCATGTCTAACATAAGCTTCACATCCCCACATTTTGAGGTAAGACAATGATGGGACCTTTCCATACAAAATCTTATAAGGTGTTTTATCTACCTTGTTAGTTGGTGCTATATTTAGGATACGGGCAGCTGTGAGTAAATCATAACTCCAAAATGATAAAGGTAGAGTACTTAGACTCATCATAGATCGAACTGTTGGGATTCGATCATATTAACACATAACTCATGCAGCTAAAGACAATAAATATCAAATCACAAAAATTCCATGAACATTGTTCAGGATCATGCAGTTCATAACAATTATTGTTAATTAAAACTTAAACATAATATACCTCAGCAAGTCTCCTTCTTTGTGCTTTGGTCAAGGCTACGATTGCAGAGGATGATTAGGATCCAAACTAGAATCCCTCTAATGATTCACACCTAGTGATCTCAAGAAAACCAGGCATATCAAACTTTCTTCAAGAGAAAGGAGGCAAAGATCAAAACCCTAGAGAGGGATTGATTTTGCAGAAAGGGGGAGGGAGGGGAGAGGAGGCGGCACAGAAGAGAGGAAGGGATGCCTTAGGGTTGAACTCCAAGGCCTATATTTATATTGCATGGGCTCTTAGGGTTTCAAACTTAGGAGCCATTTGGCGGCCGCACCCCCTGGACTTGTTATCTTTGATTAAACCTCTAATCAATTACAATCCAAAACTTTTAATTGATTCTAAATTAATTCTAATTAATTTTATCAATTAATTTATTGATCTAGTTTCTAATTAATTTATTTCTAAATAAATTAATAAACTAATCATCCTTTCTTTTACTCCTTTTGACTCTGTCTATTTTTTTGGGTCATGAGGTGTAACACCCGGCTTTTATAACAAAAACACCCCTGAAAAATTTTTCATTTAAAACATAGGTTTCAGTACTTAAAACCATAAACAAAGGAGTATATTTTTAATAAAAACGGGTACAAGTGTATCAAGGAGTATACAAATATAATAACCTCCTTATAAGCCCGGCTGCTACTGACAACATCTACAAGTCCACTTCTTGAGTCACGGACTTTATCCTTACCCTTATCAGGGTTATGCTAACCTGCAGGGACATTTAACAAACGGTATGAGCTACAAAGCTCAGTGAGTAATCATATCTGCAAATAACACGTATAAGAATATATTCATATATAATTTCCTATATATGGTAAATCTATTAATCGTATATTTCTGTCTGGATATCAGATCCAAACTCCTAGCCACACTGGCTGACCGTATATCTTTTAGGATTTCACATCCTGCTGCATAGTCTTACGGGTTGTTATTTGCATACATTTATGTCCCATATTTCTTAGTCACAATTGACCGCATCGTATTTCATGGCTATTTAAGCCGCACCCTGTATCATTGCAATATAAGCTGCACCACAACATTTTCAATATATATATCATAGCCCGAAGGCCGTACCAGCTGGGTTCAATAACCCGATATCATGGTCATAAGACCGCACTATTTGGATTCAAGTTCAATGTCACAATCATTTATGGCTCACGAGTTTGTCCCGCTTTTGGCTAGACTCACGGCTCCGTTCTTCTCATTACAATGACTCACGGATTATCCGGTATTTCCTTTTCAAAGGTTGACTCACAGCTCCGTTCTTGTCTATCGTAGACTCACGACTTGTCTGGTATTGTCTTTTTTACTTTTATTATTGACTCACAGCTCCGTTCTTGTCTTTCACAGACTCACGACTTATCTGGTATTGTCGTATTAATGACTCACAGCTCCGTTCTTGTCTATCGCAGACTCACGGCTTATCTGGTATTGTCTTTTCAACGCATCTGTCAACTGTTCATTTTTGTCCCCCAAAGCAGTTTCAATCTGTAACAGTTAAATCATCATATATCATATATGATATCAGTGAGATTACTCACCTGGATATTAGCTGCATTTAAATCCCGGTTGTTTCTTGCCTTTGCGTGCACCACAACCATTGTCCCATACCTATATATTCATTTATATACCAAATGAAAATAGGTTAACAGCCATTCTAATTGACTCTAATACATAAGAGTTCAATAATATATCATTACAAACAATGTCTAGATGATAAAATTTCCATTTACCATCTTTTCGTGAGTTTACTATTCACCGAGGCATTCGTATTGATCTACAGTGCCCCGAGGAGTCGAAAACTCAATTTAATATTTTTCCTAGACTTTTCAAACCATTAGGGACTTATGGTTCAAGTTTGAGGTAAATCGGACAAGCCAAACAAAAGTTAGCGTTTTGAACCCCCTGCCTGGAGGGCGCACTGCGCCTGGGACTGGGCGCACTGCCCCTGGGCGCACCCCGCCTGGAACCTGGGCGCACTACGCCTGGCGCCTGGGCAGGTTTCCAGATCAATCGCGATTTTGCACTGTAGCATGCAGTTTTTACTCATTAAGCTCTTATTTCTGTTCTTAATCATATGGGGTTTGTTCCTTGACTAAAACCCTTCATTAATACAAGGTTTTTAAGCCATTAGAACCACCTTAATCACACCAATTCATGATTTAGGGTTCTTGAGCAACATTTCAATTTATCAAGAATAGCAACTTACTTCCATCTTTTTGAATTAAGTCCTTTTAGCATGACTTACTGGAAGTATTAAGCTATTTTAAACCACATAATCATAACTGAAATTGCAGATTTCAGTTTCTATAAAAACCCATCAAGAATACTTTCAAGAACTTGGTTAGAGATACAATTACTAACCTTTAATCCCTTGAACTTCCAATTCCAAGTACCAATCCGATTTTCAGCTTCAATTCTTCAAGAACTTGCCAAGGATTTCAGCCAAAAACCCTCTCCCGATGCTTCTTCAAGCTTCTGCACATGTGGGGAGACTTTCAACATTTTATATTTTCTGATTTTACAATTTCAGTCCCTAAGTTCCATTTCTTGAACTTTTGCCACAATAATCAAGTTTTATTACAATAAAACTTTCTTTCCTTATACTTTTGCCACAAGCAACAATATTTTTACATATTTGGTCCTTCACTTGGTCAAATGACCAAATTACCCTTTTATGGTAAAATGACCAATTTACCCTTTTTCTAGTATTACTTTCTAATACTTAGAACACCATATTAAATCATAAATACACTATGATTAACATATTAATACTTATCAAAAGTATCGTGGTGTTACAAATTCTCCCCTCCTTCAAAAGATTTCGTCCCCGAAATCATACAAACAAGCGAGGGTAATTCTTTCTCATTACAATTTCGGTCTCCCATATCATATGGAAACCTCTATGGTATTGCCAAAGTACTTTTACCATACTAGTCTTCTTATTTCGTGGTTATATCACTGTTCATCGAACATTCCTCCGGTTATCCCGGGTACCATAACTACTTGTCTACCTTCATTTCAACATGAGGTATTCGTTGAAGTTTATCAATCCATGTTCTCAGAACTATGAGACCCATAGATAACATTACAAATATCTTGAAGTTCATCAAGAATCTTCGATCAGTACATCAAAATTCTTGCTCTTTGGGACATATGGAAAAGACCAATAATTGAGGGCTTGACTTTCTTTTCGTCCCAAGCAGATTTTTTTTTTAGTCTTTCCAAGGGATATTTTGAACACTGTCATCTTTCCCTATTTGGAATTTTAACGGTTTTACTCGGCAATCCGCATACTACTTTTGTCTATTTCCAAGCTATCTCGAATTTGCCTAATCTTTTCTTCTGTTTGAGCAACAATCTGGGATCTAGCCTACGGCTTTTCCACATCTTCAATCCAGTAAATCGGAGGATAACACGGTAGTCCATACTATGCATTATACGAGCCAGCAGAATACTAGTATGATAGCTATTATTTCTTACAAATTTTACCATCGATAGACGATCTTCTCATCTTCCACCAGGGTCTGTTGTGAAAATTCCAAGCATATCTTCTAGAGTCTGTGTCATTATTTCACCTTGTTTATCAATCTGCAAATCTTATACAGTACTTACTAGTACTTTTGAGCTAAGTATTCTTGAAATTTATGCCAAAATCAACGAATAATTCTATTATCTCGGCCTGATACAATCCGTGTCGATAACTCATGTCGACAATTTACTTTATCTATATAGCTTTTCGCTACTTTTCGATCTTAATTTCTTCCTTAGTCAGTATAAATCTACACTGATTTCATTAATCAACCTGCAATTACCCATATGGTGTCATACCCGTGCGGTACTTGCAAAGACTTTATTATAAAGTCTATAATATTTTCGTCCCATTTATTCTTTGGGACCCACAACGGTTAAATTTTCCGTATGCTTCTAATGATTTGACTGTAGTTACACACAAGTCAAATACTTTTCACATGTCTTTCAATGTCTTTCTTTAGTCCCGGCCACCAATACATAGGTTATATCATCTTACACAGTTTGGTACTGCCCCGGGCATTTTGCATATCTACCCTAATATACATCTTTTAAGGGTAATTTTCATATCTCGCTTTGTTTTGGAACTCACATACACAACCCCAAGGGTTTCCAATTGTCGTGAGTTTCGAACTAGCTTCTTTCGATAGCTAATCATTCATCCACCTTTCACGTCTTCACACTTGCACAATTCTTTTTATGCTACCCGAATCAACTCAGGTAATCAATTTGCCACATTCATGCATGTGGTTATATCTTTCAAAAGATATTATTTTCAACTCAAGGCATCTATAGCCACATCCGCCTTTCCGAGATGGTACAAGATTTCATATCCAAAATCTTTAAGTAACCCATCTATCTTTGCTATCTCATATTTAGCTTCTTTTTGATCAATTAAGTATTTCAAACTTATATGATCCATATAAACAGTAAGCTTTACACCATATAGATGGTGTTTCCAAAGCTTCAATGTCAAAGTCATAATTGCTACTGCAATATCATGTATCCAAAATCAACTCTGGATGCATTTCTGTAATCCAATTTATCTTCTCCGCTTAGCGACAATGCTAACACCGGAGCTTCACACAAGGTTTATTTCAACCTTTTAATAAAATACATGTGGTCTTTCTACCACTCGAACTTTTTCACTTTTCTTGGTCAACTTTAGTCAGCTAACCAGCAATCAAGGAGCAGTTTTCTACAACTCTCCTATGGTAACTTGCCGAACCAAGGAACTACAATTCTAGTCAGATTCCTCAGGTGGTTCCAGTTTTATCATAGCATCAATTCCACTGGATTTACTTTATCATCTTTGGCACTATTAACATGCCCAAAGAATTGAAACTTCTTTTAGCTAAATTTCATACTTGGAAAACTTCGCATATTATTTTTCCCCACGAAGTAACTCCAATATTTAGCACAACTGTACATCATATTCGTTCTGGTTTTGAGAATATCAGATTCCCGGTAGTCAATGCATATACACATCAACTTATCATTCTTCTTTTCGAACAAGATAGGGCTCCACACGATGACACATTCGGCCATATAAGACCCCGATTCAAAAACAATTTCTTCTAATTGTTTTACCACTCTGCCATTTCTGCAGATGTTAATCGGTACAGAGCCTGTATACCAAAAACGGCTCCCAAAATCAGTTTAATTATAAACTCTTCTCGCCAATCTGGCAGAAATCCTGGAAGTTCTTTTCAAAAGAAACATCTGAGAATTTATTTAAAGTAGTACACTACTATCACTGCTTTATTTAACTTGGCCAATACCACGTTTGCCAACTACAACATCATTCCTTTACTAACTCTTTTCCGAGTTTAAGCAAAGGAAAATAACCGGTATTCTTAACAACGATCATTTACCGTGGATTTTCATCCATTTCATTTCTGATTTTTGAACCATAATGTTCATATTTCCACATTTCATGTTAGCATCATTCATTGCTAACCAATCCATATGCACAATTTCTTCTGGTTCATTGGTAGTCATCGGCTTCAGATTTATAGGGAAAAAGGGTCCCGTAAATCCTAGGCAGACTACCTTCCAGGTGTTCAATATCTTGAACACATTTGCTATTTGCGATAGCCAGTTCCAAAATTTCATCCATCATCGTTGATGAAATATTCAGACAAGACATCAAAGTCATCGATCCAAAGCATAGCTTCATGGATCAAATATAACGTATACAGGGAGTATATTCAAAACAATTATATTTGAGACCATATCAGTCTACTCACGAGCTTTTTCCACAGTCTGCTGGAATGCTCAAGGTATCACTGGTCCTTTTCGACCATTCGTTTCTTCTTTCTTTCCTCCCCCGTTCTTTCCTGGGTTCATCACCCGTTACTCCACATTTAGCATGTGAGTATTTCATAAGAAAGTGATCTATAATTCCACGCTGGAAACACTTCCGTTCTATACAACAAACTCGAGCAATATGCTCCTTTTTTCTGCAATTTCAACATTTCAACGGTAGAGTCTCAACTCTACTAATTTCTTAGTGCTTTTCCTGCACTTTTACACTACATAGTTGCTCTGTTTTGGTCTTTTCCCTTTTAGGTTGGACCCAGTTCGTGGTAACTTCTCCTCAAGCGTCCACTAATCTTTTTCTGCTTTTCTTGTAGTCTCAGCTGCTTTTCTTCCACCTTGATATCAATCAGGGTGAACACCCAATTTCTTTCTCTGACCACAACAACTACTGTTGCTTGTCATGTGGATTTTCTGCTACTTGTCTCTTTGCCCCTCATTCAATGGAGCTCATAGAATGGGCTGGTCTACTTCTTAAAGCTCCACGCCCTAAATTCCTCCAAATAAGATTCGCTGCTCGTACTTCTTATACGTTAGAAGTCAGCAACAGTTAGGTTATATATGTATAATAATAACTTATATACACCTAACTATACATCGTGTCCACTATCTCAAGGTTAATGTCCAGGAATCTACTCTATAGACACCTAGTTCACTTAAACCTCGGCTCTGATACCAACTTGTAACACCCGGCTTTTATAACAAAAACACCCCTGAAAATTTTTCATTTAAAACATAGGTTTCAGTACTTAAAACCATAAACAAAGGGGAATATTTTTAATAAAAACGGGTACAAGTGTATCAAGGAGTATACAAATATAATAACCTCCTTATAAGCCGGGCTGCTACTGACAGCATCTACAAGTCCACTTCTTGAGTCACGGACTTTATCCTTACCCTTATCAGGGTTATGCTAACCTGCAGAGACATTTAACAAACGGTATTAGCTATAAAGCTCAGTGAGTAATCATATCTGCAAATAACACGTATAAGAATATATTCATATATAATTTCCTATATATGGTAAATCTATTAATCGTATATTTCTGTCTGGATATCAGATCCAAACTCCTAGCCACACTGGCTGACCGTATATCTTTTAGGATTTCACATCCTGCTGCATAGTCTTACGGGTTGTTATTTGCATACATTTCTGTCCCATATTTCTTAGTCACAATTGACCGCATCGTATTTCATGTCTATTTAAGCCGCACCTTGTATCATTGCAATATAAGCTGCACCACAACATTTTCAATATATATATCATAGCCCGAAGGCCGCACCAGCTGGGTTCAATAACCCGATATCATGGTCATAAGACCGCACTATTTGGATTCAAGTTCAATGTCACAATCATTTATGGCTCACGAGTTTGTCCCGCTTTTGCCTAGACTCACGGCTCCGTTCTTGCCATTACAATGACTCACGGATTATCCGGTATTGCCTTTTCAAAGGTTGACTCACAGCTCCGTTCTTGTCAATCGTAGACTCACGGCTTATCTGGTATTGTCTTTTTACTTTTATTATTGACTCACAGCTCCGTTCTTGTCTTTCACAGACTCACGGCTTATCTGGTATTGTCGTATTAATGACTCACAGCTCCGTTCTTGTCTATCGCAGACTCACGACTTATCTGGTATTGTCTTTTCAACGCATCTGTCAACTGTTCATTTTTGTCCCCCAAAGCAGTTTCAATCTGTAACAGTTAAATCATCATATATCATATATGATATCAGTGAGATTACTCACCTGGATATTAGCTGCATTTAAATCCCGGTTGTTTCTTGCCTTTGCCGTGCACCACAACCATTGTCCCATACCTATATATTCATTTATATACCAAATGATAATAGGTTAACAGCCATTCTAATTGACTCTAATACATAAGAGTTCAATAATATATCATTACAAACAATGTCTAGAGGATAAACTTTCCATTTACCATCTTTTCATGAGTTTTACTATTCATCGAGGCATTCGTATTGATCTACAGTGCCCCCGAGGAGTCGAAAACTCAATTTAATATTTTTCCCAGACTTTTCAAACCATTAGGGACTTATGGTTCAAGTTTGAGGTAAATCGGACAAGCCAAACAAAAGTTAGCGTTTTGAACCCCCTGCCTGGAGGGCGCACTGCGCCTGGGACTGGGCGCACTGCGCTTGGGCGCACCCCGCCTGGAACCTGGGCGCACTGCGCCTGGCGCCTGGGCAGGTTTCCAGATCAGTCGCGATTTTGCACTGTAGCATGCAGTTTTTACTCATTACGCTCTTATTTCTGTTCTTAATCATATGGGGTTTGTTCCCTGACTAAAACCCTTCATTAATACAAGGTTTTAAGCCCTTAGAACCACCTTAATCACACCAATTCATGATTTAGGGTTCTTGAGCAACATTTCAATTTATCAAGAATAGCAACTTACTTCCATCTTTTTGAATTAAGTCCTTTTAGCATGACTTACTGGAAGTATTAAGCTATTTTAAACCACATAATCATAACTGAAATTGCAGATTTCAGTTTCTATAAAAACCCATCAAGAATACTTTCAAGAACTTGGTTAGAGATACAATTACTAACCTTTAATCTATGCAGTTATCGCGGTCAAAACCATAATCGCGGTAACCTACCGATATTTAATTTTGCGGTTCTCGCGGTGGTATAGCGGTGATATAGCGGTTTTTTAGTAATATGTAGAATTTATATATTAGACTATTACTAGTAGAATTAATATCATAAAAGTCATTCAAAAAACATCACATAATGCTTAATTTAAGAAATAAGTCACATAATATAACATTCTAATATAGAAAATGTCAAAGTCTCAAAAAAAAAATTTTTTTTCCTCTACCCGGATAATAGCGGTAAATCGCGGTCATTATCGCGGTGAATCGCGGTAAATCGCGGTGGTATACCGGCGCTATACCGGTACCGCTATTTTTCACCGCTAAACTGAACCGCGATTATGCTGACCACCGCGAACCGCTATACCGGCGCTATACCGGCGCGATTAACTACATAGCCTTTAATCCATTGAACTTCCAATTCCAAGTACTAATCCGATTTTCAGCTTCAATTCTTCAAGAACTTGCCAAGGATTTCAGCCAAAAACCCTCTCCCGTTGCTTCTTCAAGCTTCTGCACATGTGGGGAGACTTTCAACATTTTATATTTTCTGATTTTACAATTTCAGTCCCTAAGTTCCATTTCTTGAACTTTTGCCACAATAATCAAGTTTTATTACAATAAAACTTTCTTTCCTTATACTTTTGCCACAAGCAACAATATTTTTACATATTTGGTCCTTCACTTGGTCAAATGACCAAATTACCCTTTTATGGTAAAATGACCAATTTACCCTTTTTCTAGTATTACTTTCTAATACTTAGAACACCATATTAAATCATAAATACACTATGATTAACATATTAATACTTATCAAAAGTATCGTGGTGTTACATGAGGGCAACCCAAAAGGACCCTTTTATTATTAGAAATATTACCATCAGTTGATAACCTTAGACACTCTTGTTGGATTAGGTGTCTAAGCCATGACTTTATATTTATATTTATCTTGTTAATTGAAGCAAAGTCCATTTGGGTTGCCCTCATAGCTGGAGGTTAGGATAGAGTTCAGTAGAGTAAAAGGTTGATTTATTAATTGTTTAATAAATCAATAGAATTAATTAAATGGTTTATTAATATATTTAAGTGTTAATATATTAATTAGAAACTATAATAATTAATTGAGATTTAATCTAGAATTAATTGGATTTAATTTAGTGATTAAATAAATTAATTAAAAGTGCAGGGACTGGTTTGTATTTATTCAATAGTTGAATAATCTGGCAAACCAGTGGAAGGGCCTAAGTTGGCAAAATTATGAGTGGATACACTCATATTTCGAAACCCTAATTAGGGCTAAGGAAAGCCTTGTCCAAATGGTTAACAGGCTTGCCCATTTGGAGGCTCCTTAGGGTTTCAGCTGTAACCCTTGGAGGCTATAAAAGGAGGCACCTGGCCACCCTAAAACCTGCGCCACTTTTGAACCAAGACTACTCTGCTGGACTGTCTTCTCCATTGCTTGGGTGTGACTTCATTTGAGGCAGGATTCTTTTGCTGCTAGCTTCAAGAACAAGATCAAAAGGTGGTTATTCTTCATTTGATCTTTAGAAATAATTGTTGGCTTTAGGATTTTAGTTTATTATCTTCATAGAAGAAAACATAGATCTTTCTAGGGTTGCATGTGAACCATAAGAAATTATTTGTTCATTGTTTGCTAGAAAACCCTTCAGTGGTATCAGAGCATAGGCTTGTTTTCTTGTGAATTGATATAAACTGCATAATCTGTTTGTGCCTAAGGGTTTTGTGCGAAAATTAAACCCTTGGAAGATGCCATTTTCGTAGCCTAGGCTAGGGTTTCCTAACCCCAGCCGCCACCCTTGGCCCCCTTGATTTGCTTGCCTTTTATAAGTAGGTTGTTATTTATGGTAATTGTTGGATAATTAAATAACTGGAACCCCTTATCTTTGCATGCTGATTTCGTGACCTAGGGATAAGGGTTAGGAAAATAATTTTATTAATTTTTGTGATTCCTTTATTAGATTTAATTAATTTAATTAATTGTTAATTAAAAGATAAATTAAATCAGCTTAAAGGATTAATTTAAAATTTTCGAAAAAAATAGAATAAATTAACGAAAATTCTGAATAAATTAATTCAAAAATATTTTAATAAGATTAAAATATATCTTATATATTTATGATTAAAAGTTAATAATTTATATATAAGAAAATTGGTTAGTCTTACCGCTAGTAGGCCTCATTCACAAAACTGTCCTCTAAAGAGGGTATAAGGCGACTGACTATAAAATGGCAGTCTAATGGGTATCTACTCTTACCCACCGCTCTACTGGTCAGTCGAGTGTCGTTAGCCAAACGGGTTTGATAGAACCGCTAAGCCTCTTAAGAGTATAATGCTATAATTGAAAGTACTAGAACCTTAAACAAAACCCAATCTAGTTACTTTAGGATAAAAATGTGAATTGGTTCTAATCCATGGAATTGCACATTGCACTTTGTGGAACGTTGGTGGAGGGTGTGTGGTTTATCGGCACGCCAACTGGGGTCCGCAGATACTTGCAATGGGTTTCTCGATTTTGTCATTATTAACGGAGCGTGTGTGGTTAACCGACACGTTAATTAGAGATGGCAATTGACTTCGAGAGTACCAAGTTAATTTGCATGGTTATTCACACCCGGTTTGTGATCCTCGACATACCAGTCACAAACAGTAGGGCACATCCGAGACTAAACATGCCATTGAATAGTTCAATGTGTCTCAACAGATCTAGGAATTTCATAAGATGAAATTGATAAGTGTATTATCTACCTTAATGACCATTATGTTGTGATTACGGTATCCCTCTTCACACCATAGTTAGGGAATTTTGGGTCCTAGCCTTAATAAATAATATATTGGGTAATTATTTAAAAGGATTAATTAAACTAATAAAATTCTGTTTATTGTAGATGTCTGAATCAAGTGTCTATTCTCCTCCCTCTCCTCCTTCACCCATTTCTGAGAGCATCAGAAAGCACCTGCTAAATATGGAAAGGCTGACTGGCCTCAACTGTAAGGAATGGCTTCCCAATTGGAGACTGGCTCTCAGCATTGCTGGCAAGCTATATCTCACCGATTATTCGATCCCGGTACCACCGAAACAAGTCATCATAAAGAGTCTTTATGATAAGCATGACTTATTAGTTGATGAATCCGAAAAGATTCGTGACCTCATGCTATTGACCATTGACCCCGAGTTCCGCAAGGATTTTGAATCCTTGGGGCCATATGAGTTAATGCAATCGGTTGAGGAAAAGTTCCAAAAACCGGTTGAAGAGGAACGAGCTAGGATCATTAAAAGACTTGCAGAGTGTAAGTTAAAAGAAGGAAGTAGCATCGATTCGCATGTTCTTCAGATTGAAGCGTACATAAGCGAATTGTACAAACTTGGTTATTCCATGAGTCAGGAGTCGAGTGTTAACACTCTACTTACTTCACTGACCGGTAAGTACGATCTGTTCATACAGACGTATAGAAAGGAAGACCAGAAAAAGACCTTAATGGAAATGCGTCTACTGTTGACTTTATACGAGTCACTCTTGGACAGGCATAGCACCAATGGTTCAGCTACTTCTGGATTAAGTCCAGTGAAAAGACGCAGCAAGAAACGATCCAGATCGTCTGGACATGTCTTAAACTGGGAATCCACAAAATTGGATACAGTTGCGGAAAGATTTGAAGACGCTCCAAGGTCAAAATCTTTTGAAAGCTCAGGTATATCTAAAAACCTCAAAACTCATGTTCCATAATTCCTTGATGCATAATGTGATAGTCACATTTTGGTTTGAATGCAGGGAATCACTAGGGTACGGGACTTTGGCGCATAGGAGCACATTTGGATTGGATTTCCGGCTCGTGCAGTTTTGAAGTTTAGTTAGATATTGAAATATTGTCATTATCTTTTAGATGCATAAGACATTGTCTATCATATAGTACATTGTTCAAGGATTTTGTTTTTTAATAAAATTGTCGTTTAATTCTTTTAACATCTGTTGTTTGAAATTATCCTAGAAATGTTGTATGATTCTGTTGAATGCATGATTGATGATAACTTGAATATTGAATGCATCCAAAGTGTTTGGATTTTAGGAATTGTGTCCTTTTATGATTGTTAAGATAAATGTCATAAGAATCAATTCAACCAAAGGTCCAGTTGGACAGGACCTTGGAATCACTTGACTTAGAGTCACTTGATGAGTTGAGTTCTTAATGTGTTAAGAAATGAATCAACCAAAGATCCAGTTGGACAGGACTTTGGAATCATTTGACTTAGAGTCAGATGATGATTAAGCTCTTTATAAAGCACATGTGGCAAGAAATGAATCACCCAAAGATCCAAAGGATATGATTTTGGAATCAGCTGACTTAGAGTCAACTGAAGATTGCAAGTCTTGAACAGAATTAACAAAGTCATAAGTTTACATAGAGATGTAAAAGAAATTGAGATTAGGAGCAACGAACACATCAGTTGCTGTGTGTTGCTCAAATCTTCAAATAGTACACAATTCTTTGTACTTCGCAATATTTGTCATTCCGTATGATGAATATGACTTCGCTTATCAGAATAAGCGATTGGATTGAAACCTTGAATAGTTCAAGGACTTCAAAGGAAGTACAAGACTCACAGAACCTGAGTGACAACATAAACTGGGAAAATATTTCACAGTTTATTCCCTTCCAAGAACATTAATAGTTATAATGTGTCTTAGGGAAGATGATGGAGCGTTGGTCGAAACAGTTCGATCCTCAATGTATGAGATACATTGTGAATTAGTTTCCGATACATTGAATACTAAACCAGTCAGACCATATAAGCCATATTTCAACCACATCCTTCGACTAAGTAGGTTTTGCGGACACTGTCTGAAATATAAAGCTGGGATTGTCCCACTTGTACATTAAAAGTCCAGGGTCTTGTAGTGTTCGTCCGAACCTCATGACTAGCCTGAACCTAATCAGAAATGTCATTTCACTGGCTATCCCACTGTACCTGAAAAAGAAAGAGCTCTTTTAGAAAGAACTAATGTTCTAAGGAAACAGTGGGAGTTGGGACAGTCCTGAATGAGTTCAGGATTAGCCAAGTGAAAGAACCTTTAGTCATCACTAGGCTTAGAGCAGAAATCATATTTCTGTTTCAACACAGACATAATCTTCTCTTGACCAGTAGTACTGATCACCATCATAAGTAGTTATGATCGGAGTGACATACCGATTGATGGTAAAACACTATAGTTGGTACAGATTAGCAATCCGACTACTTGGAAGCATTGGTGAGCCCGGTTGCTACCAATTAAGAGAACCTTAGGATGAGATGCAGTCTGTGTGACAGTTTGATTGATTTTACAACTGGTCTTAAAACCAGTGGGAGTAATTGAATCATCAAAAGAAATCAACATGGACAGAAAGGTACCTTCAGAACATCTGGTTGAGTGAGACGATACTCGGAGTCAAGTAATTGACTCCGAAAGAAGCACTCTCAATAGAAGATGAAATCCGAAATGATACTGCATATTGTAAGTCGTTAGTGGAGTGCTGTATGGATCACCGGCACACTAATGGGGACTCACAAAGAGTATGCCAGCATAAAGGTACGTGGGCCTGGGATTACCCCATGGGCATCTCGCAAGAAAGGCTATTCAGATTCTCAAAATATGCCAAAGGATTGGATTTTGAGAAAGGGCTGAAAGATATCCATTAAGATGTCAGGAAGGTTTGGATTCTCAAAATGTGCCATAAGCTCTGGATTTTGTGAATAGTCCATAACCGTGTTGAAGCCAGTGGGAGTGTTGTTGTTATCTATCTCCATATGTGTGTTACATAATGTTTCTAGGAAACGTCTTTTTTCATTACAAAGTGTAATGACTTGGTGTTAAGAGACGGATCGCTATGAAATACTTAATAAAGATACGGCATGCTCGGGTGGTTATAAACGTCTATGAGATAGATCGAAACTCTGCCAAAATGATCTTGATGATACTCAAGATGCATTGCCCTAGGAAATAGTTTTTTGTCATTGCAAAGTGTGATGATTTGGCATGAGAGATATAAAAGGTGCAAAATACTCACATAATCCATTGACATATATCAGATAGATGTTGTCATCAGTATAGACCTGGCCATAGTAAGCATGATCTTGATAAGATTCAAGATGCATGGAAAGGCGTCTCCGAAAGGAAATAGTTATTGAAAATCACGACACAAGGATCATAAGTAATCCTTAGATTCCAAAAGAGTCTGGAATAGGACTGGATCGAATCCAACAAGTTTCTTGGATCAATCAGAAGTGTCATGAACATGTCTTGATAACTTAATGCTTGGAGCATAGTGAGTTAGATTCAGGATATGACCTGGCTGGGAATACTTAATGGATTTTCTACCTACATGAGAAATCATTGGAAAATGATTAGGGGTGAATGTTGATAACAATTTGAAAAAGAGTTTTTAAAATAAGGATTTAATGGTTAAAGAATTTCGTTGGCATTCCGATGGAGCGCATATGGCTCACCGGCACATCGTAACACCTCGAAATAGTCTTAGGGTGCAGTCATGTGGACTAAAGATCCCGAGAACCATGGAAAGTCACAGTACATAGAATGGAGTTGTTAGTGAGAATGACGGTATGACCAAAATTGAAATATCATCGGAAGGATATCCGATCGGATGAAGTGTATTAATGTATAACATTTGAATACATAGAAAGAGTGAAAGGTCAAGTAGACATAGATACATCACACGAATTAAATAGTTTAAAAGGAATCTAGAAACCGATAATAGTTTTATGTAAAATCCGACTTGGTGATTACCTCGTGGGGACTTGGCAATTAGGCAATAGTAGCCACCAGTCAAATTTTATGTTTCAATTTTGCATGTTTCACTTCCCGAATAATCTGATTATTCAAAAATCCACAGTCGTTCATACTTTTCAGGAATAAGTATGAACGAAGACTGTCGTGAATTGGTTTGTAGATTGTCTAAGGAGTTAGACATTGTCGTAAGACTTGTACAACGATCACGAGTACTTAGAAATAGAGATTTGAGTATTGGATAAACCCGTGCTCAATAGATTGCTTCATGGATTACATCACGATCAATGTTGAGACGATAATATCCTATGATCTTGAAGCGGAGACATATGAGTTGAAATTTACGAGTCGGTTGGGCATTGATAATGCGAAAACGCATCGGTAACACGATGTTATAAAATGCATTGTTGTGTACGATTTGATAAGTAAAAGACACAAGCATATGAGTCGAAGCTTATTCGTTCCTTGAGCCTGATCGGAAACAGATATCTGTAGGCCGCTCGATGATTTTGAAGTTGACTAAAGTGCTGGCCAGCCTGGACTAAGTTGATGTGTTCAATTAGAAGTCCGAAAGTCATAAGCAGAATCAGAAATCGGGAAACAGAGTATCGGACAGAGATTGATCTCAATCCATGTCTCGTGTCTGAAAATATCTTGTTGGACGAAGGATCATATGATCACTTATCTATGGACAAAACTGACTAGGTCAGAGTTCGGCAGCAGTTTCTTGGAAGCTGCAGGTTGTTTATTAATCGGAAGATAAATTAAAGTCATAGACTTATCCAAGTGGGAGACTGTTGGATTAGGTGTCTAAGCCATGACTTTATATTTATATTTATCTTGTTAATTGAAGCAAAGTCCATTTGGTTTGCCCTCATAGCTGGAGGTTAGGATAGAGTTTAGTAGAGTAAAAGGTTGATTTATTAATTGTTTAATAAATCAATAGAATTAATTAAATGGTTTATTAATATATTTAAGTGTTAATATATTAATTAGAAACTATAATAATTAATTGAGATTTAATCTAGAATTAATTGGGTTTAATTTAGTGATTAAATAAATTAATTAAAAGTGCAGGGACTGGTTTGTATTTATTCAATAGTTGAATAATCTGGCAAACCAGTGGAAGGGCCTAAGTTGGCGAAATTATGAGTGGATACACTCATATTACGAAACCCTAATTAGGGCTAAGGAAAGCCTTGTCCAAATGGTTAACAGGCTTGCCCATTTGGAGGCTCCTTAGGGTTTCAGCTGTAACCCTTGGAGGCTATAAAAGGAGGAACCTGGCCACCCTAAAACCTGCGCCACTTTTGAACCAAGACTACTCTACTGGACTGTCTTCTCCATTGCTTGGGTGTGACTTCATTTGAGGCAGGATTCTTTTTGCTGCTAGCTTCAAGAACAAGATCAAAAGGTTGGTTATTCTTCATTTGATCTTTAGAAATAATTGTTGGCTTTAGGATTTTAGTTTATTATCTTCATAGAAGAAAACATAGATCTTTCTAGGGTTGCATGTGAACCATAAGAAATTATTTGTTCATTGTTTGCTAGAAAACCCTTCAACTCTTTCCAACATGAATCGTATTTAATAGTGTTCGATTCCTCCTTTCAGATACACCATTATCCTGTGGCGTTCTAGGTGGAGTAAGTTGTGAAATAATTCCACGACTCTTAAGATGATTCATAAAGTCTAAACTTAAGTACTCACCTCCTCTATTGGAACGAAGGACTTTAATTGTTTTATTGAGCTGATTTTCCACTTCACTTTGAAATATTTTGAATATTTCAAATCCCTCATTTTTATGTTTCATTAAATAAACATAATCATACCGATTGAAGTCGTTAGTGAAAGTGATGAAATATCCTTCACCGTATCTAGAAATTAGCTTGAAAGGACCGCATACATCCGTATGCATGATTCCTAACAAGTCCTTTGCCCTTTCATTGGTTCCCGAGAAAGGAGCTTTAGTCATTTTTCTATATAAACAAGATTCACATATATCAAATGAGTCATCCTCATTTGCTTTCAAAAGTCCACTCTTTTGAAGTTGGGATATGCGTTCTTGTTTATATATGCCCAAGGCGACAATGCCATAGATATGTTTGACTCAAATTACATTTCGGTCTCTTGGTGGAAGTATGGTATATAGAGCTTTGGTTTGGAGCACAATCAAGGTTTACCTTATAAATTCCATTCAAAGGCCTAGCCTCAAAATATAATACATTGTTTTTTGAGACATGAATGTCATCATTCACAAAACATAGATTAAAACTAGATTATCTTAACTTAGCAACCGAAATAATTTTCCTAGTCAATCTAGGAACATAACAAAGATTCATTAATTTTAAATACAAGCCATTTTGGTAGTAATAAATCAAAATCTCCTAGTGAATCAACCGCAACTCTTGCTACGTTTCCAACAGTTAATACTACCTCGCTTGCCTTTAGTCGCACACTCCTTTTGAACCCCAGTAATGTATTACATCTGTGAGTTCCAAAACCGGTATCATATACCCCAAGTGATTGGAGATAAAGTATAAAGCTCTAAATCTATCACATATATACCTGAAGTGCCTTCCCCGTCCTTCTTCTTCAACTCCGCAAGGTAAGTAGGGCAGTTTCTCTTCCAATGCCCAACTATGACACATTCTAAGCATGCATCTTCTTTTGCTACCTTTGTCTTCTGCTTGGGTTGAGGGGGTGGTTGGGAAACTTTCTTGCCCTTCCCTTTGACAAACGTTTTCTTCCCTTTGCCCTTACAGTTCATTGGTTGATCAGGTTTAGATATCTTTGCATCACTTTCCTTGACCATGAGAACATGAGAAGTTTTCTTGGGTAAACTTTTTTACGCGGTTATTAGCATCCCATGCAATTCCGGGATAGACTTGTTTAAACCATTCATGTTGTAGTTCATGACAACGACATCAAAAGACTTTTTCAAGGAGTTAAGGATCATATACGTTGCAAGCTCTTCAGGCATCACAACTCCAAGACGTGCCAAATGATCAATGCAACTCTTTATCTTGAGCACATAAAAGCTCACCGTTTGTCCCTTCCCCATCCTACAAGCATGGAAAGCTCGAACAGTTTCAAACCTTTCCGTTCTAGCAAGTTCTTGGAACATCTCATTCAATTGGGTGATCATGTCATAGGCCAAATGATTATGCACGTCCTTTTGAAGGTTGGGAATCGTGGTAGCCAACATGAGACCTGATGCATCGATGGAATCATCCACCTTTTTAAGCAACGCATCATGTGCGGGCTTAGGAGTGACGGGGGGCTCTTCGAGAAGTGGTTCATTGAAAACATAATCCTTATTTTCTTGCTTAAGAACTATTCTCACACTATGGTACCAATCCAAAAAGTTGGTGTGGTTAAGTTTCTCTCCCTCAAGGAGAGACCGAAATGAAGTTTTGTTAGGGGTTTGGTTTGTTGCTTTTAGTGCCATCTACAAAATTTTACAAAGTTCAATTTAGTGATTTAAATTGATATTAAGTCCATAATAATTAATACCCTTCTTGTTTCATAAACATTAATTGATTAAAGTCTAGAATCCAAGTTGCAATACAAATAAACGGTTAGGTGACCTTTTTCCCGCTTATTTAATTCAACAAGGTAGGTAACGATTTACCAATTACATACAAATGTAATTTCTAGATGTATTGGATCTAATTACAACATTTGTAAGTTTGATATTAGCCTTATTTCTTGCCTTGGAAGGTTACTTGAACAAGAAGAAGAAGGTGTTGGATTTATATGCTCAAAACTCATTATGAAATAATATTGCTAATAACATACGATCTTACATGGTCCCACCTTTATCAAGTTGTCACTTATTGAATATTTATTGCGTTTGATAATTAGTAAATTAATTAAACTCTTGTGTTTAATTAGATAATAATTATTGTTTTATGAAAAGAATAATTATAAGGAGTTAAACTAATAAATATATCAGATGTAAGTCATGTACAAAGTTTTGGACACTTTGGGTTGCATTAAGATGTAACTAGACTTAGTTAGTTTCTAAAGGAAGAGTGTTGGACACTCTTGTGTCATTTTTGCCCCATGTTGGCTGAATTTTTGGTGGTTTGGGTGGAGGTTGCTTGTCAACCATCACTTTAGACATCCCGTGCCTCTAGAAAGACCATACCTTTACATTTAATGAAAGTATGGCTCATGGGACTCACATGTGGGTATAAAAGAGAGTCTTATGCAAAGGTTGCAAAGATCTTTTTACTCTCCCTACCCGAAATTATACAAGAAGGAACTAGCATTCCAAGTGCATTAACCTTGGTGGTGGATACTTGTAGAGAAATCAAGCTTCTTGGTTTTTGTCATCTACTTCAACTCCCTAATTCCAAGTGGGATCAAAGGCTTCAAAGGTTGTCATTCTAAAACATCCTATGTATGTTTTAAATATCATTCTTACCTATGTAAAATGATCCTTGATGGTTTTGTTTAAAATGGTGAATAATAAACTTGTTATATTTTATGTCGCAAAACCCAGCAGTGGTATCAGAACCGTCTTTTATATGTAAGAATTATTTATTATGTTTGATAATCTTTGATTTTTGGAACATAACGATGGATTCCTTTTGGCTAAGAAATATCCATATTTGTTTTATTTCGCAACTTATAGTTATACAATTGTTTATTTTTATATATAACCATTTCATGAATTTTGGTTATATAAAAGTTGTCTGAGAAAACACAAAGTGTTGTTTATATTCAATGTGATCAGATTGTGTATTAAAAAGCCGTTAGGATACTTGTGGTTGCTATTTATTAATTCATATGATGATGTAATAGATAAATGGACATTATTTCATTTTGTATGTAATAGATTAGTTTAGACTAGTTTGTTTACAATTACAAAATGTAACAGGATGGAGCTTATGAAGATCCTTTCAAGACATGGTGGTTTTGAAGACTCTTGAAGTGTCCTCATTAAGTCCGTTAGGAAATGACTTAATAATTGTTGTGATGACTCACAAGAATTGTTGTTAGAAAATGGCTTTGCATACATTTTATAATTCATGCTTATGATGTTTTTTTTCGCTTGTTATATAATGTTGTATGTTTGAAAATATGTTTTCCATAGAAAAGAACATTTTAACTAAAATAGCATCAAGTTGGAGTATGAAATTTTAACTAATAAAGTTTGTACACGAGATGTGTAAAATTGGAGTTTTTGCTAAAAAGAGTTTTAATTTTTGAAACTCTTAGCCAAACTTTTAAATGTTTAAAAATATTTAAAAATGTTTTAAACTGAATCTAAAATCCAAAACTTTATAATAAAAAAAGTTTTATTAAAAAGTTTAAAACGGGTTCCCAATTATAACGGAAAAATTAATATTGGATATTAAATTTAACAAACTAAATTGAATATAAGATATTGATTTAATTTTATACATTTGAAACCTTGAAAAATGTACGGTGGAATATAAGATATTGATTTAATTTTATACATTTGCTAATGGGATAAAGGTCACTTAACCGTTAGTAAAGTATAATTCACAAGATTTTTAAGTCAAGAATCATATGTGATAAATGTCACCTAAGCATGTGAGACTTAGGCATATATGAGATTAACATGCCATTAAACATAAGATATTTTGGATCCCATAAAATTCTAAGAGTTACATATGAGATGTAATTGGTTATCCTAACTTACCAATCAACATAGTCACTTGTGTTGTGGGTCACCGTCTCAAATGATTTTGTATGATGTGGATCTTAATTTTTCAATCTTAATTTAAAGGGTAATTAATATTAAAAAAATTATATCGAAGATATTAAAATGAATCTTATTATTTTGTAGATAACCACCCCGTCTGTAACCATCTCTTCTCTCACTATTCGATCCATCCTCGAAAAGGAAAAATTGACCGGACCTAACTTCCTTGATTGGTTTAGGCAACTGAGGATTGTCCTCAAGCTAGAGAAAAAGGACAGTGTCCTTGATGTGCCTATTCTGGATGAACCTCTTGCCAATGCCTTTAAGCAAGTAAAAGACGCTTGAACGAAAACATGTAAATGATTCTCTCGAGGTGGCTTGCATCATGCTTGCCACTATGTCTCCTGAGCTTTAGAAAACCTTTGAGTTTCTTGAAGTGCTTGATATGATCAAGCAACTGAAAATCAAGTTTCATGAGTAGGCTAAGCAAGAACGGTTTGACACTTTTAATGCTTTTATTGGCTGCAAAATGGCTGAAGGATCTTCTGTGAGTGCTCATGTACTTAAAATGAAAGTGTACACTGAGCAGGTTTCACGCCTCGGTTTCCCTTTTTGGTGGTGAGTTAGAAATGGTTGTGATCCTTGCCAAAATCATTCAATCAATTTCTTGTTGAACTTTACTATGAATGATTGGGAAAGGAGCATCAATGAGCTTTACTCGATGCGCAAAAATGTTGAGGAAAATATCAAGAATTCAGGGAATCAAGTGTTGATGATCTGTGAAGGTCATGTCTCCAAGAAGAAAACCGGTAATGTTACCGCGAAGGGAAAAGGAAAGGTCCTTAAGAAAAACAAAGGAAAGGGTAAATGGAAGCCTCGTTCCTCCAACTCTTCTCCAAAGCCTTAGCCTATTACTGACTCTGATTGCTTTCACTGCAACGAGAAGGGACATTCGAAGCGCAATAGACCCAAATATCTTGAGGATGTTAAGAGGAACAAGACCGATAAGATCGACACCTCAGGTATATATGTAATTGAATTATATGTATTCCATACCAACACTTGGGTATTCGATGACGTAAGTGGTACTAGCATTTGCAATGATTTGCAGGGAATAAGGAATATTAGAGAACTACGAGATGGCGATATGGAATTGCATGTAGGAAACGACTATCGTGTAACCGTCAAGGCCATAGTCCAATATCATTTCCTACTTTCAAATGGGCTTTGTCTTGTATTAAACAATTGTTGTTATGTACCTAGTATAACTAGGAATATTATCTTTACATTCCGTTTGTATGAAGAAGGTTTTCGATATGAATTTGACTTTCATTCAGAAAAAAATATCCGTGTTTAAAGATAATATATTCTATTTTGCGACTTGTCCCAATAATGAAATATATGAGAATGATTTAAATGGTTCATACAACAAAGATAATTCAATTTCCAACTTAACAAATAAAAAAACAAAGTCGGACTTTAATAAAACTTATTTGTGGCATTGTCGACTTGGTCACATAAACAAAACTTGCATCGCTAAGCTTCAAAAGGATGGAATCTTAGAATCAACAGGCCCAGAGTCTTTTTGATGTTTGCGAATCTTGTCTATGTGGAAAGATGACCAAAGCTCATTTTACTGGTCTTTCTGAAACGACTTCTGATCTATTAGGACTACTAGATACTGATGTATGTGGACCTTTTAGGACAATGACCAAAAGCAATGAAAGTGTTGGGATTTTTACAGATTAACATAATTCAATCAGGCAGCGTAAGATAAAACATATTAAATCCCAAAATTGAGCAGATTATTTAGCAGGATCATGTCATGATCATAATCAAGATGATAAGTTTATAACAGTTGCATCAACAATAAGATGAATATGATTCATACATTTTGTTTGGATGTTAAGAATCCAAACCAGAATCCCTCTAATGATTCACACCCAAGATCACCAGAAGAACAAGCAGACAGAAACTTCCAAGCTTGTGGAAATCGATCCAGAAAACCCTTGAAGGGTTACTGCAATCGACAAAGAGGAGAGGAGGAGGGTTTTTGGGAGGTGGCGGCTCACTTGGAGATTGGGATGCCTTAGGGTTGCACCCTAAGGCATTTATTTATTGTGCATGGGCTGCTAGGGTTTCAAACATATGAACCTTTTGGCAGCCGCACCCCCTGACTTGTTCTATTAATTAATTACAATCCAATCCCTTAATTAATATCTATAAATTAATTTCACAACTAAATTATCAATTAATTTCTTGATCCAGTTTCTGATTAATTTATTTGTCAATAAATTAATAAATTGATCATTCATCTATTATTTATGCTACTGATTGTTTTTACTGGGTCGTGAGGGCAACCCAAATAGGACCCTGCTATTATTAGAAATATCACCACAGTTTATGATCTTGGACATATTTCGAACAGAAAGATACTTCATTAGATTTACTGATGACTTCAGTGGATTTGGATATGTATATCTCATGAAACATAAATATGAAGCTTTTGAAATCTTAAAGGTATTCCAAAGTGAAGTACAAAATCAGCTGGGTAAAAGGATTAAAGCCATACAATCGGATCCTGGTGGCAAATATCTAAACTATGAGTTTGATGAACATCTTAAGAATTATGGCATGGTGTCACAACTCACTATACCCGGAACACCACAACATAATGGTCTTTCCAAAAGCAGAAATGATACCTTACTTGATATGATACGATCAATGATGAGCCATACTTCCCTTCCTCATTCGTTTAGGGGATATGCCCTTGAAACCACTGCCCGTATTGTAAACATGGTCCCAACTAAAAAGGTTAGTAAGACATCATACGAGTTATGGCATGGAAAGGTTCTACTAATATCTTACTTAAAGATTCGGGGTTGTGAAGCTCAAGTTAAACTAGAGACTTCTAACAAGCTTGAATCCAGATCTCAAAAGTGTATCTTTGTGAGATACCTAAAAGTAACCATGGGCTATTACTTATTTAAGAAAGAAAAAAATCTAGTTTTTATAGCTCGAAAAGCCGTGTTTCTTGAAAAGTACTTTATTATGAATAAAGCAAGTGGGAGCCCCATTAATCTCGAAGAGATTCGAGAAACACAACCTATAGTTAAGAATAACACTCCACCAGATACTGTGAAGCGTGAGACTATTATTCAGATGCCAAATGACACACCAACTATACGATGCTCAAGTAGACCTCGATAGGAACCTGATAGATATGGATTTTTCAGTCCTGAAGAGGAAGTCTTCTTAGTGGATCAATGGGAGCCCACTAAGGGTCAATTCCTAAAAGTTCAAATTTTGTTTCCCGATAGAGATTTATGATGACCACATTAAACTACTTAATCGAACACATCAATCTAGTCAGAGCCCGGCCGAGCGTTTTGGTGTCATCATCAAATCATCGAGGGGCACACATATATCGTTTCTCCTTGTTAGGGCAGAAGGAACAGATCAACTTTAACTACATAGTCTCTGTCTACTTCATCATGTTATATCCAGACATACCCTTTATAACCACCAGTTACAGATAGTGTTTGAGTAGGCCGATGCACAACAAAATCATAAAACAGATCCTCATGCATCTTGGTTTGAAGAATAATATATATTATCATCCTAGATTACTTGTGACTTGATCCATGAAGTAATCTCTAGGTGCGGGTTGTTCCAATACTTGAATCTTTACCAAACACTCGTGAGGGTTAGTCGCAATTACCATGCTATGTCTAATCACTATAGACAATATACAGACACTCATGAAAGTCTTAAATCACTACTTGCCTCCAAGAGTACGACCGACTGTCGAAGTTTGAGTAAATTAATACTCGGGAAGCGGGTTCTAAACATGCTAAAGTGAAACACAATGTTAAAACAATGTGAATGGTAGTTACTCAACTTATTACCAAGTCTCTATATGATAATCATCAATTCAAATATATTTTAATATTGTTACATCTTTCTTGGTTCTAATAAACTTATAATTGAGATTTTATTTGTCTATATACCCAAAATGACCTTCATTTTGTCTATGTATCGATATTATTGAGTTTATCTGATCGAATATCATTATGATCATATCTCAATGTGTCATGTTACATTTCTCTATAGCATTCCTTGAGTATGTGTTTTGACTTCTCATAGCCTTTTGGATTCCTTAGTCAAGAAGACTGAATCCTTTTAGAAGATTTCAAGGTGTTTCAAGATGTTGAGGACAACCATCAAGATACCAATGAAATTCTTTTAACCATAAAGTCTATAGTATCATAGGTGATACTTAAACTCTTTTGTAGAGTTAGTTCATACTTTCATATTCAGAATCTTTCCAAATTTTTGTAATTTACGTTCACCCTAAACATAACTACTTGTTTTGTCATGTATGTTCTAGTAATGCTCTCAACCACGGTCCAGTGACTTCTGCCAAGTCTTGTCCTGAAACTGACTTACTGTGCTCTAAGCATCCAAGTTGTCAAGATAAGTTCATGACACTTATGATCGATCTAATAGCAGAAGCTCATGGGATCTGACTCATATTGTTGTGAACTTCTTTAGTGCCAGAATATATTAATCATGTGTCATGATTTAGAAAACTCTTTTCTTGAAGTCATGCATCTTGAATTTCTTCAAGATCATGCTCAAACTTGGCTATGTCCCTTCAGAAGTTTTTATCTATCTCTATAGATTCTTATACCAAGTATGCATGTCGTATCTTCCGTAGTCGTTTTATAGCAAATCATTTCTTAAAGCCAATTCATTACACTATATAACAATAAGAAACTGTTTCCTACAAGTAGTATGTTACTAATATACACTAACAGGAAGACTAGAACAATGCTCTCACTAGCTTTGACATAATCATAGAAGTCTTTCATGCTTTCACAAAATCCAAACACTTGGCATATTTTATGATTGCAAAGATCCTGGCTTGCGAGGTGCTCGTTTTATTTTTTGGATGAATCTCTTGAGCTATGTACATTCTGTTCGGATATTTTTGCATGTTGAAAACCTCTTGGTTGTGACATACACACAACCCCTTTGTTTTCCATTTAAGGAAAGCGTTTCCGATCACCCAATTTGCTACGACTCACGAAATGCAGTTGTGGCAGATGATATCTTCACAGATTCATTCTTAGCTCCTGATGAGAGTGCTTGTCTCATAATCAATTTCTTGAGTCTGAGCATTTCCCTACTCAACCAGTTTTTCTTTGAATGTATGTACATTCCTATCTATGTTGTTTTCTTTTGAAGATTCAATTACTCCCACTGGTTGTTAGGCCAGGTGTAAGATTAGTCAAACTAATACATAGGCTGAGTCTCACCCTTTTATATCCTCTATTTGGCACTAACTGGGGCTCACCAATGCTTCCATGTAGTTGGATTACTCTTCGTACTGACTTAGTGTTTTACCACTAATCAGTGTATCACCTTTTAGTAATATGAGACCATAATACGTCATGAAGGTGACCAATACTACTGGACTTGCAAAACGGATGCAGTATGTCAAGTTTTTCTCATAATATGAATCTGATCCCTAGTTAAGTCCTATTGTTCACTAAAGGTTTATTAATTGGTTAATCCTTGAATCTCTTCATAATTGCTCTTACTCCCACTGGTTTCTTAGGATATGAGATCTTTCCAAAGAAAGACTCTTCTTTCGAGATACAAATACTTGTTCTCGAGCGACTTGTAAAATAAGTATCCAAGGCACTTGTGGAATGACCAGTGAAACGACAATTCTGATTTGGTTTAGGCTAGTTATGAGGTTCAGATGACCCCAGACCTTTTGTGCACAAGTGAGGGAGGAATACCACTTCACATTTCAGAAGATGTCTGTGCAAACTTCTTAGTTATTTTTGGTTCTTATGGTTTAACTGATTGGAATATATAATCTTTCGAAACTAATTTGAAGTGTACCTTGATACATCATGAACCGAACCATTTCAAACAATGTTCGACTTCCTCTTTTTTATAGCATCGTAGTTTTCATTGGAAGGAGATGACTATGAAACGATTTCACAGTTCCTAAGATGTTCGTGAAACTTATTTACTCATATTTTTATCCTTGTTGATTTTCTACTTCATTCTCAAAAACTTTGAACAATTCAAAGCTTCTAATTACCGTATATATCAATAAAAAAGTTATATTTGCTAAATGAAATATAACTAATCGTGTTTATTAGATCTGGGTAGTTCACAAGAACTAGTGTGGACATTTCCTTATAATCTTGATTTCTTTCACATCTTGTGAATTATGACTTTGTTGATTTTCTAATTTAATTTAAGAGTTGCATTCATCATATAACTCTAAGTCAAATGATTCCAAAATCCTATCCACTTGGATCTTTGGTTGATGCAATCCATATTTAAATCTAATTCTAACAATCATACAAACACAATTATATATATCTAATACACTTTTGGATGTATCAATAATCAAATTATTACTATTAATGCAATTCAATACATTCACACAACATTGTAAGGATAATATAAAACAACCAAACTTTTATAAAAGAAAAAATATCACTATTTTTAATAAAAACAAAATAAATATCCTCAAAACAATGTAGAATATGAAAACAATGTAGAATATCTAACTCATCAAAACTACATGAGACCGTAATCCCGATCCTGTAACAGCAGCAGTGCTCTCACGATCTGAATAAGCTCCTATGCATCAGTGTCAAGCATGCTACTAAGTCCCTGCATACAGTGCAAATATGAGAAACATATCCTGAATTAAGGAATTAAGGATCAGAAGGTTTTTGAGTTTTAGATACCTGAGTTGCCAAACGATTTGGCTTTGGAGTATCTTCCAATCTTTCTGTGATTGTATACCACCCTGTGAATTCCCAGCTTGAGACACCTCATAACAGGCCCAACAGTTGCCCTGGACCTTTTCTTGATATGTCTCATGACTGGACTCAATCCTGAAGTAGCTGGATTAGTGGAACCATGTATCACTATGAACGACTCATACAGTGTCAACATCGAATGCATCTCCATGATAGACTTGTTCTGGTTCCTCTTTCTATACATCTGAATGAACAGATCATACTGGCTGATCAGTGAGCCGAGAATGATGTTACCACTCAACTCCCGATCAATAGGGTGACCAAGTCTGCACAGCTTGCTGATCTATACCTCAATCATGAGAACATGCGGACCGACGCTACTACCTTCTTCAAGCTTGCATCCTTCAAGTTCTTTGAAGATCCTACTTCGTTCTTGCTCAACCAGTTCTTGGAACTTTTCCTCAACTAGACGTGCTAAGTCGTAAGGACCCAGAAACTCGATATCTCTACGGATCTCGAGGTCAATGGTCAATAGCATAAGGCAACGAATGTCCTCAGAATCATCAATAAGGAAATCAAGTTGATCACGAAGTTCCTGTGTAGTGCCATCCCTAGGTAGAATGTGGAGGGGACTCTTAATCAGATATGACTTCCCTTCATACGTTAGAATGAGATTCGAAGTGTGAAGCCAGTCTAGATAGTTCAGACCAGTCAGCTTATCCATATCTAGCAGATACTTCTTAAAGTTTTCAGATATGGGTGATGGAGGAGAAGGAGGAGAATTAACACATGTTTTCAGACATCTATAAAATCAAATTTAAGTTAGTTTAATCTTAAACCTTTTAAACAATTACCTAGTTATTATTTAACAAGGCTAGGATCCAAAATCTCCCAATTATGATGTGAAGAGGGATGCCGTAATCACAACATAATGGTCATTAAGGTAGATAAACTATTTATCAATTTCAGTCTCTATGGAATTCCTAGGACTGTGAGATTCATTACTTAAGCTCAATCACATGTTAATCTGTTAGGAGTTGAATTCGATCAAACAGTGAATTTAGACTAAGTATTATCACAAACGATATCAAGCAATATGAACAACACAATGAAATAAGATAAGAACTAAGAAGAACATAATAGGATATGGATAAAGTGTGTCGAATGCTTGGATTTCACAGATTAGGGTTTTACAATGGATGGTGGATCAAAGTAACACTCGACACAGTAGTGTATCTCTAATATATATACATAATTAGAGATATGATAGTACAAACATAATCAGGGAATATCCTATCAGTGTACTAGCCAATAGGAATAAAGATTCATGCAACACGTAGTCTGCTGAACACGCGTGCCTTCAAAAGATATTACAGCTAAGCCTTCGGATCCTTCAGGATAAACCCTTCAGAGTCTTTAGGCTTTGGGGTCTTCTTACACTTTGTCTTCTAGACTTCGGATGGGAAAGCGCTTCAGCACAAACATACCTCAACAATCTCCCCCTTTGTGTGAAGTGCATCTGAAGCCTATCTTTGGTAGTTCTTCGTGAAAGCCTGTTTTAAGGCATACCTCACTGTTAGCCACCAGTTGAGGTGTTCTCTAACTTTCTTCTTCTCCTCCTAGTGATTCACAAAACAATTGTTCACCAAGGCCAAGACTTGAGAAATGGATTCCAAAGGGTAAAGACCCTTGTAGTCGATTTCAAAAAATTTAGTAACCACTGTTTCTTTATCACTGGATAGTCCCTTAAACACAACACCCCAGGGCTTTTCCACAATCTGCCCGGCTTTCAAATGATCAAAATTTTCAATAGTAGTTGGTGGAGGTGCAAGAGACTGTCCGAAGAGATTTGCCACTTCGATATCGAATTTGGCAAATCTGAGAAGATAGTTTCGGAAGAATGAGGAGATTTGGTTCTTTGCTGCTCCGAAGACCATCATTGATTCAACTTCATTTCCAGGAGAGTTATTCAGTAGATTAAGAAGTACTATGAAATCAGTTGGATTCATGATTGGGAAGTCTACTATAGTAAATCTTGAATCTTCTTCTTTAGTGCCCCGAAGTACAAAGAAATCAATGTTCTGAAATCCTTCGTACCTTTCTCCTTCCTTGATGGAAATGACCTTCATGATCTTCTTCTCACTCCACACATAATTCGGAGCCTTGATGTATTTGGCGTGGAAAGCAACCTTTCTTTTCTTGAAAGACGTCAATTGTTCTTTTGGCAATTCTATTTCAAATTGAAGAAAAGCAAAGGTTTTTGGGTTGTAGGGTAAATCTAGTTGTCTATTAACAGAAATTTTTGTGTCAAAGCTTCGGAGAGGAAGCCTGTTGAATACTCGGTAGTCAGTGAAACCAATTGTTGTGATCAATTCAGCTGTCCAGGTTTGATTTTCATTGGCAATGGTATTGATCAAGAGCATCTTTTTGTATTCTTCCTCTCTTTCTATAAGAATTTGCTCCATAAGTGGAGCAATCCTTAACTCTTTGACTTCAGGCTTTGTACCGGAACTGCCTGCTTCTGTTGTTGTGGTAGTACCAAAGGTTGGACCACCTTTGGATTATATTGGTGGTATGAAGTCTAGTCTGCCCAAGAAAGTGGGTTGATAAGTTGTTTTTGGTTCGAAGGTTGTTGTGATCAAAGCACGAGACCCTGAGGCTTTGGATTCTCCCCCTTGTGAGGGTTGAGCCTGTGGTTCACCCTGAGCAATCCCTTAGGGTCTCGATTTGGCAGCTTGAGCACGTTCCATTTTAATGGCAATATTGATCATTTGCTGAAGAGTGTTTTCAGCTTTTCAACAATGTCCGAAGTGATGGCTGTGTTGGTCTTCTTGAGTTCTTTCGTGAAAACAGCCACTGCAGATTTTGACTATTCCGCAGTCAGCTCTTCAATCCTCTTGTGGGCATCAGACAGATGTTTTGCAAAACCAGTCTGATATTGAGAGTTGAAGGATTTTGTTTCAGCGCGAAGGTCATTCAGGGCCTTCATCACTTCGGAGTTTGATGACTCTATTCTCTCAACAAGAGCATCAATCCTTTTCTTTGTCTGCTCCTTTACGCCTTGTTCTCGAGATTTTTTAAGGAGAGAAAGGGAAGGAAAGGGGAAGAAAGTTGTGTTCTCCAGTTTTTTTTAAGGAAGGAAAGGGGAGGAAGGGATAGAAGTCGTGTTCTCGAGTTTTTTTTAAGAAGGGAAAGGGAAAGGAAGGGAGGGGAAGGAAAATAAGGGGTAAGAAAAGAAAAGAAAGGAAATATCCATTTCTTTCCTCTCCTTCCCTTCCATTTCCTTTCTTTCCTTTCTCTCCCTTTCTCTTCAAATTTTAACTCAAGAACGGGGCGTTAGGAGCCTGTGTCTTTCTTCCACGTGTTCAACCGATGTGTTGAACTTTCCTTAAAAAATACTTTGAATTTTGACATGTTGATCCATTATTCATTTTTCTGAGCCCTTGACCAATTCATCTATCTTTTTGGTCAGGGCTTAAAAAACACTTCCCTCATGTTTCTTTGAAGGATCAAAGCCAGTGTGTGTTTGGAGAAGAGCATCTAGCTTGCGGTTTAGAGTCTTGTATTATTTAACAAAAATGAAAGCACCATCATCCAAGGTGTCATCATCTGTTTCTTCTATCACTATTGGTGCCATGTGAAAGGCAGCCATAGTCTCTTCTGCTGAAGGTGGTTTAGATAGTAAGGTGGTTTCAAAGTCGAAGTCTTCTTGGAAAGGATAATCAGGAAGTCATGAATCCAGACCAGAAGAAGAGATGTTTAACATTGGGTTGGAGGAGGTGATGATTGGTTTGTTAGTTCTATATGCCCAAGGATGATCATAAAATGATATTACTAATAACACATGATCCTATAGGGTCACACCAATAACAAGTTTGACACCAATTATATCATTTTGACATTGGATTATGAATCATAATAAAATGATAATCTGCTTGCAATTTAATTTTGAAGAATTATTATTTAATCAAATAATAATTGTTTCAATAGTTGATTCATATAAGATGAAATAATTTTTGAGAGTTATATATATTTGCGTCATTTATTTGAAAATTGATACAAATATATCCATATATGTATATATATATATATATATATATATATATATATATATATATATATATATATATATATATATTATATGTATGTATGAATATATATATTTATATAATTATGGAATTATATATATATATATATATAGTTATAAATTCAGCGTTACCACGACAATTATGAACAAACTAAAAACTAGAATATAGATGAAGAAAGAAAGAAAGCTTGAGAGCTTGGAGAGAGTAGAGAGAGTTTATATCACTTGTGAAAGAGTTGATATGAGATGCATTTTCTTCCTTACATTGATGGTCTATTTATACTACCAAATTTACTATTCAAATATAGTTGTTTAATTGGTAAATGGAAGGTGATGACAAAGTGATTACATAATTATGTTATTCACCAATTACTTGTAACACTCCCCCTTGAATGACATCATTCTACATCAGAGTTCAACTTTGAAGTACTGCCTCATTAAAAACCTTGCTAAAGAAAACCCAGTGGGAAAAAACTTTAGTGGAGGGAAAAAGAGTGCAGTGTCTAGTTGACTCCCCCTCATTTAGATATTTAATGACCATTATGTATTGTGCAGATGTCTCATTCCAATACCATGAACATGTTTTCTAAAAATCTTGGTAGGAAGTGCCTTTGTGAAAAGATCTGCTGCATTGTTGCTAGATTGAACATATTTTAGTTCAATCTGTTGATTCTTTATACACTCTTGAGTGTATTCAAAAAACTTTGGAGGAATATGTTTTGTCCAGTCGCTTTTGATGTACCCTTCTTTCATTTGAGCGACACATGCTGCATTATCTTCATAGATTAAGGTTGGAGATTTATCTTTATCAATTCCACAAGAAGTCAGGATAAGTTGTGTCATCGATCTTAACCATGAACATTCTCTACTAGCTTCATTTAGAGCAATTACTTCTGCATGATTTGAAGATGTGGCGACGAGTGTTTGCTTTTGAGAATGCCAAGATATTGCAGTACCTCTATTCATGAATACATATCCAGTTTGAGATCTAGCTTTATGAGGATTAGACAAGTAACCTGCATCTACATAACCAATCATGCCTTGTTTTGAACTATTAAGAAAAAATAAACCTAAATCAGTAGTTCCGCGAAGGTATCGTAATATGTGCTTGATTCCATTCCAGTGTCTTTTTGTTGGAGATGAACTAAATCTTGCTAATAGATTTACTGCAAAAGAAATGTCAGGTCTAGTACAATTAGTAAGATACATAAGAGCTCCAATTGCATTAAGATATGGTACTTCTGGACCAAGAATTTCTTCATTTTCCTCACAAGGGCGATATGGATCTTTGTCAATATTTAGTGATCTAACAATCATTGGAGAGCTTAATGGTTTGGCTTTATCCATATTAAAACGTTTCAAGACCCTTTCTGTATAGTTCGATTGATGGACAAGTATCCCATTTGGCATATGCTCAATCTGTAAACCAAGATAATATTTGGTTTTCCCAAGGTCTTTCATTTCAAATTCTTTCTTTAAAAATTCAATCACTTCAAGGATTTCTTTATTCGTCCCAATAATGTTCAGATCATCAACATAGACGGCTATAATCACATATACAGATGTTGTTTTCTTAATAAATACACACGGACAAATAGTATTGTTTTTATAGCCTTTGCTTATTAAGTAATCACTTAGACGATTGTACCACATACGTCCAGATTGCTTTAACCCATACAATGATCTTTGCAGTTTGATAGAATATATTTTTTTGGGTTTTGCACTTAATGCTTCTGGCATTTTAAATCCTTCGGGGATTTTCATATATATATCACTGTCAAGTGATCCATATAAGTAAGCAGTAACAACATCCATAAGATGCATATCTAAATTTTCAGAAACTGCTAGACTGATTAAATATCTGAAAGTGATTTCATCCATAACAGGAGAATATGTTTCTTCATAATCGATTCCCGGCCTTTGAGAAAAACCCTGAGCAACAAGCCTGGCTTTGTATCTCACAATTTCATTTTTCTCATTTCTTTTTCGTATAAAAATCCATCTGTATCCCAATGGTTTCACAACTCCAGGTGTGAGTATAATAGGTCCAAAAACCTTTCTGTTATTGAGAGACGTTAATTTAGCTTGCATGGCCTCTTTCCATTTACCCCAATCCTGCCTATTTTGGCATTCAATGACAGATTGTGGTTCTGGATCCTCATTGATAATATTGCATGCAACTGAATAAGAAAATAATATATCTTCTAATTCATATTGGCTCCTTACTATTTTTATATGACCATAATTAATTTCAATCTCCTTATCATTTATTTCCTCAACTGGGGAAGTAATGTTATTTTGTGTTTCTTCATGAACACTTTCATTATGCTCAAACATATTTTCCATTCCTCTTCTTTTTCTAGGATTTGCATCCTTAGAACCAAATGGCCTTACACGCTTCAGGCGTGCTTTGGATTCTTGAGTTACTTTTTTATCAGATTGTCTATCAGGGAGTTCAATTCGAGCTAGAGCGTTAACAGCAGGTATATATGATTTAGTAACTCTTTTTGTATCAGTAAATGCATCAGGTAATTGATTTGCAACTTCTTGCAAATGTATTATTTTTTGAACACCCATCTCACATTCTTGTGTACGGGGATCAAGATATGATAAAGAAGGTTCATACCATGAAACATTCTTTTCTTGGGTTTTCATTTCTCCCCCAAGCGTTGGGAAATTTTCTTCATTGAAATGGCAATCAGCAAGACGTGCTGTAAACATATCACCTGTCAAAGGTTCAAGATATCTTATTATTGAATTTGTTTCAAAACCAACATATATTCCCAACCTCCTTTGAGGACCCATTTTTGTACGTTGTGGTGGAGCAATAGGAACATATACTGCACTTCCAAAAATTTTAAGGTGGGATATATCTGGTTCTTTTCCAGAAACAAGTTGAAGGAGAGAATGTGTATGATATGCACTTGGTCTCATACGAATCAGTGATGCAGCATGTAAAATTGCATGACCCCATATGGAAACTGGAAGTTTTGTTCTCATTATTAATGGTCTAGCTATTAATTGGAGACGTTTAATCAGTGATTCTGCTAAACCATTTTGAGTGTGTACATGTGCAACTGGATGCTCAACAGTAATTCCTATAGACATACAATAATCATTAAATACTTGAGACGTAAACTCACCTGCATTATCAAGTCTTACTTTATTGATGTTATAATCAGGAAAATGTGCTCTCAGTTTAATAATCTGAGTTAGGAATTTTGCGAATGCCATGTTACGAGTTGATAATAGGCAAACATGAGACCATCTAGTTGATGCATCTATTAAGACCATAAAGTATTTAAATGGTCCAGAAGGTGGATGAATTGGTCCACATATGTCACCTTGAATTCTTTCTAGAAATCTAGGTGATTCCCTTTCAACTTTCATTGGTGAAGGTCTTGTGATTAATTTCCCAAGGGAACAAGAAATACACGGGTTCTTATTACCTATTTGAGGGAACTTCTGGTCCTTCAATGGATGCCCAAATGTATTTTCAATTATTCGGCGCATCATTGTTAATCCTGGATGGCCCAGCCTGTCATGCCACAAACTAAATATTCTAGGATCACAAAATTTTTCTTTAACCACCAAATTTGACTCAACTATATTTATATATGTAAAATGTAAACCAGAATCAAATTGTGGTAATTTCTTCAATATATGGTTTTCATTTATTATAAACATATATTTCTTGTTTCCTATTGTTTTAGTGAATGTGTCATATCCGTTAAGATATATATCATTAAAACCCAATAAATTTCTATTTGACTTTGGGGAAAATAACGCATTACTGATTACAAACTTCGTAACATTAGGTAACATGAAACAAGCATTTCCTGCTCCTACAATCAAGTCTACAGGACCTGATATTGTTTTTATGTGTCCTTTTACGGGTTTTAGTGTGGAAAAATATTTCTTTGTTTTCAAGACGGTGTGTGTGGTACCACAATCAATTATTAAGAGTTCGCCAAGATTTCCTTGGTTTTGTGCTCCAGTTGAACTCATTTTGAACTTCATATAACAAAAATAAATGATGAGTTATGAACACAATTTTAATAAAAGTGACTCGGAGAAAAACTTCATTAAGAAAGAAAAACATTACAATAAAAAATTAAAAACATTTTACAAAAGGAAACTAGTTTTCTAGGATGTCTAAATCATTGCAATAGTCAAGAGTGTTTAGTTCAATGTTTCCTAGATCAACACCATCGATGAGGTTGACTTCTTTCCCCTTTCCTTTAATGGAATCTTGGTAAAGTTTACAAAGATGGGGATCTGTACGACAGGTCCTTGACCAATGACCTGTGCTACCACATCTATAACAAGAACCTCCAGGGTTCTGTGATGTTCCGGCATCATTTCTTTTTTCTTGTGGTTGGACATTATTTCCTTGTGGAGTGTGTTGATTATTGTTTCTTTGACCACGCCCACGGTTATAAGGATGACCGCGTCCACGACCCTGAGTATAACCGCGCCCAAAATTTTGGTTTTGGTTAAAATGGTCTCGACCGCGACCACGGCCTCGTCCACGACCACGACCACGTCCTCGTCCATATGAATTATTTCTTGGTTCATAAGTGATAGTAGCATTTGCTTCAGGAAGTGCTACTGAACCTGTTGGACGGGACTGGTGGTTCTTTATTAATAGTTCATTATTTTGTTCAGCAACAAGGAGAAGTGTATTAAGCTCAGAATATTTTTTGAGCTTTTGCATACGATATTGTTGTTGCAATGTCATATTCGATGCATGGAATGTGGAGAGAGTTTTCTCCAACATTGAAGCATCAGAAACATCTTCCCCACAAAATTTTAGTTGTGAACATATCCGAAATAATGCGGAATTATAGTCATGTACCTTTTTGAAGTCTTGAAACCTCAACGATAACCATTCAGCCCTAGCACTTGGAAGTATAACTTCCTTTTGGTGGTCAAATCTTTCTTTTAAGCTTTTCCAAAGAGTGCTAGGATCAGTGGTATTGAGGTATTCATACATCAACATTTCATCGATATGTTTGCGAAGGAAAATTATTGCACGTGCTTTATCTTGCGACGTGCACTTATTTTTTTCTTTTATAGTTTCAGATAAATCCATGGACTCAAGATGCATCGTAACATCTATAGTCCAAAGCATGTAGTTCTTTCCGCTGACTTCAAGAGCGGTAAAGTCAAGCTTTGCAATGTTCGACATATTGTAGTTCCTAAGAAAAATAAAACTCATTAAATTTGTCGTTTAAAGGTGGGGATGGGTTTTACTATTTTTATTATAGTTACAAACATAATTAAATAGATGAATCTTCTCAAATTCATTTTATTTTAAAATTTAAAATTTTATTTTTTTAATCGGTTGCACAAACAGAACAAATACGCATAAATAAACGTTAGTATACATAAATAGATGTCAGAGCATGAATAATAGTTAGTATACATAAATAAATGTTAGTATGCGTAAATAAATGTTAGTTTGCATAAATAAATGTTAGTTGCCGTAAATAAACGTTAGTTTGCATAAATAAACGTTAGTTGCCATAAATAAACATTAGTTTGCATAAATAAACGTTAGTATACATAAATAAATGTTAGTTGCATAAATAAAAATTAGTATGCGATAACAAAAGTTAGTTTGCAATAATAAATGTTAATGAAGCGTAAATAAAATTAGAATAAGAAATGAACTTCGTTAGTAGTCATAACGTCAATGATAAATAAGAAAAGAAATTTGTTAGTAGTCATAACTTCGAGAATAAAATGTTGTTTTTTTTTTCGTTGTCGTTGTTATTATTATTATTATTAATTAACATTCTAGTTTTGATGAAATTACATACCTTGACTAAGATCGATGTGTCTTTTAATCGCCTTCGTTAGAGCCTCGTGCTGATAACGTGTTATAAATTCAGCGTTACCACGACAATTATGAACAAACTAAAAACTAGAATATAGATGAAGAAAGAAAGAAAGCTTGAGAGCTTGGAGAGAGTAGAGAGAGTTTATATCACTTGTGAAAGAGTTGATATGAGATGCCTTTTCCTCCTTACATTGATGGTCTATTTATACTACCAAATTTACTATTCAAATATAGTTGTTTAATTGGTAAATGGAAGGTGATGACAAAGTGATTACATAATTATGTCATTCACCAATTACTTGTAACATATATATATATATATATATATATATATATATATATATATATATATATATATATATATATATATATATATATATATATATTACAAGTAATTGGTGAATGACATAATTATGTAATCACTTTGTCATCACCTTCCATTTACCAATTAAACAACTATATTTGAATAGTAAATTTGGTAGTATAAATAGACCATCAATGTAAGGAAGAAAAGGCATCTCATATCAACTCTTTCACAAGTGATATAAACTCTCTCTACTCTCTCCAAGCTCTCAAGCTTTCTTTCTTTCTTCATCTATATTCTAGTTTTTAGTTTGTTCATAATTGTCGTGGTAACGCTGAATTTATAACACGTTATCAGCACGAGGCTCTAACGAAGGCGATTAAAAGACACATCGATCTAATCAAGGTATGTAATTTCATCAAAACTAGTATGTTAATTAACAATAATAATAATAACAACGATAACGAAAAAAAAAAACAACATTTTATTCTCGAAGTTATGACTACTAAAAAATTTCTTTTCTTATTTATCCTTGACGTTATGACTACTAACGAAGTTCATTTCTTATTCTAAATTTACTTACGCTTTATTAACATTTATTATTGCAAACTAACTTTTGTTATCGCATACTAATTTTTATTTATGCAACTAACATTTATTTATGTATACTAACGTTTATTTATGCAAACTAACGTTTATTTACGGCAACTAACGTTTATTTATGCAAACTAACGTTTATTTACGGCAACTAACATGTATTTATGCAAACTAACATTTATTTACGCATACTAACATTTATTTATGTATACTAATGCATATTTATATAAACTAATGTTTATTTACGCACACTAACATTTATTTATGTATACTAACTATTATTCATGCTCTGACATCTATTTATATATACTAACGTTTATTTATGCGCAACAGATTAAAAATAAAATTTTAAATTTTAAAATAAAAGGAATTTAAGAAGATTCATCTATTTAATTATGTTTATAACTATAATAAAAATAGTAAAACCCATCCCCACCTTTAAACGACAAATTTAATGAGTTTTATTTTTCTTAGGAACTACAATATGTCAAACATTGCAAAGCTTGAATTTACCGCTCTTGAAGTCAGCGGAAAGAACTACATGCCTTGGACTATAGATGTTACGATGCATCTTGAGTCCATGGATTTATCTGAAACTATAAAAGAAAAAAATAAGTGCACGTCGCAAGATAAAGCACGTGCAATAATTTTCCTTCGCAAACATATCGATGAAATGTTGAGGTATGAATACCTCAATACCACTGATCCTAGCACTCTTTGGAAAAGCTTAAAAGAAAGATTTGACCACCAAAAGGAAGTTATACTTCCAAGTGCTAGGGCTGAATGGTTATCGTTGAGGTTTCAAGACTTCAAAAAGGTACATGACTATAATTCCGCATTATTTCGGATATGTTCACAACTAAAATTTTGTGGGGAAGATGTTTTTGATGCTTCAATGTTGGAGAAAACTCTCTCCACATTCCATGCATCGAATATGACATTGCAACAACAATATCGTATGCAAAAACTCAAAAAATATTCTGAGCTTAATACACTTCTCCTTGTTGCTGAACAAAATAATGAACTATTAATAAAGAACCACCAGTCCCGTCCAACAGGTTCAGTAGCACTTCCTGAAGCAAATGCTACTATCACTTATGAACCAAGAAATAATTCATATGGACGAGGACGTGGTCGTGGTCGTGGACGAGGCCGTGGTCGTGGTCGAGACCATTTTAACCAAAACCAAAATTTTGGGCGCGGTTATACTCAGGGTCGTGGACGCGGTCATCCTTATAACCGTGGGCGTGGTCAAAGAAACAATAATCAACACACTCCACAAGGAAGTAATGTCCAACCACAAGAAAAAAGAAATGATGCCGGAACATCACAGAACCCCGGAGGTTCTTGTTATAGATGTGGTAGCACAGGTCATTGGTCAAGGACCTATCGTACAGATCCCCATCTTTGTAAACTTTACCAAGATTCCATTAAAGGAAAGGGGAAAGAAGTCAACCTCATCGATGGTGTTGATCTAGGAAACATTGAACTAAACACTCTTGACTTTTGCAATGATTTAGACATCCTAGAAAACTAGTTTCCTTTTGTAACATGTTTTTAATTTTTTATTGTAATGTTTTTCTTTCTTAATGAAGTTTTTTCGAGTCACTTTTATTAAAATTGTGTTCATAACTCATCATTTATTTTTCTTATATGAAGTTCAAAATGAGTTCAACTGGAGCACAAAACCAAGGAAATCTTGGCGAACTCTTAATAATTGATTGTGGTACCACACACACCATCTTGAAAACAAAGAAATATTTTTCCACACTAAAACCCGTAAAAGGGCACATAAATACAATATCAGGTCCTGTAGACTTGATTGTAGGAGCAGGAAATGCTTGTTTCATATTACCTAATGGTACGAAGTTTGTAATCAGTAATGCGTTATTTTCCCCAAAGTCAAATAGAAATTTATTGGGTTTTAATGATATATATCTTAACGGATATGACACATTCACCAAAACAATAGGAAACAAGAAATATATGTTTATAATAAATGAAAACCATATATTTGAGAAATTACCACAATTTGATTCTGGTTTACATTTTACATATATAAATATAGTTGAGTCAAATTTGGTGGTTAAAGAAAAATTTTGTGATCCTAGAATATTTAGTTTGTGGCATGACAGGCTGGGCTATCCAGGATTAACAATGATGTGCCGAATAATTGAAAATACATTTGGGCATCCATTGAAGGATCAGAAGTTCCCTCAAATAGGTAATAAGAACCTGTGTATTTCTTGTTCCCTTGGGAAATTAATTACAAGACCTTCACCAATGAAAGTTGAAAGGGAATCACCTAGATTTCTAGAAAGAATTCAAGGAGACATATGTGGACCAATTCATCCACCTTCTGGACCATTTAAATACTTTATGGTCTTAATAGATGCATCAACTAGATGGTCTCATGTTTGCCTATTATCAACTCGTAACATGGCATTCGCAAAATTCCTAACTTAGATTATTAAACTGAGAGCACATTTTCCTGATTATAACATCAATAAAGTAAGACTTGATAATGCAGGTGAGTTTACGTCTCAAGTATTTAATGATTATTGTATGTCTATAGGAATTACTGTTGAGCATCCAGTTGCACATGTACACACTCAAAATGGTTTAGCAGAATCACTGATTAAACGTCTCCAATTAATAGCTAGACCATTAATAATGAGAACAAAACTTCCTGTTTCCATATGGGGTCATGCAATTTTACATGCTGCATCACTGATTCGTATGAGACCAAGTGCATATCATACACATTCTCCCCTTCAACTTGTTTCTAGAAAACAACCAGATATATCCCACCTTAAAATTTTTGGAAGTGCAGTATATGTTCCTATTGCTCCACCACAACGTAAAAAAATGGGTCCTCAAAGGAGGTTAGGAATATATGTTGGTTTTGAAACAAATTCAATAATAAGATATCTTGAACCTTTGACAGGTGATATGTTTACAGCACGTCTTGCTGATTGCCATTTCAATGAAGAAAATTTCCCAACGCTTGGGGCAGAAATGAAAACCAAAGAAAAGAATGTTTCATGGTATGAACCTTCTTTATCATATCTTGATCCCCGTACACAAGAATGTGAGATGGGTGTTCAAAAAATAATACATTTGCAAGAAGTTGCAAATCAATTACCTGATGCATTTACTGATACAAAAAGAGTTACTAAATCATATATACCTGCTGTTAACGCTCCAGCTCGAATTGAACTCCCAGATAGACAATCTAATAAAAAAAGTAACTCAAGAATCCAAAGCACGCCTGAAGCGTGGAAGGCCATTTGGTTCTAAGGATGCAAATCCTAGAAAAAAAAAGAGGAATGGAAAATATGTTTGAGCATAATGAAAGTATTCATGAAGAAACACAAAATAACATTACTTCCCCAGTTGAGGAAATAAATGATAAGGAGATTGAAATTAATTATGGTCATATAAAAATAGTAAGGAGCCAATATAAATTAGAAGATATAATATTTTCTTATTCAGTTGCATGCAATATTATCAATGAGGATCCAGAACCACAATCTGTCATTGAATGCCAAAATAGGCAGGATTGGGGTAAATGAAAAGAGGCCATGCAAGCTAAATTAACGTCTCTCAATAACAGAAAGGTTTTTGGACCTATTATACTCACACCTGGAGTTGTGAAACCATTGGGATACAGATGGATTTTTATACGAAAAAGAAATGAGAAAAATGAAATTGTGAGATACAAAGCCAGGCTCGTTGCTCAGGGTTTTTTTTCAAAGGCCAGGAATCGATTATGAAGAAACATATTCTCTTGTTATGGATGCAATCACTTTCAGATATTTAATAAGTCTAGCAGTTTCTGAAAATTTAGATATGCATCTTATGGATGTTGTTACTGCTTACTTATATGGATCACTTGACAGTGATATATATATGAAAATCCCCGAAGGATTTAAAATGCCAGAAGCATTAAGTGCAAAACCCAAACAAATGTATTCTATGAAACTGCAAAGATCATTGTATGGGTTAAAGCAATCTGGACGTATGTGGTACAATCGTCTAAGTGATTACTTAATAAGCAAAGGCTATAAAAACAATACTATTTGTCCGTGTGTATTTATTAAGAAAACAACATCTGGATATGTGATTATAGCCGTCTATGTTGATGATCTGAACATTATTGGGACGAATAAAGAAATCCTTGAAGTGATTGAATTTTTAAAGAAAGAATTTGAAATGAAAGACCTTGGGAAAACCAAATATTGTCTTGGTTTACAGATTGAGCATATGCCAAATGGGATACTTGTCCATCAATCGAACTATACAGAAAGGGTCTTGAAACGTTTTAATATGGATAAAGCCAAACCTTTAAGCTCTCCAATGATTGTTAGATCACTAAATATTGACAAAGATCCATATCGCCCTTGTGAGGAAAATGAAGAAATTCTTGGTCCAGAAGTACCATATCTTAATGCAATTGGAGCTCTTATGTATCTTACTAATTGTACTAGACCTGACATTTCTTTTGCAGTAAATCTATTAGCAAGATTTAGTTCATCTCCAACAAAAAGACACTGGAATGGAATCAAGCACATATTACGATACCTTCGCAGAACTACTGATTTAGGTTTATTTTTTCCTAATAGTTCAAAACAAGGCTTGATTGGTTATGAAGATGCAGGTTACTTGTCTGATCCTCATAAAGCTAGATCTCAAACTGGATATGTACTCATGAATGGAGGTACTGCAATATCTTGGCGTTCTCAAAAGCAAACACTCGTCGCCACATCTTCAAATCATGCAGAAGTAATTGCTCTAAATGAAGCTAGTAGAGAATGTTCATGGTTAAGATCGATGACACAACTTATCCTGACTTCTTGTGGAATTGATAAAGATAAATCTCCAACCTTAATCTATGAAGATAATGCAGCATGTGTCGCTCAAATGAAAGAAGGGTACATCAAAAGCGACAGGACAAAACATATTCCTCCAAAGTTTTTTGAATACACTCAAGAGCGTATAAAGAATCAACAGATTGAACTAAAATATGTTCAATCTAGCAACAATGCAGCAGATCTTTTCACAAAGGCACTTCCTACCAAGATTTTTAGAAAACATGTTCATGGTATTGGAATGAGACATCTGCATAATACATAATGGTCATTAGATATCTAAATGAGGGGGAGTCAACTAGACACTGCACTCTTTTTCCCTTCGCTAAAGTTTTTTCCCACTGGGTTTTCTTTAGCAAGGTTTTTAATGAGGCAGTACTTCAAAGTTGAACTCTGATGTAGAATGATGTCATTCAAGGGGGAGTGTTACAAGTAATTGGTGAATGACATAATTATGTAATCATTTTGTCATCACCTTCCATTTACCAATTAAACAACTATATTTGAATAGTAAATTTGGTAGTATAAATAGACCATCAATGTAAGGAAGAAAATGCATCTCATATCAACTCTTTCACAAGTGATATAAACTCTCTCTACTCTCTCCAAGCTCTCAAGCTTTCTTTCTTTCTTCATCTATATTCTAGTTTTTAGTTTGTTCATAATTGTCGTGGTAACGCTGAATTTATAACATATATATATATATATATATATACTAGCGGCATACCCGCGCGATGCGGCGGCGTCGAATAATTTCTTTCGCCGAGTATATTCGAATGTCGATTAGTTTCTTGTGGTATGATTTTTTTAGGCAACATAAACATGCCAAAAATTACGAAGTTGTAGGATTACGGGGGAAATATACGTCGAGACAAATTTCACCCAAATGTTTTAAAAAGAACCTGCCATATTCAAAAGTTTATGAGGTACTCGCATGATGTTGCGGTGGAAAAGTTCGTTTTGACGAATAGTTTTATGTACGATGCGGCGGAGACGATAGTTCGTTTCTGCGTATAGTTTTCAAGCGGCGATTTGTTTATTTGACAATTAGATTTTGTTCAGCAAATTATTTTCAAGAGCAAATAATATATCGGCAAATACGATTACCATTTAAACATATATTTATCAATAATAGTTACACAAAGTTGTATTTTACATATCACGGAAAACTTCTTGATACACCACGTTCTTTGTATAAACTTATTGATACACCACGTTCCTATCATCTTCTGCTTCGTCAAAACTGTAGTACACATTTTCCTTTCCACAAAATCTATCAATCAATTGATCATTAACCAAAAAAAGAAAAGAAAAGAATAACCAAAATATTTTCCAAAACCTCTTGCTTAAATTATATATATCGTTTACACATGGGTATCTAAAAAAGCGCTTTTTTGGTTTCTTTTCATTCAATTAGAAATAGATATCGAAATGAATTACAAATGGAAAGTATAAATTAAAATATTTTTAATCAATCAAATAAGATAAAAAGTTTTTCCTTAGTCAAACGTATCAAACTGACCTAATTCACGTTTCCAATTCCTAACCTAATTCACACTTTCTCTTTGCAGCCGCACATCTTATTTCCTCCAAAGACCTGCCGGCGACTTCAACCATTTGGCCGGCGACTTCAACCCTTTGGCCGGCGGCTCCTCCCTTGAGTCATCCGACCTCCACGCCTCCCTCTTCAGCCGGTGTAAGCTCCGATCCAGAAAAGTTCCACATCCGAACGGCTCCTCCCTTGAGTCATCCGACCTCCACGCCTCCCTCTTCAGCCGGCGATGACCTCCCTACCGACCGCTACCTTCTTGAGCTTCCATACCGACTGCTACCCTCCTTGATCTTCCATTCATCTGCTAGCCGCCATAACCATCGGAACCTAAAACCAATTCATCCGATTCAGCCGGCGATACCTTGGTGCTAGTTCCGCCTCCGATTCATCCGACTATTTCAAGGTCTCCTTCTCCTTCTAAAGACCACAGATCGGTTTCTGTTTCAAGGTCTCCTTCTCCTTCTCCGATTGAAGTTGCACTCAAATCCCTCACCTTCGAGATCCGTCTCTCTTTTGGATCTGATTTATGTTTCTCTTTTGGATCTAATTTGACAGATGTGAGATCCGCCTCCTTGTCCTCCGACCTTGCTCCGAGCAGTTAAGACTCATGTTTATTTTTCGATTAAAATTAGTCTTCATTTAATCATTTTCTGTTTTAGCTAAATTAACGTCTCTCAATAACAGAAAGGTTTTTGGACCTATTATACTCACACCTGGAGTTGTGAAACCATTGGGATACAGATGGATTTTTATACGAAAAAGAAATGAGAAAAATGAAATTGTGAGATACAAAGCCAGGCTCGTTGCTCAGGGTTTTTTTTCAAAGGCCAGGAATCGATTATGAAGAAACATATTCTCTTGTTATGGATGCAATCACTTTCAGATATTTAATAAGTCTAGCAGTTTCTGAAAATTTAGATATGCATCTTATGGATGTTGTTACTGCTTACTTATATGGATCACTTGACAGTGATATATATATGAAAATCCCCGAAGGATTTAAAATGCCAGAAGCATTAAGTGCAAAACCCAAACAAATGTATTCTATGAAACTGCAAAGATCATTGTATGGGTTAAAGCAATCTGGACGTATGTGGTACAATCGTCTAAGTGATTACTTAATAAGCAAAGGCTATAAAAACAATACTATTTGTCCGTGTGTATTTATTAAGAAAACAACATCTGGATATGTGATTATAGCCGTCTATGTTGATGATCTGAACATTATTGGGACGAATAAAGAAATCCTTGAAGTGATTGAATTTTTAAAGAAAGAATTTGAAATGAAAGACCTTGGGAAAACCAAATATTGTCTTGGTTTACAGATTGAGCATATGCCAAATGGGATACTTGTCCATCAATCGAACTATACAGAAGGGGTCTTGAAACGTTTTAATATGGATAAAGCCAAACCTTTAAGCTCTCCAATGATTGTTAGATCACTAAATATTGACAAAGATCCATATCGCCCTTGTGAGGAAAATGAAGAAATTCTTGGTCCAGAAGTACCATATCTTAATGCAATTGGAGCTCTTATGTATCTTACTAATTGTACTAGCCCTGACATTTCTTTTGCAGTAAATCTATTAGCAAGATTTAGTTCATCTCCAACAAAAAGACACTGGAATGGAATCAAGCACATATTACGATACCTTCGCAGAACTACTGATTTAGGTTTATTTTTTCCTAATAGTTCAAAACAAGGCTTGATTGGTTATGAAGATGCAGGTTACTTGTCTGATCCTCATAAAGCTAGATCTCAAACTGGATATGTACTCATGAATGGAGGTACTGCAATATCTTGGCGTTCTCAAAAGCAAACACTCGTCGCCACATCTTCAAATCATGCAGAAGTAATTGCTCTAAATGAAGCTAGTAGAGAATGTTCATGGTTAAGATCGATGACACAACTTATCCTGACTTCTTGTGGAATTGATAAAGATAAATCTCCAACCTTAATCTATGAAGATAATGCAGCATGTGTCGCTCAAATGAAAGAAGGGTACATCAAAAGCGACAGGACAAAACATATTCCTCCAAAGTTTTTTGAATACACTCAAGAGCGTATAAAGAATCAACAGATTGAACTAAAATATGTTCAATCTAGCAACAATGCAGCAGATCTTTTCACAAAGGCACTTCCTACCAAGATTTTTAGAAAACATGTTCATGGTATTGGAATGAGACATCTGCATAATACATAATGGTCATTAGATATCTAAATGAGGGGGAGTCAACTAGACACTGCACTCTTTTTCCCTTCGCTAAAGTTTTTTCCCACTGGGTTTTCTTTAGCAAGGTTTTTAATGAGGCAGTACTTCAAAGTTGAACTCTGATGTAGAATGATGTCATTCAAGGGGGAGTGTTACAAGTAATTGGTGAATGACATAATTATGTAATCATTTTGTCATCACCTTCCATTTACCAATTAAACAACTATATTTGAATAGTAAATTTGGTAGTATAAATAGACCATCAATGTAAGGAAGAAAATGCATCTCATATCAACTCTTTCACAAGTGATATAAACTCTCTCTACTCTCTCCAAGCTCTCAAGCTTTCTTTCTTTCTTCATCTATATTCTAGTTTTTAGTTTGTTCATAATTGTCGTGGTAACGCTGAATTTATAACATATATATATATATATATATATACTAGCGGCATACCCGCGCGATGCGGCGGCGTCGAATAATTTCTTTCGCCGAGTATATTCGAATGTCGATTAGTTTCTTGTGGTATGATTTTTTTAGGCAACATAAACATGCCAAAAATTACGAAGTTGTAGGATTACGGGGGAAATATACGTCGAGACAAATTTCACCCAAATGTTTTAAAAAGAACCTGCCATATTCAAAAGTTTATGAGGTACTCGCATGATGTTGCGGTGGAAAAGTTCGTTTTGACGAATAGTTTTATGTACGATGCGGCGGAGACGATAGTTCGTTTCTGCGTATAGTTTTCAAGCGGCGATTTGTTTATTTGACAATTAGATTTTGTTCAGCAAATTATTTTCAAGAGCAAATAATATATCGGCAAATACGATTACCATTTAAACATATATTTATCAATAATAGTTACACAAAGTTGTATTTTACATATCACGGAAAACTTCTTGATACACCACGTTCTTTGTATAAACTTATTGATACACCACGTTCCTATCATCTTCTGCTTCGTCAAAACTGTAGTACACATTTTCCTTTCCACAAAATCTATCAATCAATTGATCATTAACCAAAAAAAGAAAAGAAAAGAATAACCAAAATATTTTCCAAAACCTCTTGCTTAAATTATATATATCGTTTACACATGGGTATCTAAAAAAGCGCTTTTTTGGTTTCTTTTCATTCAATTAGAAATAGATATCGAAATGAATTACAAATGGAAAGTATAAATTAAAATATTTTTAATCAATCAAATAAGATAAAAAGTTTTTCCTTAGTCAAACGTATCAAACTGACCTAATTCACGTTTCCAATTCCTAACCTAATTCACACTTTCTCTTTGCAGCCGCACATCTTATTTCCTCCAAAGACCTGCCGGCGACTTCAACCATTTGGCCGGCGACTTCAACCCTTTGGCCGGCGGCTCCTCCCTTGAGTCATCCGACCTCCACGCCTCCCTCTTCAGCCGGTGTAAGCTCCGATCCAGAAAAGTTCCACATCCGAACGGCTCCTCCCTTGAGTCATCCGACCTCCACGCCTCCCTCTTCAGCCGGCGATGACCTCCCTACCGACCGCTACCTTCTTGAGCTTCCATACCGACTGCTACCCTCCTTGATCTTCCATTCATCTGCTAGCCGCCATAACCATCGGAACCTAAAACCAATTCATCCGATTCAGCCGGCGATACCTTGGTGCTAGTTCCGCCTCTGATTCATCCGACTATTTCAAGGTCTCCTTCTCCTTCTAAAGACCACAGATCGGTTTCTGTTTCAAGGTCTCCTTCTCCTTCTCCGATTGAAGTTGCACTCAAATCCCTCACCTTCGAGATCCGTCTCTCTTTTGGATCTGATTTATGTTTCTCTTTTGGATCTAATTTGACAGATGTGAGATCCGCCTCCTTGTCCTCCGACCTTGCTCCGAGCAGTTAAGACTCATGTTTATTTTTCGATTAAAATTAGTCTTCATTTAATCATTTTCTGTTTTAGGTATTCTTTTACTTCAAGTGGATTAAAATTAGTCTTCATTTAATCATTTTCTGTTTTAAGCATCCCACTGCTTCCGATCCGATTGCGCCCTGATGAGATTCGGGTTATTTCAGTTTTTCTGATTATAGTGTTTGTGTTATGGATCTGATTTTGATTTTGTTTTTCAGATTATTTATCTGAATCGTGTTATCTGGTTCAGATTATAGTCATTGTGTATTTGGCTATTTTGCTTACTGGAGGCGAATTTGGTGACTATTTATTAACCATCATCCTGACCCTGCTTTCCGGAAACTGCTGAAGGAGGTAAGAATAATGTTTGTTAATAATTGTGTGTATATGAGTCTTTTATTTTCATACAGTTCATTCTGATCTGAATTTTTGGTGGGAACAATAAAGTAGCAGAGGTCTAAGGCATGCTACCACCATAACTTTCATTTTCCTGGGTAATTGACTTGACTGTCACAAATGATATTTCAGATAATCAAATGTGAAAGTGGGTTATGGTGTGTTATTTTTGTGTAGATAATATGTAAATATGTTGTCATAGTTTTAATCAAATGCAAGATATAGCAATGTACTTGGGTTTAAAACCAAATTGAAAGAAGAGTTCCTGGAAAATCATCAAGTGTTAATGGGAGTGTGTAAAAATTACAGATCCAATATGGATTGGAGTGTTTGTGGGCTTCGAGTAGTGGTTGCCGGGGGGATCTGTTCCTAATTGATACAAAATTTTGCCAATTTCTTTTAGCTGTAGAAACATCATTAGACTGGAAAACGTTTTTTGAGGTATTCGTCTTATACATTCACATTTATGTAGAAGCCCTGCAAAATGATATTTATTAAAATTTTTGTGTTTCTATGCAGAAACAGATTATGAAGGTCAAAAATATGTTACCTTGGAGTAGTGCAGATACAGATTATGGGGGTCAATAATCTGTGGAGAAATAGAAGATGGTGTAATAGTTAGAATCTAATAAACTGATACCTTTGTTGTACAAAAACAGATTATGGAGATACTCATGGCATAAGAAAAGATTGGTGTAAATATCATAAGAAAAGATGGTGTAATTCTTGGAGGGATATAATGGTTTGAAAATTTGAATTTCTAATGATAAGATCCATTTGAAATTTCAGATTTGATCTCAGCCTTTGATTCATTTAGAGTCATCAATGGTTTAGAAATTTCAAATTAATTATTTAATTTAATAGGAAATTAATAGTTTGTTGCATTATTTAGTTGTACTACTTAATTTTAAGATATCTATGCATAATATGTTTGTACATATTATATATGCATTATAGTATAGATATATATATATATATATATATATATATATATATATATATATATATATATATATATATATATATATGTGTGTGTATGTGTGTGTGTGTAAATGTAATAGCTACATAAACTAATCCAAGAGTTTTACAAGTGGGAGACACCTTTTTCTTTTGTCTTCCCATGGTTTGAACGTGCCATACCATGTGGAGAGGGTGGGAGACAAATGACACTTGCTTTTTGACATATTCTCTTGGATACCTAAGGTTTGACCATGGGGTTTAGTAGCTAGTGGACATAAAATACAATATACATCCATATGATGAATGAGTTGGGTTTTTAGCCGTAAGACATATTACATACACACATAGTATTCTCTTGTGAAGAGAAAAACTCTCTCTAAGCAACTCCATCCATAAGAAAAATCGGATTTTTCAAGAAGGAGAAAAAGGCATGCATGTATTAGCAAGCAAATGGAACTAGCATTCTAGTGTGTTCATACTTGTGGTGGACTAAGCTATAGAGGGAAGCTTCTTTGATTCCTTATCATCAACATTCATCCAACTTACCTCAAGAACATAAGGTTGTAATCTTGAACTTTTACTATGGTTGTTTTTCTATTTTATCTCTACATGCATGTAGCATGATCCTCTTGGAAGTGAAATTTGTGTTTATGATTTTATGCTTCCGTTGCAACTTCAAGTTTTTGAAACTCGTAACATGAACATGGATTTCTGACAATTGGTATCAGAGCCATATCTATATTGCATGTTTAGATAATGAGTTTATTTGGATAAACTTGTTTTTTGGAAGCCATGAATGTTCATCTTCTTGGATGCAATGTTCATGCATGTCTTCTTTGGCAACATGCAAATATAAATTCTATGATTTTATGTAACCAACTACATTTTATGTTTGCATGCATTTGGTTACATAATTGTTGCCTTAGAAAAACAAAGTGTTGATTTTCTTATGATTTTATGTGATAAAATGGTGCATAAACAAGCCAAGGACCATGCGTTGCATGTTTTGTGTTTAAATTCGATTTGGTTGTAATCTATTCTTTTATTCAAATGGTTTGTAATAATAATTAGTTATTTCCTTCTTATATTCATTTTGTAAGTATTAGAATAGTTGTATTTTATATCTTTCACAAAATGTAACAAGAGAAGGAGATAAAGGCATGAGAAGATTACACCCAACAGCAACGTTTTTCCTGCTTTCCTGCTGTCCATTTTCGGACCTGTTAAGGAGGTCAAAATAAATTCATATCTTGGTATTTTGATGCTATACTTGTTGGTAACTTTAATATCTAGAATATACAATAAGTGTTGGCAAGTATAAGCATCTATATGACCAAGAATGAAGTCAAGAAAGCAACAAAATCACACAAAATGCTCCTGCTGCCCTTGTTCCTGTCGCAAATATTAAGGAGGCCAAAGAAAAATCGCAAGCCCACAAATATTAAGGAGGCCAAAGAAAAATCGCAAGCCCTTCCATGGTGTCAATAAATGGTGGTTCAAGTATCATTTGATGATATAAGAAGCTTGGCAAAATTGTAGCCAAATCGAAGATCATTTGGTTGAGTTTTTGTCACCTTTTTGTCCCTAGGTTTGGACTTGATATTTCATGTATGGCTCACATGAAATATCAAATTAGTTGGCTTGTGTTTATGCACCCATGCATGCATGTGATGATTGAATGTTTTATGATTTCATGTTGTGGATGAAAATAAGATTTTGCATGCTAGACAACCTAAATAATTAAACATTATCATCAATGAGTTTGTAATTTTCAAATTGACATTTAAAACATAAGATGTGATACAATTGGTTTTATTAAAATGGGTTTTGTTATAAAACTTCAAAAGTCAAGATTTGAAAATGAATGAAACAAATAAAATAGAGATTTTATGAATTCTTACAAACTCCAACCCTAAGTAATAATATTAATTATTTAGAATTAAAATTGGTTCTATTGTGTGTGATCAAACTAAAACTTAATATTGGATATTAGTTGTAATTTTGACCACAAACTAAGAATTAATAAAATGGAGATTTTATAATTAAGGAACCAATTAACAAAATAAGTTTTAATGGTACCATGTTCATTGGATGCATGCAATCTACATGATACCATATGTTTTTCAAAATTAGAATTGTAAAACATACAAATCCCTTTCGAAATGCAAATCAATGTCGTCCCTCTTAAAGACACTCATGTATCACTTGTATATCCTTGTGGGATAAAGGTTACCTAACCACTTGGAGTCTTCTTGTGATACAAGAGGTAGTTTTTCAATATTGATGGGATAAATGACACCTAACCATTAATAGTTGTCAAAACTACACGTCCGTTTAAGTGGGATGATTTGTTTGGAAATCTTTTGTGATAAAGGTCACCTAAGCATTAGAAATCCAAGGCATAGATGGGATCAAACATGCCAAACTTATAAATATTATAATGGGATCCCATAACTCTAGAAATTATATTTGGATATAATTGGTAAACTGTTACCTACCTTGTTGATTCGAATAGACGGGATAAAGGATACCTAACCGCTTGTTTGTATTGCAACTTGGATTCTAGACCTTAATCAATTAAAGTTTATGAAACAAGAAAGGGAATTAATTATTAAGGGCTTAATATCATAAATTACTAAATTGAACCTTGTTAAAATTTTGTAGATGGCACCAAACACAACAAACCCGGCTCCAAACAAAACATCACTACGGTCTCTCCTTGAGGGAGAAAAACTCAACCACACCAACTTCTTGGATTGGTACCGTAGTGTGAGAATAGTTCTCAAACAAGAAAAGAAAGAATATGTTCTCAATGAACCACTTCCTGAAGAGCCCCCTGCCATTCCTAAGCCCACACATGATGCATGGCTTAAAAAGATGGATGACTCCATTGATGCATCATGTCTAATGTTGGCAACCATGATTCCTGACCTTCAGAAGGATTTGGAGAATCATTCGGCCTATGACATGATTAATCAATTGAAGGAAATGTTCCAACAACTTGCAAGGACAGAAAGGTTCGAAACTGTTCGGGCTTTCCATGCTTGCAAGATAGAGGATGGACAGACGGTTAGCTCTTATGTGCTCAAAATGAAGAGTCACATTGATCATTTGGCACGTCTTGGAGTTGTGATGCTCGAAGAGCTAGCAACGGATATGATCCTTAACTCCTTGACAAAGTCTTTTGATCCCTTCGTCATGAATTATAACATGAATGGTTTGAACAAGACTATCCCGGAATTGCATGGGATGCTAATTACCGCGGAAAAGAATCTGCCTAAGAAAACCACTCAAGTTCTCATGATCAAGGAAGGTGGTACAAAGAGGACTAAACCCGAACACCCCACCAACTCCAAGGGCAAGGGGAAGGCAAAGGTTGTCAAAGGAAAGGGCAAGAAAGTTGTCCAACCATCCCGTCCGCCCAAGAAGAAGGCAAAGGTTGCCAAAGAAGACGCGTGCTCCGAATGTGGCAAAGTTGGGCATTGGAAGAGAAATTGCCCTACCTATCTTGCAGAGTTGAAGAACAAGAAGGCCGGTGAGGGCACTTCAGGTATCTATGTGATGGACCTAGAACTTTATAATTTATCTCCTAACACATGGGTATTTGATACTGGGTGTGGAACTCACATTTGTAATATGTTGCAGGGGTTCAAAAGGAGTAGGCGACTGAAGGCATACGAGGTAGTACTCCGAGTTGGAAACAGTGCAAGGGTTACGGTGGATTCAATAGGAAATTTTGATTTGTTACTACCTAATGGCTTGTATTTGACATTAACGAATGTTTATTATGTTCCTAGCTTGACTAGGAATATTATTTCGGTTGCTAAGTTGAGACAATGTGGTTTTAATCTTTGCTTTATAAATGATGACATTTGTGTTTCTAAAAACAATGTGTTCTATTTCGAGGCTAGGCCTTTAAATGGAATTTATGAAGTAAACCTTGATGAAAAGACTAACCATGGCTCTTTATACCACACTTTCACCAAGAGACCCAACTTCAAAAGAGTGGACTATTGAAGGCAAATGAGAATGACTCATTTGATATATGTGAATCTTGTTTACATGGCAAGATGACTAAAGCTCCTTTCTCGGGAACCAATGAGAGGGTAAAGGACTTGTTAGGAATCATACATACGGATGTTTGTGGTCCTTTCAAGCCAATGTCTAGATATGGTGAAAGATATTTCATCACCTTCACTGACGACTTTAGTTGTTATGGATATGTTTATTTAATTAAACATAAACATGAGGCATTTGAAATGTTCAAAACGTTTCAAAGAGAAGTGGAAAATTAACTCAACAAGACAATTAAAGTTCTTCGTTCTGATAGAGGAGGTGAGTACTTAAGTACAAACTTCATGGATCATCTTAAGACTTGTGGAATTGTTTCACAACTTACTCCACCTGGAACACCACAACATAATGGTGTATCTGAGAGGCGGAATCGAACACTATTGGATATGGTTCGATCCATGATGAGTAGAAGTACTCTACCTTTGTCATTTTGGTGTTATGCTTTACAAACAGCCGCTCGTCTCCTAAACTTGGCACCTACTAAGAAGGTAGATAAAACACCTTATGAGATATGGCATGGAAGGGTTCCATCTTTATCCTATCTCAAGGTATGGGGTTGTGAAGCTTATGTTAGACAAGAAGCTTCAAACAAACTAGAACCCCGTTCAACTAAGTGTATCTTTGTAGGGTATCCGAAAGATTGTCTTGGATACTACTTCTACAATCCCATAGAGAATAAGATATTTATTTCTCGAAAAGCTGAATTCCTAGAAAATAAGTTTATGACGGAAGAGGCTAGTGGGAGGTTTGTGGAACTTGAAGAACTTCAGGAACCACAGCCTGATACACAAGAAATTGGATCTAGCATTCAACAAGAAATTGTTGAACCTGAACAAACAGTTGATCAGGAACAAATTGTAACACAAGATGTTCGCAGATCTGGTAGGGTTCGATTTGAACCTGAAAGGTATGGTTACCTAATGATGGAAGAGGAATGTTATACGATAGATTCTGATGAACCCGTCAACTACCAGAGTGCAATATCAGATCCTGAATTTGATAAATGGCTTGAAGCCATGAACACTGAGATGCAATCCATGCACGATAACCAAGTATGGGACTTGGTTAATCTTCCCACGAATTGTAAGACCATTGGGAACAAGTGGGTTTTCAAGAAGAAAACTGACGTGGATGGAAATGTTCACACTTTTAAGGCAAGACTTGTCGCTAAAGGATACTCACAAACTCATGGTATTGACTATGATGAGACCTTTTCACCAGTGGCAATGATCAAGTCGATTAGGATACTTTTTGCCATAGCCGCGTACTATGATTATAAGATATGGCAAATGGATGTCAAGACCACTTTCCTTAATGGACACTTATTGGAAGATGTCTATATGGATCAACCTGAAGGTTTTGTTGATCCCAAGCATCCAAACAAGGTGTGCAAGCTTAAAATATCTATCTATTGATTGAAGCAAGCATCTCGAACATGGAACATCCGTTTTTATGAAAAAATTACAAATTTTGGGTTCGTTAAAAATGAGGATGACTCATGTGTTTACAAGAAAGCTAGTGGGAGCATAGTCATATTCCTAGTATTGTATGTAGATGACATACTTTTATTTGGAAATGACATCCCAACCTTAAAAGGTGTCAAAGCGTTCCTTGAGAACTGTTTCTCAATGAAGGACTTAGGAGAAGCTGCTTATGTATTAGGCATAAAGATCTATAGAGATCGATCTAAGAGACTTATTGGTCTAAGCCAAAGTGCATATATTGATAAAATCTTGAAAAGGTTCAAGATGCAAGACTCCAAAAGAGGATTCTTGCCAATACCACATGGAACTATCCTAAGTAAGTCTCAGTGCCCAAGCACTAGGACTGAACTTCAAAGGATGAAACATGTCCCATTTGCTTCGGCAATTGGGTCTATCATGTATGCCATGTTATGTACTAGACCCGACGTCTCATGTGCCTTAAGCATGACTAGTAGGTATCAACAGAACCCAGGTGAAGCCCACTGGACTGCTGTAAAGAACATTCTTAAGTACTTGAGAAGAACTAAAGACATGTTCTTAGTATACGGTGGTTTGGAAGAAAGCTTAAAGGTAAAGGGTTACACTGACGCAAGCTTCCAAACAGATAGGGATGATTCGAGATCTCAATCTGGGTATGTCTTTATTTTAAATGGAGGAGCTGTGTCTTGGAAGAGTTCCAAACAAGAAGTGATTGCACAATCCACAAGCTGCTCAGGAGGCTGTCTGGATGAGAAAGTTTATTGAAGATCTAGCGGTTGTTCCTTCCATTCGAGACCCCATAGAAATCTTCTGTGATAATCTAGGTGCTATAGCTCAAGCAAAGGAGCCTAGATTGCATGAAAAGACCAAACACATTCACCGAAGGTATAACTACATAAGACATGAAGTTAAGAATGGTGAAATAAGTATTCACAAGGTTCATACAGATTAGAATTTAGCAGACCCATTCACGAAGCCTTTACCCCAAGCTAAGCATGAAAGTCACGCTAAGGGTATATGACTTCGTTTTTCTAATGAATGGATTTGATTTGTGTTTAGTGTTTTATGAATATGAAACTATGTAAACAACAATAATTATGTGATATATATGTGACGTGATGTTTCATTCATAATTTTGTGTTTTAATATTAGCATGTTTAATCCTTGAATAATCTAATTATTCTAAATGTCCATAGTCGATCATGGTTGTGGGAGCAATTATGAAGTAAGACTAATATGAATTGGATTGGTTGACTTTTATGGGTAAAAGTAGAAAAAGGTTGCAACCAAATTCATAGGTACTTGTCAGTGAACAAGTATTGGACTTGACCCGTTTCAAGATCACTTCATGGATCATTATCATAAGTGATTCTTGAACAAAGGTATTGTCATTGTATCCTTAGACCTGAGATACATATTTGGGACTCAAGTGTAGGGAGTGCTGTGCTTTGATATGGTTCACCGTTGTTCTTGAAATTGAAAGGTTTTCCGCAACAATGAACTAAATAACCTAAGTTCACATGCAACCTAGAAAAGATCTATGTTTTCTTTCTTTGAACATGTAACTAATTCCTAAAGGCCAAACAAAAATTAACTAAAAGAATAAATCAGAAAAAACTAACCTTTAGTTTTAATCTTGAAGCTAAGCAGCACAAGTGTCCTGCCTCAAATGAGATCACACCCAGGGAGCCAGAGGAAGGTCACGAAAATTCCAGAGAGAATAATATAAATGAGCAGCTGATAATGAGGTCTAGGGTTCCCTATTTATAGGGAACCAAGTGGCAAGGCTAGAAACCCTAGCTGCAGCCCATTTTCTGGATTATCTGTACGCGCGCCGCGGCCAGATCGTTTGCGCGCCGCGCGCCGCAATTCGACTATTGAATTCGTACGAATATGTACGCGCGTCGTGGCCTTTACATTGGCGCGCTGTGCACCGCAATTCAACTATTGAATTTGTACAACTTTAATCCCTGACCTCCTGATTAATCTAATTAATACCACAGAAATTAATCCAATTAATTCCTGATTAATTATTAATCAATCAATATAGTTTCTAATTAATATATTATGACTTTAATATATTAACAAACCATATCTTTTATTTCTGTTGATTTAGTAATCCCATAATAAACCAACCTTTCTCTCTACCGAACTTTCTACCAAACCTCCAGCTATGAGGGCAACCCAAATGGACTTTGCTTCTATTAATTAGGTAAATACAAATTATTAGTCATGGCTTAGACACCTAATCCAACAGTCTCCCACTTGGATAAGTCTATGACTATAATTACCAATTTAACCTCTGATTAATCAGCAACCTGCAGCTTCCTAGAAACTGCTGCCGAACTCTGACCTAGTCAGTTCTGTCCATAGATAAGTGATCAGATGATCCTCCGTCCAACAAGATATTTTCAGACATGAGACATGGATTGAGATCAATCTCTGTCTGACACACTGTTTCCCGATTTCCGATTTTGCTTATGACTTTTAGACTTCTAATTGAACGAATCAATTCAGTCCTGGCTGGCCAGCGCTTCAGTCAACTTCAAAATCATCGAGTGGCCAACAGATATCTGTTTCCCGTCTGGGTCAAGGGACGAATAAGCTTCGACTCATATGTTATATCTTTTACCCGACAAATCACTCACAACAGCACGTTTAATGACACCGAGTTACCGGTGCATTTTCGTACTATCAATGAACAACCGCCTTGCAAATTATAACTCATATCTCTCCACTTTAAGACCATAAGATATTATCGTCTCAACATTGCTCGTGATATAACCCATGAAGCAATCCATTGAGCGCGGGTTTATCCAATACTCAAATCTCCATTTCCAAGTACTCATGAACGTTGCAGCAATCTTATTGCTATGTCTAACTCCTTAGACAATCTACAAACCAATTCATGACAGTCTTCCTTCATACTTACTCCCTAAGAGTATGAGCGACTGTGGATATTTGAATAATCCAATTATTCAGGAAGTAAACATGCAAAAGTGAAACATAAAATCTTACTGGCAGCTACTCCTGCTTATTACCAAGTCTCCACGAGGTAATCACCAAGTCGGATTTATCATAACTATTATCGGTTTCTTATTCTCTTTTAAACTTTCAATTCAAGCCTTTTATATTTATGTCTATGACCTTTTCATTCTTTCTATGTATCCAAGTGTCTAACACTTATACACTTTATTGCAGATGATCTTATCGGATACTCTTCCAATGATATCTCAATTTGTCATTTTGTCATTTTGTCATTTTGTCATTCTCTCTCACAACTCCATTCCGGTGATGTGTACCGTGACTGCCCATGGTTCTCGGGTCTTTAGTCTATATGACTATACCCTAAGACAGTTTCGAGGTGTCATGATGTGCCGGTGACCCACACGCGCTTCATCAGAAACCAACGAAATTCTTTAACCATGAAGTCCTACAGCACCACGTTCTGGTGTAAACAATTACCGATTTGAAAACCCTTTCAAATCAATCATCCTAATCATTTCCCAATGATTTCTCACGTCTGTTCAAAAATCCATTCAGTATTCTTAGCCAGGCAATATCCTGAATCCAACTTACAATGCTCTAAGCATTAAGTCATCAGGATATGTTCATAACACTTCTGATTTGTTCAAGAGGCTCGAGGAACCTGATGTAATCTCATTCCAAGCCCTTTCGGAATCCTAAGATTACCAATAATCCTTGTGTCATGATTTTCGGAAACCATTTCCTTCCAGGGACTCTTTCTTATGCATCTTGAATCCCATCAAGATCATATTCTCAGCGGCTAAGTCAATACTGTCAGTCTCATCTATCTGATAGATGTCTATGAAGTACGTGAGCATGTTGCACCTTCTTTGTTTCTTTCATGCCAATTCATTACACTTTGCAATGACAGGAAACTCCATTCCTGGGATTATGCATCTTGAATCTCATCAAGATCATATTGGCAGAATTCTGATCTATCTAATAGATGTTCACAACCACCTGAGTATGTTGTATCTCTTAAAGTCTTTCATAGCGAACCGTTTCTTAACACCAAGTCATTACACTTTGTAATGATAAGAGACGAGTATGTAACCCATATACAATGATAGCAGATAACAACGATACTCCCACTGGCTTTGACACCGTTATATGACTCTTTCGGACTATTCACAAAATCCAGAACTTATGGCACATTTTGTGAAACCGAAATCCAAACCTTTCCGACATATTAAAGGAAATCTTTCAGGCTATTCACAAAATCCAAACCTTTTGGCCTATTTTGAGAATCCGAATATCCTTTCTTGCGAGATATCCATGGGACGAATCCCGGGGCTATGTACCTTTTGTAATGGCATGCTCTATGTGAGTCCCTATTAGTGTGTCGGTAAACCACACACGCTCCACTAACGACTCACACTATGCCACGCAGAATCCTCTCGGATTACATCTTCTATTGAGAGTGCTTCTCTCAGAATCAATTGCTTGACTCCAAGTGATGACTCATTCAACCAGATGTTCTGTAAGTACATTTCCATGTTCCCTTCTTTTGATGATTCAATTACTCCCACTGGTTCCTAGACCAGTTGTAAAGATCAATCAAACTGTCACATAGACTGTGTCTCGCGGTAAGGTTCTCTTATTTGGCAGCAACCGGGCTCACCAATGCTTCCAGCAGTCGGATTACTTATCCGTACCATCTTGAGTGTTTTACCACTACTCGGTATATCACCCGGATCATAACTCCTTATGACGGTGACAATAACTACTGGTCAAGCGAAGAGAGGGTATGTCAGGTTTAACAGGAATCTAATTCCTGGTCAAGTCCTAGTGGTGACTAAAAGGTTCTTTCACTTGGCTAAACCCTGAACTCATTCAGAATTATTCTTACTCCCACTGTTTCCTTAGAACTTGAGTTCTTTCTAAAAGTACTCTTCTTTCAAAGGATAACCGGAGTGGCCAATGAAACGACATTGCTGATTAGTTTCAGGCTTGTCATGAGATTCAGACGAATGCTACATGACCCTGGACTTTCTATGTACTAGTGGGACGATCCCAGCTTTACATTTCAGACAGTGTCAACATGACCTACTTAGTCTAAGATGTGGTCGGAATATGGCTTCTGCGGTCTGACTGGTTGAATATTCAATTCATTGAAATATTAGTCGGAAATGTATCCAGTGTATCTTATACACCGAGGATCAAAACTATTTTGATCAATGCTCCATCATCTTCCCTAAGACACATTATAACCATTAGTGTTCTTGGAAGAGGATAAACTGTGAAACATTTTCTCAGTCTATGTTGTTACTCAGGTTCTGTTGATCTTATGCTTCCTTTGAAATCTTTGAACACTTCAAGATTCCAATCAATCGCTTATTCCGATAAACGAAGCCATATTTGTCAAACTATTTGGCAAATATTTTGAAGCATAACTAATCGTGTTCTGTTCGAAGATTCGAGCAATACACAGTAACTTATGTGTCTGTCGCTCAATATCTTAATACCTTTACATCTCCATGTAAATTTATGACTTTGTTAATATTGTTCAAGACATGCAATCATCACCTGACTCCAAGTCAACTGATTCCAAAATCCTATCCATTGGATCTTTGGGTGATTCCTTTCTTGCCACAATTAATTTTATTAAGCACTCAATTCATCATGTGACTCTAAGTCAAATGATTCCAAAGTCCTGTCCAACTGGACCTTTGGTTGAAGTGATTCTCATAAAATTCATTTTAACAATCATAAAGAACACAATTTACAAATCCAATCCCATTGGATGTATCAACATTCAAGTTATTACCATTTACATCATCAACATATTCACACAACATTTCGAGGACAATTAAAACAATCAAAAGAAAATCAACATTTTATTAAAACACAAAAACCCTCGAACAATGTACTATGTGAAAACAATATCGTTTGCATCTAATAATCTAATAACAAGATTGTAATATCTAACTAAACTCAAAACCCGCACGAGCTCCAGATCCAATCCGAATATGCTCCTGTGCGACACCATCCCGCATCCTCCAGAGTTCGTGCATACAGAGCAAATGTGTGAAACACATCCTGTATCAAGGAAATGAGGATCAGGTGTTCTGAATTCTAAGATATTTATGAGTTTACCAAACGGTTTGGCTTTGGAGCATTTTTCCAATCTTTCCGTGACTGTGTCCCACCTTGTGGATTCCCAGTTTGAAACATCGAACAATCGGTCTAGACGATCTGGATCATTTCTTGATGCACCTTAATACTGGACTCAATCCTGAAGCAGCTGAATTAATGGAACTATGCTTCTCCATGAACGATTCATACAGAGTCGACATTGAATGCACTTCCATGATTGTCTTATCCGGTTACCCTTTCTGTTCATCTAGATGAACAGATCAGCGAGTTGAGCTAATGCTTAACTCCCGATCCCAAAGGGAAACCGGTTTTATATTGTTCGCCTATGTATCCCTCAATCTCGAGAACACGCAAACTGGTGCTACTTCCTTCTAGCTTGCAACTTCAAGCTCTTTGAAGATCCTAGTTCGTTCCCTTTATTCAACCGGTTCACGGAACCTTTCCTGAACTAGCCGTGCTAACTTATCAGACCCCAGGAATTCTAAATCCCTGCAGAACTCGGGGTTAATGATCAACAGCATAAGGCAACGAACTTCCTTGGACTCAATAGTCAAGGAGTCATGCTCATCACAAGCTGCTGTGTGATGCCATGTTTGGGAGCGGACACTCAGTCGGATATGGTTCGCCAGCAAAACAAAGAACTATTCTCTAATTGCAAAACCATATCACATAGTTCAGGCCAGTCAGCCTTACAATATTAAGCAGGCGCTTTCTGATGCCCTCAGAAATGGGTGAAGGAGGGGAAGGAGGAGAATGACACTTTCTTTAGACATATATAAAATTTGAATTTATTAGTTTAATTAATCCTTTTAAATAATTACCCAATTTATTATTTAACAAGGCTAGGATCCAAAATACCCCAACTATGCTGTGAAGAGGGATGCCGTAGTCACAACACAGTGGTCATTAAGGTAGATAACTTTTATCAATTTCAGTCTTATGAAATTCCTAGATCTGTGAGATTCATTGAACTGTTCAATGGCATGTTTAATCTCGGATATGCCCCACCGTTTGTGACTGGGATGCCGAGGATCACAAACTGGGTGTGAATAACCATGCAAATTAGCTTGGTACTCTCGGGGTCCATTATCATCTCAAATTGATATGCCGGTTAACCACACACGCTCGATCAACAATGATAACACCCGAGAAACCCATTGCCACTCTTTATGAACCCCCATTGGTGTGCCGGTAACCCACACACGCTCCACCAACGTTTCATAAAGTGCAATGTGCAATTTCATGGGTTAGCATCAAATTCACATTTTTTCTAAAGTAACTAGATTGGGAATTCTTATACGGGTTCTAGTACTTTGATCATTATACTTTTAATGATTAAGTGGTCCTATCAAAACTGTTCGGCTAACGACCCTCCACTGATCAGGCGAGCGGTGGGTGAGAGTGAACACCCATTAGACCGCCATTTTATAGGCAGTCTCCTTATACCCACTTTATAGACCAGCTTCGCGAATGAGGCCTACTAATGATTTGACTAACCAATTTATATTATACATATAGTATTAACCTTTAATAATATATATAAGATGTATTTTAAATCTTTTTAAAATATTCCTAGTTTATCTTTTAATTTCCTGAAATTTAGCTATTAAATTTCAAATTAAATTAAACCTTTAATTTGATTTAATTTATCTTTTAATTAAACTAATAATTAAATTAATTAAATCTAGATATTTTAAACCTTTTAAAATATTTTAGGATTTATCCTTTAATTTTCGAAATTTAACCATTAAATCAAAATTAAATTAAATCCCTTGAATTATCTTTTAATTAAACAATTAATTAAATTAATTCAAATGTAGATAGGTTTTTCCAAATTAATCAAATCAATTTAAACCTATCTTAAACCCCTAATTGTCGAATTCATAACAAACTGGGTTTAAGGTTATCCAATTAATTAACCAATTAAAGTTACCAAAAATAGAAAACCTCCTAAAACCCTAATGCCAATTTTCGAAAATTACCAAAGGGTGGGGAGAAGGTTTCTAAAACCCAAACCCTAAATCCATATAAGGCCCAAAGAGTTATAAACAATAAACCCTAATTAGGAAAACTATTACAGCCATTCAATAAGAAAACAACCAAAAAGCTCTGATACCACTGAAAGGTTTTCCGCAACAATGAACTAAATAACCTAAGTTCACATGCAACCTAGAAAAGATCTATGTTTTCTTTCTTTGAACATGTAACTAATTCCTAAAGGCCAAACAAAAATTAACTAAAAGAATAAATCAGAAAAAACTAACCTTTAGTTTTAATCTTGAAGCTAAGCAGCACAAGTGTCCTGCCTCAAATGAGATCATACCCAGGGAGCCAGAGGAAGGTCACGAAAATTCCAGAGAGAATAATAGAAATGAGCAGCTGATAATGAGGTCTAGGGTTCCCTATTTATAGGGAACCAAGTGGCAAGGCTAGAAACCCTAGCCGCAGCCCATTTTCCGGATTATCTGTACACGCACCGCGGCCAGATCGTTTGCGCGCCGCACGCCGCAATTCGACTATTGAATTCGTACGAATATGTACGCGCGTCGCGGCCTTTACATTGGCGCGCCGCACACCGCAATTCAACTATTGAATTTGTACGACTTTAATCCCTGACCTCCTGATTAATCTAATTAATACCACAGAAATTAATCCAATTAATTCCTGATTAATTATTAATCAATCAATATAGTTTCTAATTAATATATTATGACTTTAATATATTAACAAACCATATCTTTTATTTCTGTTGATTTAGTAATCCCATAATAAACCAACCTTTCTCTCTACCGAACTTTCTACCAAACCTCCAGCTATGAGGGCAACCCAAATGGACTTTGCTTCTATTAATTAGGTAAATACAAATTATTAGTCATGGCTTAGACACCTAATCCAACAGAAATATAGACAACCATACAGACCATACTCATGTATAGAATTAGCTATATAAGGGGCGTATGTAGTCAAGACGGGATTTGTTCCTCTTATGTGTTGAGAGTTAGACATCTAAGGTGCCTGATTAAAAGTTGAATATAAAATGAGAATGTTTTAGATCCATGTCTCATGTTCAACATGATGTCTGTGACAAAGGGATAATTGATGAATAACCTCGTACATCAATTAGAGCCTCGAGCTCTCTGAAGAATTGGATGTTGTTGAATGGCATTAAGTCATGTGTTATTGGGGACAGTGAAGTGTTGCTAGACGTCTATCACTGTCGATGTCATTCTATGATGCAACCCTGTGCAAGTGGGAGATTGTTAGTTCTATATGCCCTATGATGATCATAAAATGATATTACTAATAACACATGATCCTATAGGGTCACACCAATAACAAGTTTGACACCAATTATATCATTTTGACATTGGATTATGAATCATAATAAAATGATAATCTGCTTGCAATTTAATTTTGAAGAATTATTATTTAATCAAATAATAATTGTTTCAATAGTTGATTCATATAAGATGAATTAATTTTTGACAGTTATATATATTTGCGTCATTTATTTGAGAATTGATACAAATATATCCATATATATATATATATATATATATATATATATATATATATATATATATATATATATATATATATATATATATATATATATATATATGTATGTATGAATATATATATTTATATAATTATTGAATTATATATATATATATATATATATATATACTAGCGGCATACCCGCGCGTTGCGGCGGCGGCGAATCGGTTTTTGCGGCAATTAGTTGAGTTTCGGCGATTAGTATCTTTCGGTGGACGACGAATAGTTAAAATCGATGAATAACTTTCTTTCGATGATTAATTTAGTTTAAAAAAAATCAATTTTCAAATAATACATTTTTTTTCGTTAGATTGTTTTAGGATAAAAAATGAACAATTAAAAATGAAACACGATTCCAATAATTTTTCTTTAAAATTTTGAATTTTAAAATTATGAACTTATAAATTTTTATCTCTAATTTTTCTTATTAAAAACCAAGTGAAGTAACAATTACAAAGTAAATAAATAAATATATAGTCTACATTAATGAGATAAAGCTATCGGTTAATGGAACATAAACAATTAAATTAAAAGACGTATTGAGCTTGATAATAAACCGATACTTTTGTACCTATAATGTAAAGGGTTCAAAGTTTAAATTTGTGAAGAAATAAGCATACATGTATTGTCCCGACAGATAAGCGTGACTGATTTGCCCAACAAATAAAATAATGTTGTGCAAAAGATGTCATTTGAAATTGTTTATATAGTTTCAATTTAGAATTAATTATAACATAAGATTTCGATAAAAATTTAATTAATCTTGTATTAAACATTAAAATAAATATTATTAATATTTATATAAATATTATTTTTAAAATACTAATATTTTATAACCTAATTAAAAAAGAATTAGAATTTAAATTTAATTTACAAATTGAGGGGTTAAATTGGTAATTTAAATATATACATGTTATAACCTAACCCTAAAACAACTTCTTGTTAGAGCCGGGTAACATTACACTCCTTCATTCCGCCTCCTTCTTCCTCCTTCAGCCGCACACCTTATTTCCTCCAAACACTTCCGGCGACTTCAACCGTAAAGCTAATTCCACCTCCAGCCGGCCCCTCCTCCCCCCTCCACCAGCCGTTATCTCTGAAATGTCTCCCTCGCACAGCACCGGCGATCTGCTGCTTTCCCGTCTCCCAGGTCCTCCGATAATCGATGCCACCTTCTCCTCCCGTCTCCATGGTCCTCCGATCATCGCCGCTACTTTCTCCTTCCAATTTCCTCGGTTCACAGCTCCGACTGATAGATCTGTTCCAAGTCAACCGATGAGCTCCGTTTCAGCTGACCTTGAGCTCGGATGCATCGGGGTCTCCTTCGGTTCTCCGATCTACCAGTCTCCGGCCTTGACCTCCGATTGAGCCACATGCCTCCGGGTCTCCTTCTCCGGTTCTCCGATCTACCAGTTCCAAATCACACTCCGAGAACTAAGAAAGCCGCCGACGACCTCCTCTAATCAGCGGCTACAACGACCTCTGGCAGGGACGCCTTCTCCCTCCGTCGCCTTAAGAATTCTCTGATCAGATCTCCGCCCTTCTTTTCTCACCGGCACCGTTATCAGCCGCCGATGTCATGTCTTTGGCCACCCAACGGAGGCCGTGCTTCTTCCTGGTCCACCTTCAATCTTCAGTAATTTACAGGGCTAGAAGCTCTTGTGTGACCATTCTTTCGATTCAGACTCCTATGAGAATACAAGATCGAGTTAGTTGAGAATCGGTGATAGGTCAAGAGAAAGATTGTGGTGATGAAGGCGAGTACGGGATAGAGATTTTTTAGTTGTGAATCGGTTTTTATGGGACAAAAGGAAGTTTGTTCCATCCGTGTATAACTTTCTCTAGATCTGATCCGACTACGGTAATCGACTCCACCCTTATCGGGTTTTTTAGTTTTTCTGATTACAGTCATTGTGTTATCGGGTTATTTCATTTTTCTGATTATAGTCTTTGTGTTATGGATCTGATTTAAATTTTGTGTTATGGATCTGATCTGATTTGGATTTTGTTTTGCAAATTATTTATTTGGATCTGATTTTGTTTTTCAGATTATTTTGATTTTGATTTTGATTTTCAGATTATTTATATGATTATAGTCTTTGTGTTATGGATCTGATATTGATTTTGTTTTTCTGATTATAGTCTTTGTGATATGGATCTCCAGCATAGATCTACTTTCATAATTATCATACTTGCCTAGTTCTTTATTCGGTTCACCACTTAGATTGGGAATGGTGCGTTGGATATTGTTCTAGCTTCATCAAGTAAGGAACTGTTTCTGGTTGTATGTTTTGTTAAAATAAAAGAATTAAAAATCTATTTTCTTAAAATGAATAATTTGACTGAAATATTGGTATTGATAATACTAAATTTAAGAAAAACAGTTAGAATTGATAAAGTTCATAGTTTTAATTTGATTCAACAAATAACCATCTTTTAAACTCTTATATGATAATGGAAAGTTTTATTTTACAGCTTTTGGATTTTGACTTTAAAAAGCTTTTGTTTGGCTTCAATCAAATTAATATGCTTATATATGTTTGGTGTATTGAAAGTAAGATGCAGGGTATTTAAACATTGGAGTTTGTAAATTAAAACATTAGTTTAAACTTAGTTACTACCAATAAATTCAATGCTTTTCTAGATCTTCTTTCCACCCACAACACTTGTTATGTTCTGTAGAAGCCCTGCAAAGAGATATTTATTTAAATTTTTGTGTTTCTATGCAGAAACAGATTATGAATGTCAAAAATATGTTACCTTGGAGTAGTGCAGATACAGATTATGAGGGTCAACAATCTGTGGAGAAATAGAAGATGGTGTAATAGTTAGTTTCACATTTTATAGTACAAAACAAAGACAATTATATACATTAATGTGTTTGTGTGTGTAGAAAAAGTTAATTAGCAGTTTTATATATCTTGCTACTTTGACATGAAAAGATTAGAATGTAATAAACTAATACCTTTGTTGTAAAAATCAGATTATGAAGGGAGATACTCATGGCATAAGAAAAGATTGGAGTAAATATATGTATGAGGCTTTACATTTTATAGTGTAATTCTTGGAGGGAGTTAATTGTTTGAAATTTTGAATTTATGATGATAAAATCCATTTGAAATTTCAGATTTGATCTCAGCCTTTGATTTATTTAGTGTCATCAATGGTCTAGGAAATTTCAGATTAATTAATTAATTTAATAGGAAAATAATAGTTAGTTGCATTAGATAGTTGTATCCCTTAATTTTAAGATATGTGTGCATTAAATACTTGTACATATTATATATGCATTATAGTATAGATATGTGTGTGTAAATGTAATAGCTACATAAACTAATCCAAGAGTTTTTCAAGTGGAAGACACCTTTTTCTTTTGTCTTCCCATGGTTTGAGCGTGCCATACCATGTGGAGAGGGTGGGAGACAGATGACACTTGCTTTTTGACATATTCTCTTGGATACCCAAGGTTTGACCATGGGGTTTAGTAGCTAGTGGACATAAAATACAATATACATCCATATGATGAATGAGTTGGGTTTTTGGCCGTAAGACATATTACATACACACATAGTATTCTCTTGTGAAGAGAAAAACTCTCTCTAAGCAACTCCATCCATAAGAAAAATCGGATTTTTCAAGAAGGAGAAAAAGGCATGCATGTATTAGCAAGCAAATGGAACTAGCATTCTAGTGTGTTCATACTTGTGGTGGATTAAGCTATAGAGGGAAGCTTCTTTGATTCCTTATCATCAACATTCATCCAACTTACCTCAAGAACATAAGGTTGTAATCTTGAACTTTTACTATGGTTGTTTTTCTATTTTATCTCTACATGCATGTAGCATGATCCTCTTGGAAGTGAAATTTGTGTTCATGATTTTATGCTTCCGTTGCAACTTCAAGTTTTTGAAACTCATAACATGAACATGGATTTCCGACATGGTTTAGATGTTTGAGGGGCTGAGAATATTGGGTTTTCCATGGAGGATATTATGGGTTCGGAGGTTTAAGTGGTGAAGACTGGAGGTGTTTCAGTGGAGGTGGATTTAGGAGGAGCATCCGAAGATGTTGTATGTATGGTTGAGGTTAGGGGAAGGGTTGAGGTTATTGTTTCTGTATCGATGGTCGAGGTTTTAGGAGCTATAGTTGGTGGTGGAGAAGGTGGTGCTGTGGTAATTGGAGGAGAGGGTGGTCTTGGGTCTTGGATTGGAGAGGACTGATGTTCTTCCTCCTGTTCTATATGAATGTCTTTGGAGGGAGTTTTGTTTAACTCCGAAGACTCATCCACCACTTGTGGTTTCTTGGTTCGTTTGGGTTGTTTTCGTTTTGGAGGTGTTTTTCCGAAGCTTTTCTTTTCTCATCACCTTCGGAACAATGGGTCCTCCAGTTGCCTTCTTCTTTCCCTTAGGTTTGACAGGGGCTTTGGTTGGAGCTGCTTGAGTGATTTCTCGAACAGGGTATGACATTGTAAGAGTGGACCGATAGACATTAACCTTATCACAGTTTAAGGACACTTTAGAAAGCATCACATGAGGTATTTGGGCACAGAAGCCAGAAATGTTTTCATGTAGAGCAGGACTAGTTATGTAGGTGTACCTCATCTCAGGAAGAGCAGGGTAAGAAACGTAACCTGCCTTTTGATAGTGCTCATAAACGATCATTGCCCAAAATCTGGCATTAGAAATCTCTGTTCCTTTCATTGAGTGATTGATGTGTGAGCAGAAATCAGCCCACAAGATAGAGACGAAATCTACCTTAACATCATGGTAAATTCCATAGAGAAGGGTCAAGAAAGTCTGACTTGCCAAATATTTGCCAGATGTCCTTCCAGAAAGACATCTCAGGAAGATACCAAAGAAGAATCTCCACAAGTCTAGAAGGTGCTTTTTCTTGAAGGTGCGGATGCTAGCAAGTTGTGGTTCGTAACCCACTGTGTTGAACATGTCAACTAGTTGTTCAGCAGTTGGGATAACAATCTCCTTTGACTCGTAAATTGGGAGGTACAGGGCATCGGCAAACTTGGTCTTGGTCAGTTGCACTCTCTTGATGTTACCTTTGGCATCGACAACCTCATAATGTACTGATTTTACATTGTTATCAGTATCGAACAGAGCATTAGAGGTGTAATGTGCTCTGTGAACAATGGTAGTTGCAATGGATGGTTTGTAGGTCAAGGCGTGACAAATGATTGATTGTTTGAGACATTCCACCAGAGCAACAATGGGTTGAGGGTATAGAGAGATGTCTGAACGAAGGAAAAGGTTAGCTCATTGATTCTTGATTATTGGAATTGACATTGTTTCATTGTTTTGAGAAGATTCTTCATACGTAGTAGCCGCTATTGATGATCGAATGAAGAAGATGAAGAGCAATTAGGGTTCTTTGAGAGAGTTTGTAAAGAGAAAGTGAATTGTCTGAATGCGTAAAGGTTTAACTAGTCGATGAGAGAGGTATTTATAATATTCATGGTCCCAAGGCCATTTAATGCTCGTTTTAAAAGGTCCACTAGGAGTATGCCACCTCAGCATCTACATGCTCCACTATCTCTGCAAATACGGAAATGTGACAATTGTAAATTTTGGTCAACAAAAGTCAACTGTAGTCAAACGAAGCGTACGTTAATCCATGTGTTGAAAAGTTATTTTCCATAACTTTTGCTATGAATTATCAAATATTATAATACTACGTATGCTAATTCAAAACAATTATCGAGTAAACATCGAAAATACGGACAATAAATTACTGTAGCGTAAAAATTCGATAATCGTACAATTATTATTTTGAGAATAATAATATTCATAAAACGATCTACTCGTAAATACGAACCTGTGGATATATAGAACGTCGAAAACGGAGTTCGTATGTGAAAGTTACAACCATTAAATCGTTGTGAACGGATAAATGTACAAAGGGTTTGGACTCAAAATACAAAATGTGGTGCCTTAAACATCAAATATTAAATAACAATTCATATAATATGGAACGTAATAATATCTAGTATTTAATTTCAAAGCCAAATTCAATTTTCGGTAAAATGCCAAAAATCGCGAAATCGGAAGAATACTGCGCTTAAACGCGTATTTCGACATCCAACGAGTTATAATTCAATAAAAATAAATGTTTGACAATGTTTTTATACAAAATAATTATTTAGAACTTGGTTTCGTCAAAAACTCATAAAATTTTACTAAATCGACTTACGATTTTATAAAAATCACACATTTTATATAAGCAGGCTGCTATTTTTATAAAAACTAACCCACCCACCCCTCCTACCCCACCCCCATCAGCAGCCATACATGGGAGACACCAACATATAACACCAAAAATCACATAGGCACTATTCACAATCTAGGAGAATTAAAAAGTCTAGGAATTTTATATTAGGAAAATCAAGAACCAAATCAACCAAAAAGGAACTAGCCACTTCATTTGAACCAAGCCACACTCTCTCATCTCCTCTCCCTCTCTTCCTCTCGGCTCTCTCCCTGTCTTCCTCTCTTCCAAACCGCCACCATCAAACACCACCACAAACCTCCATTTCCAAGTGTTTTTGCAAGTCTAATTTGTAAGACATCTTCACCTTGTGATTCTAATCTATATTACACAAGTTTTACTCCATTTACACACACTAACATCTATGAAAAACCCTATGGGTAATAGCATTGTCCAAGGGTCCTCCGAGCTCCAAGGCTTGGATATTCGTTCCTACCACCAATCTTTCAAGAACTACCTAGTTTTTAAGCCAAGCACGCTACAAGGGTGAGTTCATACCCCTCATTTTCATCTTTTCTAACCTTTTTGGGGGAGAATACAAGTTTAAATACCATAAATATTGTTTTATCCAAGTTTACATATGTTTAAATACTATAAATGATGATTTACACAAGTTCATAAAACTATTTGTTGTATAAAAATGCTTTTTATATGAAAAATGATTAGTTCTATGTATGATAAACATTATGACATATTATGTTTGTGTAAAAGTTCCCAAACTATAAATAAAATGTGTAAAAATGCTAGATCTTGGATAAATATTTTATAAATATGAAAACTAAAAGTTGTGTACAAATGATCTTGACATGAGAAATGGTTAGATCCATGTATTATAAACATTATGACATATTATGTTTGTGTAAAAGATACAAGATTATAAATAAAGTGTGTAAAACACTAGATTTTTGACATAAACGTCATAAAAACGAAAACTAATAAAAACTATGTTTTTATAACTGGGAAATATTACTTTCTAGCAAAAATGGTTATAACCAAGTTATTACACCATTTTTGTGAGAAATATATTAAAAGATGATATTTATAATCATTTGAATAAATTATTTCGTTATTATTCGTAAAAATATGATTATTACGACGGAACACTAAAAATAGACTATTATTGGAATAGTTTATGAACATAAGGTTATTTTGACAAAAATAATTATATAAAATTATATAATTATTAAACAATACCATATTATCATGGGAAAAATGATAATGGATGATTACAAGAGTTTTTATATACAAATCTTACGTAAACAAGTTGATTGAAATACATACATTTTTGTGAGATGAATATTCAAAGTACTTCTATAAGTACCTACTATAAGTCCTGAATTTTTATAACGAGAGTCTCGGTAAGAGAGCGCGATATTTGAGTATAGATCTATACGGTCTTGACAACCCCGCACCTGAGCTGCTAGCTACAGCTAGACCGGCAGGTCTGAGGTGTCCAAATGTCTAACATTCCGACGCTTGAAGAACGTCGCAGCAGGCCAACTAGTCACAGTATGGTTATAGGGTATCTCACACGGGGAAAATAATCAACTTAATAATTTTATAAATTATTTACGTGGAAACATACATTTCTAAGGAATTTACAATATAGTTTACATATTACATTTTAGTCTTTGGGATTTAAAGACTTGGACATTTTTATGAGAAAATATTGGATTTCCTTGGTTTTCAATAATATCATTTACAAACAAAGGACATTTCTTACGCAAAAATATTATGAACTCACCAACTTAATTGTTGACACTTTTTCAAATTACTTGTATTCTCAGGAAATTGATAAGGTAAACCTCAGCGCTATTCGAAGGGACGTTGCGACGTCGTTTTTGCTTATTTTGATATCATTTGTAATTGTATTTGAAACATGCAACTTTTAAACGATGTAACATTTTCAATTATTTAATGATGGTTTTTTTGCTTGGAATCACTATTATTCAGCTTTGTTATGATATTGTTCATGAAGTCATCCACCCTCGAAAGTTTACGCCATTACGGTTTGGGGGTGTGACAGATTGGTATCAGAACATTGTTTATAGTGAACTAAGTATATCAATCCATTTAAAGATATACAACTATAAATACAATGTGACTAAAACTCTCGAAAATATTTTCATGCAAGTATACTTTTAAAATTACAACGATAATTTTTATAAAAGTATAAATACATACATACACACTAGAACGATATTATAACGGAAACATATACAAGTGGAAGGACGAATTGAACACTACGAATAGACCTAAGTATTTAGGTAGTCATATCTAGGATAGATAGAGCCTGATCAACTATATCGGTCCAAGGTATGACTAACGGAAATTTAGGAATAGTCGTGGTGAACAACAAGTCCAACACTTACCAATAACCCAATAATTAAACACTAAAAGTTAAAATACTATAAGAGTATTTTATAATACGATAGAACAAAACATAAAGTTAAAATACTAAAGGAGTATTTTATGAATACTACGAAATCGTACACTTAGAATTTTCTCTTACATACCTCTCATACCCCTTAGAAACCACCTTACTTATAACAACTTCTAAAGACTTACCAAAAACCTTATACAAAGAAAAACACTAGAACAAAACATAAAACAAAAATACTATACGAGTATTTTGTGATACTATAGAACCATACATCTAGACTCTTTATGCACCTCTTATACCCCTATCACTACATAGTCGACATAAACGTATAATAGAAACGCCGTACTTTGATAACCTTTACCAAGAGCTTACCATCGTTCAATCTTGGATCCTTATGGCAGAAACATGCCACCTAAACGAAGAAACACTAGACGCGCACCAATTGAAACACCCGAGCCACCTATGATGGACTCAGCTACCTTCCAAGCCGTCGTCACATCCGCTGTAACAGCTGCTATTGCCCAAATAAACTCGAATGGGACAAATGGAAGTGGAAGCAGAAATGGCACTAACGATTCCACGAACGGGGAAACACCGAATCACGCGCGAGTATGTTCGTATAAAGACTTTGCAAATTGCAAACCTGTGGCCTTCCATGGTACTGGTGGTGTTCTTGCTCTCACCAGATGGATTGAGAAAATTGAATCAATCTTTGATATCTCTGCATGCCCCGAGGAATTCAAGGTCAAATTCGCCGCTTGTACCTTTGCTGAGACGGCCATGTCCTGGTGGAAGGGTCATGTTAAGGCTCTGACATTTCCTGTGGCCAACTCAATGAGTTGGGAGGAACTAAAGACCATGCTGATGAAAGAGTATTGTCCCAGAGGGGAGATCCAGAAACTGGAACAGGAACTGTGGAACCTTACCATGAAGGTTTCGGACATAACCACGTATACGAACCGATTCAATGACTTGGCAACCCTCTGTCCTGCAATGGTTATACCAGAATAGGTGAAGGTGGAACGCTACATCTAATGGCTGTCTCCTCAGATCCAGGGGAACGTAGAATCAGCAAGCCCTGCTACCTTCGACAGCGCTAAGCGACTAGCTCAACGACTAGTCGATCATGGGGTCCGTCAAGGTACCATGACACTTAAAACCGAGCAACCAAAGGAGAATGATCAAAAAAGAAAACCCTGGAATAGGGGAAGGGACCAGCCCAACCAAGAAGGTGCCAAAACACAGCAGATTGTGGCAGTCCGTGCAGCCACTGTCCCAACTGTCCCAGCAACGACCAAGCAATATATTGGGACTCTACCCAAGTGCAACAAGTGCAATTTCCACCACACTGGAGCTTGCAGGGAAATGCACTGCACGAATTGTGGCAAAAAGGGTCATACCTTCCATTTCTGCAAGACATCAGCTCTACAAACCACCCAAGCCTCTAATGATGGGGTGAGTCAAGCTTGCTACGGTTATGGAGAAACGGGGCATTACAAGCGATATTGCCTAAAAACAAAGACTGTTGGGAGGAATGGAAGGATTCTAGCAATGGGACGCGCGGAAGCGGTGGAGGATCCCACCGTGGTTACCGGTACGTTCCTTGTCAATAATTCATATGCTTATATTCTATTCGATAGCGGTGCGGAGAAGAGCTTCGTAAGCCACGAGTTTAAAAACCTACTAAAACAAAAATCTCAACCACTCAATGAAACATTTACGGTAGAAATGGCTAATGGCAAAACCGAAAGTACCAACGACATATACTTAGGCTGTACACTCACTCTGGACGACCACTCATTCCAAATCAACTTAATGCCTGTTAGAATAGGAAGCTTTGACGTGATTGTTGGTATGGATTGGCTAATTCCCCATCATGCCGACATCATGTGCTACGAACGAGGAATCCGACTTCACCTACCAGGTAACAAGACTCTTGTCGTCTATGGCGATAAACCCAGTACCAGCCTCCGAATCGTGTCTAGCATCAAAGCCCGAAAGTACCTACAGAAAAGATACCATGCCTTCCTAGCCCACGTTGTTGACGAGAAGAAAGAAGTAAAAAGCATCAAAGAGATCCCTGAAGTCTGCGACTTTTATGACGTATTCCCAGAAGACCTTCCAGGAGTACCACCCGCACGACAAGTCGAGTTCAGAATCGATTTGATTCCTGGAGCCACCCCAGTAGCTAAAGCGCCATACTGGGTAGCCCCGGCAGAAATGCAAGAATTATCCAGCTAACTGAATGAACTGCTAAGTAAAGGGTTCATCAGGCTGAGCTTCTCACCTTGGGGAACACCGGTCTTGTTCGTGAAGAAGAAGGATGGATCATTTCGTATGTGCATTGATTATCGGGAGTTGAACAAACTCACTATCAAGAACCGATACCCGTTACCACGAATTGACGACCTTTTCGACCAACTCCAAGGATCGAGTTACTTCTCAAAAATCGATCTAAGGTCGGGGTATCACCAACTTAAAGTCCAAGAAGAAGATGTTCCTAAGACGGCATTCAGAACTCGTTATGGCCATTATGAATTCGTTGTGATGCCTTTCGGATTAACTAATGCGCCCGCAGTGTTCATGGATCTGATGAATCGCGTATGCCGACCTTACTTAGATAAATTCGTGATAGTATTCATCGACGACATACTAATCTATTCACGAAGTAAGGAGGAACATAGTCAGCATTTACGACAAGTTTTGGAGACGTTGAGGGCGGAGAAGCTGTATGCAAAGTTTTCAAAATGTGAATTTTGGATTCGATAGGTGGACTTTCTAGGCCACGTAGTCAGCAAGGAAGGGATACATGTGGATCCCTCCAAAATCAAAGCCATCGAAAACTGGGGAGCACCGAGAACGCCGACAGAAATCCGCCAGTTTTTGGGCCTTGCTGGCTATTATCGGAGATTTATTCATAACTTTTCAAAGATCGCCAAGCCACTTACTGCCCTGACACAGAAAGGTATAACATTCAAGTGAGAAGATAAACAAGACGCCGCCTTCCAGACCTTAAAGAAAGCTTTGTGCAGCGCTCCTATCATATCCCTTCTGGAAGGAACAGAAGACTTTATGGTCTATTGTGATGGATCGAATCAGGGTCTGGGTTGCGTGCTCATGCAAAGAGGAAAAGTCATTGCCTACGCTTCAAGACAACTTAAAACCCACGAGTTCAACTACACCACGCATGATCTCGAGTTGGGGGCAGTAGTGTTCGCATTGAAGATCTGGAGACAATACCTTTAAGGCACAAAGTACACGATCTTCACTGACCATAAGAGCCTCCAACATATTCTCAATCAGAAACAGCTCAACATGAGACAACGGCGATGGGTAGAGCTACTAAGTGATTACGAATGTGAAATTCGTTATCACCCAGGAAAGGCCAATGTAGTAGCGGATGCCCTTAGTCGAAAAGAGTACTCGGGCTGCCGAGTAAAGGCATTAACAATAACAATCCATTCCCATTTGTCCACTCAAATCAAGGAGGCACAGCTAGAAGCCTTAAAACCTGAGAACGTCGCAAATGAAGCCTTGCGAGGGATGGATAAAAACCTTGAATTCAAGGATGACGGAGCTCATTACCTCATGACCCGAATCTGGACACCGAGATTCGGCAGATACAGAGACATTATTATGAATGAGGCTCACAAGACTAGATACTCCGTTCATCCCGGGTCCGACAAGATGTACCTGGACCTCAAAAGCTATATGGTGGCCGAACATGAAGGCAGAAATTGCTACTTATGTGGGCAAGTGCCTGACTTGTGCCAAGGTTAAAGTAGAACACCAAAAGCCCTCGGGTTTACTACAACAACCGGAAATACCCGAGTGGAAGTAGGAGCGGATAACTATGGACTTCATAACCAAACTACCAAAGACAACTGGTGGGTTAGACACCATATGGGTAATCGTCGATAGGTTAACCAAATCCGCTCACTTCCTGCCAATCAAGGAGACCGACAAGATGGAGAAACTTACAAGGACGTACATCAAGGAAATAGTACGATTGCATGGTGTGCCAATTTTGATCATTTCAGATAGAGATAGTCGATTCACTTCACGATTTTGGCAATCATTGCAAAAAGCCTTGGGAACCAGACTCGACATGAGTACAGCGTACCATCCACAGACAGACGGGCAAAGTGAGAGAACCATTCAAACGCTGGAAGACATGTTGAGAGCTTGTGTGATAGACTTTAGTAAGGCGTGGGACACCCACTTACCACTCATTGAGTTTTCATACAACAACAGCTACCACACTAGCATCAAAGTTGCCCCATTTGAAGCTTTATATGGACGCAAGTGCAGATCCCCTCTATGCTGGGCTGAGGTAGGGGATACTCAACTGGCCAGATGCCAAGTACCTAACAGCACTCTCACCGGTCTAGAGATCATACGAGAGATGACGGAGAAAATCGTTCAGATCCGTGAACGATTGAAAGCATCTCGTGACCGACAAAAGAGTTACGCAGACAAACGACGCAAACCTTTAGAAATCCAAGTTGACGATCGAGTGTTGTTGAAGGTCTCACCATGGAAAGGAATGATACACTTTGGAAAGCGTGGGAAACTCAACCCCAGATACATTGGGCCCTTTGAGATCCTTGCTAGGATCGGCCCAGTAGCCTACAAACTCCAACTACCACAAGAGCTCAGCAATGTCCATCCCACCTTTCATGTATCCAACCTAAAGAAGTGTCTGTCCGATGAGACGCTTGTCATTCCGCTCGACGAGATCGAGGTGAATGAGAATCTCTAGTTTGTAGAAGAACCAGTGGAGATCATGGATAGAGAAGTCAAGAGGACGAAACAAAGCCGTATACCAATAGTGAAAGTCCGCTGGAGCGCTAAGCGTGGACCAGAATTTACTTGGGAGCGTGAAGACCAAATGAAACAAAAGTATCTACATCTCTTCCCAAACCCTTGAGGATCTACTCAAGAGCTAAATTTTGGGACGAAATTCTTTCTAACGGGTAGATGATGTGACAATTGTAAATTTTGATCAACAAAAGTCAACTGTAGTCAAACGAAGCGTACGTTAATCCATGTGTTGAAAAGTTATTTTTCATAACTTTTGCTATGAATTATCAAATATTATAATACTATGTATGCTAATTCAAAACAATTATCGAGTAAACATCGAAAATACGGACAATAAATTAATGTAGCATAAAAATTCGATAATCGTATAATTATTATTTTGAGAATAATAATATTCATAAAATGATCTTCTCGTAAATACGAACCTGTGGATATATAGAACGTCGAAAACGGAGTTCGTATGTGAAATTTACAACCATTAAATCGTTGTGAACGGATAAATGTACACAGGGTTTGGACTCAAAATACAAAATGTGGTGCCTTAAACATCAAATATGAAATAAAAATTCATATAATATGGAACGTAATAATATCTAGTATTTAATTTCAAAGCCAAATTCAATTTCCGGTAAAATGCCAAAAATCGCGAAATCGGAAGAATACTACGCTTAAACGCGTATTTCGACATCCAACGAGTTATAATTCAATCAAAATAAATGTTTGACAATGTTTTTATACAAAATAATTATTTAGAACTTGGTTTCGTCAAAAACTCATAAAATTTCACTAAAACGACTTACGATTTTATAAAAATCACACATTTTATATAAGTAGGATGCTATTTTTATAAAAACTAACCCACCCACCCCTCCTACCCCACCCCCATTGGCAGCCATACATGGGAGACACCAACATATCACACCAAAAATCACATAGGCACTATTCACAATCTAGGAGAATTAAAAAGTCTAGGAATTTTATATTAGGAAAATCAAGAACCAAATCAACCAAAAAGGAACTAGCCACTTCATTTGAACCAAGCCACACTCTCTCATCTCCTCTCCCTCTCTTCCTCTCGGCTCTCTCCCTGTCTTCCTCTCTTCCAAACCGCCACCATCAAACACCACCACAAACCTCCATTTCCAAGTGTTTTTGCAAGTCTAATTTGTAAGACATCTTCACCTTGTGATTCTAATCTATATTACACAAGTTTTACTCCATTTACACACACTAACATCTATGAAAAACCCTATGGGTAATAGCATTGTCCAAGGGTCCTCCGAGCTCCAAGGCTTGGATATTCGTTCCTACCACCAATCTTTCAAGAACTACCTAGTTTTTAAGCCAAGCACGCTACAAGGGTGAGTTCATACCCCTCATTTTCATCTTTTCTAACCTTTTTGGGGGAGAATATAAGTTTAAATACCATAAATATTGTTTTATCCAAGTTTACATATGTTTAAATCAGTGTTGCAGAAATCGGCATTGGCGGCCGATTAATCGGCGATTAGTCGCTTGGCGGTCTTCAACCGATTACGATTAGGCCTAATCGGTTAGCTTGATGGTTTGCTGTAAAAATCGCCCTTGGCGGCCGATTAATTGGTCTTGGCGGTCATTTTTTCAATTTTTTATTTTTTTAATTTATTATTTATTTTTTTTATTTTTAAATGACGACACAAACACTCTCTAATAACTCAAGAAAACTTTAAAAAAATCAATATTAATGAATAAAAATAAACAAATGTATAATATTTGATGTGTATTTCGTAATAAAATGTATCAAACTTTGGTATTTTTTATATTTATATATTTTTAAATATATTTTTTATATTTTTAGGGTCTCCGATTAATCCCCGACTAATCCCCGATTAATCCGATTAATTCCTTAACCCCACTCGACCGCTAAGCTACCGTCAAGCGATTTTTACAACCTTGGTTTAAATACTATAAATGATGATTTACACAATTTCATAAAACTAATTGTTGTGTAAAAATGCTTTTGATATGAAAAATGGTTAGTTCTATGTATGATAAACATTATGACATATTATGTTTGTGTAAAAGTTCCCAAACTATAAATAAAATGTGTAAAAATGCTAGATCTTGGATAAATATGTTATAAATATGAAAACTAAAAGTTGTGTACAAATGATCTTGACATGAGACATGGTTAGATCCATGTATTATAAAAATTATGACATATTATGTTTGTGTAAAAGATACAAGACTATAAATAAAGTGTGTAAAACACTAGATTTTTGACATAAACATCATAAAAACGAAAACTAATAAAAACTACGTTTTTATAACCGGGAAATATTACTTTCTAGCAAAAATGGTTATAACCAAGTTATTACACCATTTTTGTGAGAAATATCGTAAAAGATGATATTTATAATCATTTGAATAAATTATTTCGTTATTATTCGTAAAAATATGATTATTACGACGAAACACTAAAAATAGACTATTATTGGAATAGTTTATGAACATAAGGTTATTTTGACAAAAATAATTATATAAAATTATATAATTATTAAACATTACCATATTATCATGGGAAAATTATAATGGATGATTACAAGAGTTTTTATATACAAATCTTACGTAAACAAGTTGATTGAAATACATACATTTTTGTAAGATGAATCTTCACAGTACTTCTATAAGTACCTACTATAAGTCCTGAATTTTTATAACCAGAGTCTCGGTAAGAGAGCACGATATTTGAGTATAGATCTATACGGGCTTGACAACCCCGCACCTGAGCTGCTAGCTACAGCTAGACCGGCAGGTCTGAGGTGTCCAAATGTCTAACATTCCGACGCCTGAAGAACATCGCAGCAGGCCAACTAGTCACAGTATGGTTATAGGGTATCTCACACGGGGAAAATAATCAACTTAATAATTTTATAAATTGTTTACGTGGAAACATACATTTCTAAGGAATTTATACTACAGTTTACATATTACATTTTAGTCTTTGAGATTTAAAGACTTGGACATTTTTATGAGAAAATACTGGATTTTCTTGGTTTTCAATACTATCATTTACAAACAAATGACATTTCTTACGCAAAAATCTTATGAACTCACCAACTTAATTGTTGACACTTTTTCAAATTACTTGTATTCTCAGGAAATTGATAAGGTAAACTTCAGCGCTATTCGAAGGGACGTTGCGACGTCGTTTTTGCTTATTTTGATATCATTTGTAATTGTATTTGAAACATGCAACTTTTAAACGATGTAACATTTGCAATTATTTAATGATGGTTGTTTTGCTTGGAATCACTATTATTCAACTTTGTTATGATATTGTTCATGAAGTCATCCACCCTCGAACATTTCCGCCATTACGGTTTGGGGGTGTGACACGAAACGTCCGTTTGTCAGTCATGATTATTAAAAATTGAACCGCCATTTTTCCCACGATCTATTTGTTATGATTCTCCAAGATTTTCTGAATGATAGTTGTCTATTAGCGTTCATTTAATTTAAACGAATGTTTGTCTCTGTGATTATCATAAATGTAAAAATCATTCAAGCAATGAATTAACTTCGGACTAACAAGAACAATTGCAACGATTATTGGTATCCGTCGGAGTTTGAGAACTGATTGTGTGTTTTAAAGCATTCCGAAGTGTATTGATAACAGTTCGGATAAAGAGTTTTGTGAGAAATGTTATCAATACTCCGAAGAGCTTCGCTTTTCTTGATAGTAGCTTTTAATTTTGATGATGCATTCAGACTTTTGACCTTAGCTTCCTTGAACATTATGAAAAGAAGATTTAACATTTTTGCATTCAGAATCATTTGAATCATGTTGGAAGTCTAATCACCCTGAATCGAACTCAATTTCGCATTTTGCAAGAGTTTCTGATGTTTCTTATTATGCTTCAAAGTTTTCATACAAAATGATGGTGGCATATACTATATTGAAATTCAAAACATATTTACTTTTGAATTGACCATCAGAAGATACAATGAAGATTTGGATTGACTTTGAAGAACCTTTTGAAAATTTTATCCCATTTCATCAGTTGAGGTGTTTGGATACTTTTATCTGATGACAAGCCTTTGAGCTTCGTACACCACCCCAACATTATCATTTAAGATAGACTACTTGAGATGTTCATATTCTCTACGTGGTACTCGACTATGTTATAGGAGTTCCTTGTATTGTCATTTAAGACAGAGGAATAAGCCTTTGAGTGCTGATTTATCTTTATTTTTGCACTCTATTAATTATCTTTTCACTTGTTTGTTGTCTTTAATTCTTTTGACATATTGATTTTGTTGTTTTCTCTTGACATTTGCAATACTTATTGTTGAAACATATTTTTCTATTTTGAAGTTTCATTTATGAAGAGTTGAAAATTTCACCATGTGATTTCATTTTGTGGTGCTTTTGAATTGTTTGTGCAATCCTTTATATTTGAAAAACTTCATGAAGTTCAATTTTGAAACAAGAGTGAAGAAGGTTTTAAATTTACTTTTCGGAACATGTGATTTATCCTGAGTGTTGTGTGAACCACTTGATTAATTTGATAATGAAGCAAGTCAAGTTCAACAAGGATCTTTGAGATAAACACAATGTTAAGGATATATAAATCACACAAAACTTCGTGTTGTAAAACAGCCTTAACCTCACTCTGAAGTCTGTTTTCTTACTAATGTTTCAATTCGATTCCCAAATGCCTTTTAGTGCAATAAGGCATGATTGTCAGAATCTAAAATCAAAGTTTTATCCTTTAATTAATTAATTCATGAAAGAAGCTCAAACTTAGTCATTTATGCACGAAATTTGCGAATTGAATTTATGAGGTTTTGTAAATGATCCTTGTTTTTTTTGTTTTTGATTATTCTATGAAACTGACTCGTTGTTGTGAGAATATATATCCTTGTGATACAAAGACAATTGTGTTGGACTAGGTGTCTAAGTCATGACTAATAATTTATATTTACCTAATTAATAGTAGCAAAGTCCATTTGGGTTGCCCTCATAGCTGGAGTTTGGTAGAAAGTTCGGTAGAGAGAAAGGTTGATTTATTATGTGACTAATAAATCAACAGGAACTAAATATATGGTTTGTTAATATATTAAAGTGATAATATATTAATTAGAAACTATATTAATTGATTAATAATTAATCAGGAATTAATTGAATTAATTTCTGTGGCATTAATTAGATTAATCAGGAGGACAGAGGCTAAAGTTGTTCCAATTCAATAGTTGAATTAACACGCGCAGCGTGCCAATGTATAGGCCGCGACGCGCGTGTGAATAATCTGGAAAATGGCTTAGAGATTGGGTTTATCTCTGTTTGAAAGTCAAACGAGGTTTATCTCTAAGGGTCATTTGGTTGTCTATAAATAGGGACCCCTGGACCTCATAATCAGTTGCTAATTCCTTTAAATCTCTCAAGATTTTCGTCCCTACCTCCTGCTCCCTGGGTGTGATCTCATTTGAGGCAGGACATTTGTGCTGCTTAGCTTCAAGATTAAAACTAAAGGTTAGTTTTTTCTGATTTATTTCTTTTAGTTAATTTTTTGTTTGGCCTTTAGGAATTATCTACACCTTCAAAGTAAGAAAACATAGATCCTTTCTAGGTTGCATGTGAACTTAGGTTTTAGTTCATTGGTTGCAGAAAACCTTTCAGTGGTATCAGAGCTTTTGTTTGTTTTCTTGTTGAATGGCTGCAATAGTTTTCCTAAAATTAGGATTTGTTGAGTCATTAATAAGATTGAGTCAAAGATGCGAATATGATTTGTCGCCCGATTTTGTGCCACTAGATTAGCTTATCGGTTATGGAACGGGCCTGTCTTTCCATACTTAGTTTTGTATATATAGCATGCACGTACCCTAATTTGGGTTAACTTTTGTAATCTCTTTTACGGCACTCATACAGAATAATTCTCTTTGAATTGTTCTTGAGTTGCAATTTAATCATTCGACATGAGTTCAACAAAGTGTGTTTTTTTGTTTCTAATTCTTATTCCGCATTATTTGAATCTAGATCTACTCTTTCATGTTTCAACAATTGGTATCAGAGCGGGAGATAGTGTAGTTCATAGATCTATCTCTGGTTATCTTCATCGTTTTGATCGATCTTAGATATCAGATCTTGATCTTTTCTCTAAAATCTTTTCTCGATTCATCGATACACTTCTGATTCAAATCTCAAGCAAGATCACATGGCTTTTGACGATTCACACACTCAATCTTTTAATCTATCCAGTAGTATTGGATCCACCACCAGGACCCCAATTCTTTTCACTCAAGAATATGAGGTTTGGGCTTTGCACTTTGAAGATTACGTTCTTGGTATAGAAGAACATGGAGCTACCATATGGCAAGCCATCACTGAAGAAACCTACGCTCACACAAACCACAAGGAGGGTTATCAAAACCCTAAAAGAATATAACAATCTTCTTGTCACTCACACAGATATCCCACAAGACGATAAGGATAAACTGATTTGCAACATCAAGGCATTCAGGATTATTCGATTTGCTCTTCAAGCAGATACACTTCGCTTAGTCAGCTCTTGTGAAACAGTAAAGGAGATATGGGACAGGTTAAAAGAATTGTACTCTGGAGATGCTGATCTAGAGCACTCAGTTCAAACCACTCTTCTTTCCGATTTTGGATCTTTCGAACAAGGTTCAGAAGAAACCCTGACACAAACATTTAATCGCTGCAACCATCTTCTCAGCCGTTTGCTGAAGTACAAGATTGCTCGAACCGTGATTGAGCAAAAAGTCACCTTTCTGAATGCTCTTCGTTCCAAATGGAAGGCCATTGTCTCAACTATCAAGGCTCATGAACAGTTCAAGAATTACTCTCTTGCCAAAGTTATAGGAATTCTTAAGTCCCATGAAAAGGAAATCACTTCGGAAGCGAAAGCAACTGCTAGCCTGGGTTCGCTTGCTCTAGTTGCAGCGGGAAAGAAGACTGCTGAAGTTGACTCCGAATCTGACGTTTCAGACGATGACTTGACAAGGGAAGATAAAGCCTTGATGGTATCTAATCCCAAAAAGTTCTTCAAGAAAAAATTTTCCAAATTCAAAAACAGAAGTCGACAGGGAGGCTTCAATTCTGAGAAGACATCAGAGGAAAGTCAGAGAAAGAAAAGTGAAGATGAGAAGAAGCTTGTAGGTGATTCCGGTTATGACTGCCATTATTACAAAGGCAAGAACCATTTCGTTAAAGACTGCTTGCTCCGAAAGCAGACTGAGAAGAAGGAGCAGGTAAATGACGAAGCATACTACGCAAAGAAAATTGCGGAGTTGAAAAAGAATGATGCTTCTAGTGCCAAAGCAGCCTTTGTGGTAAAGGAAGACAGTGAGTATGGTGCTGTTGAGGTATGGTCAACGGATTCGGAAGATGAAGAGGTGAGAAACCCAACACATGGTCGATGCCTGATGGTGAAAGCAGACCATTCCGATAGCAGGGGGTACTCTACAGACGGGTGCCAAACTTCAGCAAGTTGTTTTGCTGCTAAGCCTGTTTCGGAACAGGTTGAAGAATGTGAAGCTGTGGTCAACAAGGTACGTTCTATCCTTAAATCATTAGATATCTGTTCTTCCAGTTATTATAATGAATTAGATAATCTTAGGTTCACTGTTTCTAATTTAAGTGATAGTTTAAAAAGAACACGCCTAAGTAATTCTAACCTAAATGATCAATTGAGCAGGATATCGAATAAAAATGAGGAGAGGCGAATGAGAATCGAAGCGTTGGATAATGACTTAGTCAGAGCAAGAGATGATATTATTTATGTCAAAAGAGATAATTTGGTTCTTGTTAAACAGAGGAATAATTTTTGTTTAGTTGCGAAGCGTCTTTACAATAACATTACTCAATTGCATCTTGACTGTGATATAGGCAGGGGTTTGCAGAAAATGATTTTGCCCTTTCTTGAATTGAAAGAGGACGAAATTGATGCTGAATGCTACAGGTGTGAAACCATTGTTTCATCTGATGATGTTTCGGAAGCTTATCGTGTCGAACTTGACAAAATTGAAAGTTACATTTAGTCCAATGAACATAAAAACATGGTTAAAGAATATTTATCTGAAAACGATCATGGGGAAATTAAAACAGCAACCTTAAAGAACTTTCACTCATTATGCTCTAAATTAAACTCTGATAATACTCTCATTAATGAGAATATTTCTGATTTTAATGAAAATGAAATGAGTGAGATATCTGTTGAGGACGAGATTGACTGTTCGGAATTTATAAACAGTTCTACTGAATCCAAGAAAAACCTCATTTCCGAAAACTCAGTAGCTTTTGCAAGAGTCGTTGAAAATAAAGGGTCACAAGCATTAAACGAACAAGCCACTGTTTTTCCAAAAATTCAGACAGTACCAAATCAAGTTTTTGTTAAACCAGGCCTGAATTCTAAAGATGTAACTGAACTCAAACCCTTGTTGATAATGATAATTCCGATGTCTGTGATGCTTTCTTTTGGTCGGAACCAATTGACAACTCGGATGAGACCAAAGGTCTTTCCGAATTGACCTCTTGGAAGTCTAGTGGTAAATATATCTCTGGATCGTTGAATTTCAAAAATTCAGCTTCGCAACCTGGCTCATGGGGCACAAAGAATTTTTCAAATTCAAACTCGAGTAATTTCAAATCAGTTTCTAACAATTGTTCAACATCTCGCATTTATAAGTCTCCTGAAGAGCTTATAGCCAAAAGGAAACAAATGAATGCAAGATACAAAAAGAATTTAAAGAAAAGAAAACAATTTTGGAGAAACAAAAACGACAAAAGTCATTTTCCCCTTAACTCAAATTCATTTCAGAAAGTCAACTCTATTCCGATAAAGAAATCTGAACAAAACCCAAACTCAAAACCTAAACTCTCAGTATCTCCAAAGATAAAGAATCCAACACCTATTCTTAAGTCAAATGACTTAAAAGGAAAAGCCAAGCTCTACCCTGAACCAGAAATCAAACAAATTCTCAAAAGCAACAAAAAGGTTCAACAAGTTGTCTTTCCAAAGTCAAAAACCATCCTCCAATCAACCAATTTTACGAATCACTCTGATAAATCTTTAAATCAGAAAGCTCATTATTTTCAAGTGTCCAACACATTCATTCCTACAAAAACTCGTTTTCTACAGAAAGTTGGCGAACCACAAAAATGAAAGTGTTTCGAATTGAAAATAAGAAGAATCAACCACCTGTGAAAAAGTCATTTTGGGTTGAAAAATCATGCATATTTCCTATTTCTCAAAAATTCTCACAAGGGCCCACAATGGTTTGGGTTCCTAAATCTCTCTAAATTGTGCAGGTACTGCGTGACGAACAGTATGATCCAGAATGGTACATTGATAGCGGCTGTTCACGTCACATGACTGGAAGAAAGGAAGAATTACGAGAATATCGTTCGCTACCGAATGGAGGAAAAGTTAGCTATAGCAACAATGCGACTGGAAAAATCAAAGGATATGGCATGATTACAAATGGTGAAATCTCGATCCGAAAAGTTGCTTATGTTGAAGGGCTTCAGCATAATTTAATCAGTGTTTCGCAGTTAGTGGTTGGAACTGGCCTTAGAGTTTCATTCGATGAAGATGGTTCCGAATTGATTGAAAAGGAATCTAAAAAGATCGTCCTGAAGTCAAAACGAAAAGGAGAAATGTTTCCTTTAGATATGCGACTCATTCAAGGAAAACCAGCCATTTGCTTGCTCACAAAAGGTGCGAATGATGATAGCTGGCTGTGGCATAGGCGATTATCTCATATGAACTTTCGAGATATTAACAAGCTTGTACTTGGTGACCTTGTACGAGGATTGCCGCTACTCAAGTATGATAAAGACCGCTTGTGTGATGCTTGTGAGCTTGGAAAACAAAGTAGAAAGAGTCATTCTACAATAATCAACACAAAGATTATCGAACCTCTGGAACTTCTGCACATCGATCTTTGTGGTCCATCTGCAATCGAAAGTGTGGCTCATAACAAATATATTTTGGTTGTGGCAGATGATTTTTCTCGATTCACATGGGTATTCTTTCTCAAGCAAAAATCCGAAGCAGCCACCAACATGATTAACTTCATCAAGCAGATCGAGATTCTTCTCCGAAAGCAAGTTCGGATGATAAGAAGCGAGAATGGGATAGAGTTTAAGAATAAAATTCTTGATGATTTTCTTGTCAATAAAGGAATCTCTCATAACTTTTCTGCTCCTTACACTCCTCAACAAAACAGAGTAGTGGAGAGACGTAATCGCTTTCTATGTGAGGCAGCACGAACCATGCTTTCTTTTGCGAAACTCCCTCTATACTTCTGGGCTGATGCCATCGCAACAGCATGTTTTACTCAGAATCGCTCGAACATCAACAAACGATTTCATCTTACTCCCTATGAAATCCTTAACAAAAGAAAACCGAACGTGAAATTCTTTCATGTTTTCGGATCTAAGTGCTTCATTTTTAACTCAAAAGAGAAACAAGTTAAGTGGGATGAAAAGGCTGACGAAGGCATATTTCTAGGATATTCTCTTACCTCTAAGGCCTATCGTGTTCTGAACAAACGATCTCGGAAGATTGAAGAAACGTACTACATCACCTTTGATGATAGGTACAATTCTAGAGCTAAACATTCTACAATGAAAACACAAGAAATCTTTCCTGGGTCTAATAAAACCACAATTCCTCTTATGGATCTATACGAAGAGTTTCTGAATTTTTTCGATGAACCTGAAACTGCGAAGTCAGCTGAAGCTAAAGCTAAAGATAACCAAGGGGATGAGATGTTGAAAATCATAGACAGCGCAGTCAGTGAAAATGACACTGAACATGACAACTCATCAGATGTTCCGATTTCGACCACTGCTCCCACTTTTGATGCTACGATTCTGACTCCCACTACACAAGGATCTATAGAATTTGAAATCAACTTTTCCGATTCAACAATCCAGGGGGAGAATTCTGCACCCATTCAGGGGGAGGGTCCGTTTTCTGAAACAGAGACAAGCACACCTTCTATCGAAGAAGGAAACTCTGATACTGTTGATACAGAAATCTATGGAAACTTCCAGGGGGAGAATGAGATTGAAAATAATGATAATGATACCCAGTCAGAAGTTCAATCAGAAGCAGAAGAAATTTTTCCAGAGCTTAATCCTGAATATGATCCGAATTATCCACCAATGCTCAAATGGACAAAAGATCATCCACAATCTCAGATAATCGGAGAAACATCTGCCGGCGTTCTCACTCGAGCTCAGATCAAGGAAAAACAAGCTACATTATTTTCAAAGGTGGAATTTTACATGATCCATTCGTTAATCTCTAAGATCGAACCCAAAACAGTCAAAGTTGCACTTGATCATGCTGACTGGGTCCAAGCTATGCAAGATGAGTTGAATGAATTTGAACATAACAAAGTATGGAGATTAGTTTCGACTCCGGAAAAGGCATCAGTTCTCGGAATGAAGTAGGTATTCCGAAACAAACTAGATAAAGAAGGAAATGTCATTCGGAATAAAGCTCGATTGGTCGTCAAAGGTTATTGTCAAGAAGAAGGAATTGATTACGAAGAAACATTCGCACCCGTTGCTAGATTGGAATTCGTTCGGATTTTTCTTGCATATGCTGCACACAAGGGTTTTGACGTTTATCAAATGGATGTCAAGTGTGTATTTCTGAATGGAGAACTTGAAGAAACGGTTTACGTTGAACAACCACCTGGCTTTGTCAACAGCAAACATCCAGACCACTGCTATGTTCTGGATAAAGCTGTTTATGGTCTGAAGCAAGCTCCAAGAGCTTGGTACAAAACTCTGACTCGTTTCCTCAAGCAATCTAAATTCAAGCAAGGTTCCGTCGATCCGACATTCTTTTACAAAAAGGAAGGAAATCATCTTATGATTGTTCAGATTTATGTTGATGATAACATTTTCGGATCTACTCATCCAAGCCTAACGGCTGAATTCCGAAAACTGATGGAGACATAGTTTGAAATGAGCTCAATGGGGAAAATCAACTTCTTTTTAGGCCTCAACATCAGACAAAGTTCAGAAGGAATCTTCATAAATCAAGAAGCTTACACCAAGTCACTCTTGAAAAAATTCAGAATGAAGGGAGATTCTAAAGTCAAAGTTCTGATGACGTTCGGAACCAAGCTCACTCCTTCGCTAGATAAACCTGCAGCAGACATCACTCTTTATTGTCAAATGATAGGTTCACTTCTTTACCTTACTTCAAGTCGACCTAACATTATGTTTGCTGTGTGTTACTGTGTTAGATATCAGGCTAATCCCAGAGAGCCACATCACAATGCTATGAAAAACATATTCCGATATCTGAAAAGGACATCTTCGCTTGGGCTATGGTATCCGTCAGGATCTAGATTTTTCGTTCAAGCATTTTCCGACGCAGATCTTGGGGGTTGTGGATTAGATCGCAAAAGCACCTCAGGAGGATGTCAACTTCTCGATGGCAAACTTGTGAGCTGGCAATCAAGAAAACAAACATGCGTGTCACTCTCTACAGCTGAAGCTGAGTACATCGTTGCTGCTTCATGCACCTCTCAGATCATTTGGATTCAAACCCAACTGAGGGACTATGGAGTTAGCATGAAACGTATTCCACTTTATTGTGATTCAGAAAGTGCTATTCGGATCTGTCACAATCCAGTGCAACACTCGAAGACCAAACACATTGCACTGAGATATCATTTTATTAAAGATCATGTTGAAGATGGCAACATCGAAATTCATTTTGTTTGTTCAAATGATCAGTTAGCAGATATCTTTACAAAGGCCCTACCTGAGCTAGCTTTAACAAAATACTTCAAGGTCTCGGAATGATGGACGCTGAATCTGTTCCGAAAACTAGCAGATATTCCGATTGATTCCGAAATTCGGAATACCTCGGAATCGAAATTGAAATAAGGAAGATTCGGAACGAAAAATGTAGACATTGAATCAACAAAAACAAAAGGCAAAAGAAGGACAAATTTTATTCAAACCGAAGGAAGGAAGTACAGAACATCAAAAGAAAAGATAACAACTACTTCCTACAGCTTGTATTAGTGCCACATGGGAGGATCACCAAGATGGAAAGCTTGGTAGATGCGCACCTCGCACGCATCCACAAAGAGGCGAGTCCCATCTGCCAGTCCCACATGGAACTGGTTGTGGGGAGTTGTGCGGGTGATCACCGCCGGCCACCATCCCCGCTTGTGCCAAACCTCAACGAGGTCAAATTGTTTGTACCATGATGCCAAATCATAACCACAAAGAGGTAACTCTGGTCGAAGGTCACAAATCATTTTTACCATGATGCGCTGTGAGACTCATCAACCCTTCTTGACCTCACTATTACTTCTCCACACAACACCTTTCCATATAACTGTAACCCTTATGAAGGTTTTCAGCATTACCACTGAAAACTGATGGTTACACAAATTCTGTGTTCGTGATTTCGGAATAGTCCTTACCACCATTCCGAATGAAACCCAAAAATCCGATTACCATATGGAATTGACGGACTCCAATGAGAATCTCATTTTTTTTTATTTTATCTTTATGAAATTTACTTTAACCAAGCTATTTCTAACCACAAAGATCCAGTTTTAATTTTTTTTTGAGATTCCAAACTATTTCCTTTGTCAGATAAAATCCTCAACACCCTTACTTGTTTTATGACTACTCTGGTCAAACAAGTCTTTTCTTCCGATTTCGGACATCTCTCACGTGTCGGAATTTGAAAGAAAGTCAAACCCACCAAATACAAACCTTCAATCTTAAAAAGATGCCTTTCAATGATTCTTATCAATCATTTGATCGTAATTCAACGGGAAACTACAAAAGCACTTCCGAATCTCTCGTGATTCCGAAGGAAGAGTTCGTTGCCCAGGATCAATCAGTCTTTATGTCTTTCCGACATCACAGATTTCCCAAATAAATATTGCTTTACTTCTTTATTTTTGGCACACTCTTGCACAAAAATCGTTATCGATTTTTCTAACTCTGGTTTTCTCTGTGATAACGTTTTAATTTGATGACTTGAATATAATGACTCGTCAGCCTTTTAATTCATTTTTGAATTTTGAATGAGGTCATCAAGACGTGTCCATTACAACGTCTTCCAAATGGTAGCAGATTTCTCGCTTTTCACGCACCTGACAAGCGACTCTTGGTGGCTACTCATTATGATAAAGCGAAATTTTTGGGAAACGGAATCGACTAAAGCGGGATTTTCTCTTTCTCAGTTAATATCCAAAAGATATTTAAAGGATTTCTTGAGGACTTCTCTCTCTTCTCCGCACTTCATTTTTCTCTCAAGAACAATCATCCTTTCAGAGCAATTCCTGTCTCAAGAACTCTCCAATGGCCGGCTCCTCTTCTGTTAATGACAACACTTCTTCAACATTGATGTTGAAAATCAAAGCCAACCAAAACTTGATCATCGATCTCAACTCCTCCCACTACAGCGAACATATTCGCCCAATGATTGAGTGCCTGAAATACTCAAGAATTTCAAAGGCTTTGACGGCTTCCGCCTCTGTTCCCATTTCTCTTCTCTCCGCCTCCTACTCCATCGCCTTTTACAACAAAGCGGAGGAGTTTGTCACTTTTGAGGTGGGTTCAGTAAAGACGAAGATTTCCAAATCAAGATTCAGTAAACTTCTAGGGTTTACTGATGCCAAAGACTTGGTGGATCCAGAATCACTTCAACCAGTTACTCTACCTCGTCTGTTCTATCAAATGGGCTACAAAGGCGACATTACTCATTTGTCGAAGTTTGCTAAGAAGGGTTTACCTCCTCAGTGGAATGCCCTATTCACAATCCTTTTCAAGAGTTTCTCGGAAAGAACAACCGGTACTGACAGTGCAAGTAAGTTGTTCTACTCGTTCTTTTATGGTCTCTACAATGATGTCAACCTCGACTATGGTTCTATTCTTTGGAGCCAATTTGTTGACAGTGTCAATTACAAACTCCAACACCAAGAGATTTCGTGTGCTCGTTTTTGGTCCCTCGTTGTTCAGCAAACAATCGAGAAGCATGATATTCATATCATGACTGATTCTGTGATGGCGGTGATTCAAACTTTGCCGACTGCCACCTTTGGTACGACCAAAGCTGATGACTTCGATTTTATTGGCACCATTCCGATGGCAATGATCAGTCGTGTTCCGAGCGACATCAAATGTGTTGTCGATTATTGCAAAAAGACACGATTTGCTGTTCGGAATCTTGATGAAAAGGATCAACTCGCCTTTGACAAGCTTGAGAATCCGAAGAAAATCGTTAAGAGGAAGGGTAGGGGTGCTGCTTCCGACACTGAAAACCCATTGAAGCGCTCACGAAGGCTTCGGAAGCTGGTTATGACCCATCACTCGGAGGATGAACACTCTGATGATCAGAATGTCACGCATCCCCTAGAGGATGATGTGACATCCGCATAAAATGGATTCGGGTCAACCCAACCCAATTAGAAATTTAATAAACCCTACTCGAGATTACTTGACGCTAATAGGATCAAAACCCTTACACTACGATATAAATTGATGTTAATAGCAATATAGTATAGTATAACGTTATAACTATAATCAAATTAAATTATGATACCATATTAAAATAACATCAAAGTATGATGCTCTAATTAAATTAAAAAAATCAAACTTGAATGCTATAATTAAACTTCAAATCAAAGTAGATTGTTATAATCAAATAATAACCTATTTTTTTTATAAAACTCTATTTTTATAAACACTACATCAAATTTTATAAAACTCTTAAGATGCTTGTGTTAGTGGGGAATTATGAAGACCACCAAAAGTAAAAGTTTATACCCATTGTCTTCCACTCACACCTCCCATCATCTTTCCTTTCATTTTTCTCCCAACACATTATTCTCATCACCACTCAAACCATATCTATTCTTTCTCTCACTCTCAATCTCGAAATTCCTCCTAGAAATCTTTATATTTCAGCCAAGAACACTCCAATATACTCAAATCTTCATCCCTCTTGAAGCATTCATCAAGGTATGTTGTTAAAAGTCTCAAATTCATGAATGAAAAAAATTAAATCCACCAAACTATCTAAAACTCATTTTATGCATAAACCTGATTTTTCTCAGGATCCCGTCAATAAAATAAGAAGTTCTGGAAATGTTCAGAAAATAACTTATTTTTATTGAATTACTATAATTATTGCATTAAATAGGGAAATAATTCACATAAAATACTTTTTGCAGTTAATAAATTCTGGGAAAATTTTTGAACCACCCTTATATTGAGTAAAGTGGATTTATAAAGTTTCATGCATTTATATTACTGTTTGATGCTTATTTTGTATTTTATGTTGTTGTAGATAAATAAATTGAAACATATAGTTATGTATGTTAAAAACTAGATTTTATATTTTTTGAACCTTATTAACATTATAAAGACTCCATGACAAAATTTACATATTTTTGTAAGAATGTTTTCTTATTATTCCTGATTTAATGATTGTTTAATGGTTTAAATTGGTAATAAATAGCTACACATGTCCAAAAATTATAAAACCTTATCAGAATGTCATATATTACATATTAATTATAAATAAAAAGTTTAATGAATTTCCCTTAATCGTTTACTATTATTTGTGTATGTTAAAAATTAGATTTTATATTTTTCGAACCTTATTAACATTATAAAGACTCCATGGCAAAATTTACAGATTTTTGTAAGAATGTTTGCTTATTATTCCTGATTTAATGATTGTTTAATGGTTTAAATTGGTAATAAATAGCTACACATGTCTAAAAATTATAAAACCTTATCAGAATGTCATATATTACATATTAATCATAAATAAAAAGTTTAATGAATTTTTCTTAATCGTTTACTATTATTTATGATTTTATTGATTAATTAATAATAAAATATATAAAAAATACTTTCCTTTGTCACAAATATCCAAATCCCTTACAGTAGGCTCTATATAATGTTAGAAAACTATGGTTAATTTTCCAGAATTGTTAGGGATCATTTATTATTTTTCCCGAATTTTGTTGGTGTTTAATCATTAAAATACTAAATAAATACTAAAGCAGTTAAGAAAAATTTGAAAATTTTACAGTAATTACTATTGTATGAAATAATGATTTTCTGATAATATCAGAATGTTTCATTACTGTTTAGTATTTAAAACCATTTTCCTAAGTATCTAAGCATATAAAAATGCATTTTTAATGATTATTTCATATAAATAATTGTTTACAATATAGAAAATCTGTAAATACTTATAATTTGACTAGTTATTATTTTAATAAGAAATTATTAAAAGCTTTTCTAAAGTGAAAATATAAATTAATTAAGCAAAGTAATTAATTCAATTTAAAATTCATTTAACATATGAATACATTAATATTCAAAACAAAATTGGATTATTGTTAATTCATCTAATATAAGAATATGTGTCTAATTATTTTTATTAATACTATATTCCCATTTATCGATTCCTAAGCCAAAACTATTAATTATATTAGGTTCTACGATATTTTGACTCGAGCCGTCTATCGTACGACACGCGCATTCCTTAATGGACTAATGTGACTAATCTACCCCATATTTTATAATTTTCAATACTTTTGGGGTGTATCGTGTGGTTTTAATATGTTCCAACTTCATTTTATTATTTTTTCACCATTGAGACATTGTTGGGACATTTATACATGAATCATTATTTGTATAATTATTGTTTGTTTACGCTACATGTACTTGTAGTGCATTACCATTTTTAGTCTAATCTCCATGACTATGCTCGTATTCTTGAGGTATGTTATAGACAATAATAGCGCTATTGGGTTGACCACCCCGCCTTGGGACGCTAAGGTGATTGATTGCACGTGGTTGAGTGTGTATGATGATTAGATGCTCCATCCTATATATATACATATATATGTATATATAGGGTGAGGACTTATTGTTGTTGTTATCATTTGTTAATCAATTTTTGATTTATAAACCGTTATCTCAATAATACTTGCTTGTCGACTTCCAAAGAAAACAAGTTTCAAATTATAAATATTTCAAACTCACAATTTTCTTTAATAAAACTAGATTACTCACCAACTCTTGTAGTTGACTTGTTTTTACCCATGATGCAGATTTGAAGAATGAAGTTGATGAAAAATAGGGTGTACCTTAGAAACCCACAAGACTATTTAAATTTGATGTAATAAATGTTGTTGTATTTGGATTTCTATTTGTATGTTGTGGATCTTGTTTGCATACTTAGTACTTAATTGAATCTAATCATATTATAACATAGTTGTCATGAGACTTTGAACAATATATCACGCCTTGATCGATTCCGCCAAGGATCGGGGTGTGACAGATTGGTATCAGAGCCCTTGACTATAGGGAATTAGGTTAATTGCCATGACCTAGTCTATAGCCTCTAGGGTCCTCTCGTATGCTAGTTTATAAAATGCACACACAACTGCATGCAATTCGCACTTAGAAAATCCTAGGAATACCTTTGTGCGCTAATTGCTCCCTTATGTGCTAACGTATTATTCCCGACACTTATATGTGTGCATACACTTGTGAATTTTCTCCTCTTTCTCTTAAAATCACACACATACTCAAATGGTTTCAAAATAAAAATTTATATACATATATATTCCTTAGAGCTCATAGGAAATTAAAAGTCATCCACTCTAGTTGGGTAGGATCAAAGTAATGGACGCGTAGTAACTGGAAGGGGGAGGTGCCGGTAGCCCGAAAGTCCTGACTAGGTAAGCATTCGTATACATCCCAATCAACCGAGGGACTAGTTTGCTTACCTGGGGACCAAAGGCGAGAGTTCCCAAACCTATAGGCCAAAGCGCGTCATTCACATTACTTTTGAGCCATCAAACTACCCGACCTTATCAAACGTATCCGAAAGGATACACTCCAAAATGGCCAACTCATTGGACTATTAAGTTCCCTAATGGGCCTTAAAGTGGGAAAAACATGTGAAAACTTAGTATTGTGGGGGCCCACGCAATTGCTACATGCTTCACATTTAGTACCCATGGAAAGCCCAAAAGGTGCCCAACACTCCTAACCATGGCCCAACAAGTGTTTTACAATCATTTTACCCAACAATGTCTACAAACTTAATTTCCATAATTAATTTACAAATAACTCACAAGTCCATATGCGTGTTTCTCATAAATGGCATTACGACCCCCTCTGTAACCATTGTAACTATCACCATATGTCTACCAGCCCGTGTCGCCTTTGTATGACTTGTGGTCGCTATGGCCACTTGGCGGACACATGTCGTGCACCAAAAACTCAGCGACCATTCGCTCTACCCTCAAATCAACAAACACAAACCCGGTATCCAACTGGAACATGCTTCAACTGTGGTGACCCCACCCATTTCAGAAACACATGTCCTAGGCTTGTCAATATCGTTAACACTCAAGCCCAGACAAATCCAACAATGCAGGTTCTAGCTCCCAAAGGCCGAGCATTTGTCATTACCGCAACCCAAGCACAGACCGATAACAAGGTCGTAAATTGTACGTTTCTCATAAATGACTGCTACGCGTCAGTACTTTTTGATTCAGGTGCCGATAAAAGTTTTGTGTCTTTAGAATTTGAACCCATACTTCACACACCTCGCACGATTCTTGATGAACACTTTACCGTAGAAGTCGCCAATGGAAAATACATTTCACTCAATGCAGTCATCCAAGATTGCACTTTCGATTTTTGCGGTCATAAATTTTCCGTCAATTTAGTTCCTATGGAACTTGGTAGCTTCGACATTATCGTGGGAATGGATTGGCTATCCCAAAACCATGCTGAAATAGTATGTTACGAGAAGTTTATTCGTATTCCTCTTGCCGACGGTCAAAGTCTTCGTATTTATGGCGAGACTCGTTCAAAAAAGCTTAGTCTTATGTCATGTACTCAAGCTCGATCATATCTACGTAAAGAATACATGGCTTTCTTAGCCCATGTGGTGGAAACAAAGGTCAAAGAAAAGAAGATCGAAGATATTCCGATTGTACGAGACTTTCCCGACATCTTTCCCGATGACGTATCTGGACTCCCTCCAGTACGTGAGCTAGAGTTCCGCATCGACTCGTTCCTGAGGCCGCTCCCGTTGCCAAGTCTCGATATCGGTTGGCTCCAACCGAGATGCAAGAATTGGCAAGTCAGCTCCAAAAATTAACTGATAAGGGATTTATCCGCCCTAGTACTTCACCTTGGGGAGCCCCGGTTCTTTTCATCAAAAAGAATGATGGTTCGTTTCGTATGTGTATCGATTATCGGGAGTTAAATAAATTGACCATCAAGAACAGATATACGTTACCTCGGATCGACGACCTTTTTGATCATCTTCAAGGAGCTTCATGCTTCTCAAAAATCGACCTCTGCTCGGGTTATCACCAACTTCGAGTACGGGAAGAAGACATCCCCAAAACCGCTTTCCGAACCCGCTATGGTCATTAAGAGTTTACCGTTATGCCTTTTGGCCTAACGAATGCCCCTGTCGCATTCATGGACTTGATGAATCAGGAATTTAAACCTTATCTTGACCGTTTTGTTATCGCCTTTATTGATGACATCCTCATTTACTCCAAGACAAAGGCAGACCATGAAAGACACCTTCGTCTAACTCTCCAAACATTGCAAGGAAATCAGCTATATGCCAAATTTTCGAAATGCAAGTTTTGGTTAAATGAGGTACAATTCCTCGGTCATATTGTAAGTGACAAGGGTATTTTAGTCGATCCCGCAAAAGTTGAAGCAGTCAGAATTGGAAAGCCCCATGTACCCCCAAGGAAATTCGGTCATTCTTCGGTTTAGCCAGCTATTACCGGCGTTTCATTTCAAATTTCTCAAAGATCGCTTTACCGCTTACTTTTCTCACTTGCAAGGGTACGCCATTTGATTGGGGACCCAAGCAGGAAGACGCTTTCCAAACCCTTAAACAAAGACTGTGTGACGCTCCGATTCTTACACTCCCTGAAGGATCCGAAGATTTCGTGGTATACAACGATGCCTCCAATCTCGATCTAGGTTGTGTTTTGATGCAAAGGGGAAAGGTTATAGCTTACGCATCACGACAACTCAAAATCCATGAAAGGAATTATACGACTCATGATTTGGAGCTCGGTGCCGTGGTTTTCGCTCTTAAAATTTGGAGGCATTACCTTTACGGCACTAAATGTGTAATTTTCAGCGACCACAAGAGCTTGCAACATATTCTTAATCAAAAGGAACTCAATATGAGACAAACACGATGGGTCGAACTCCTAAATGATTACGAGTGTGAAATACGCTATCATCCGGGCAAGGCAAACGTGGTAGCCGACGCGTTAAGCCGAAAAGAACATGCCAAAGCATTTCATCTAATATGTTCACCTATCTTATCCAATCTCAGCGACCAAATTCGAGGAGCCCAACACTCGGCAATTACCGAAAATGGCATGCCCACGGAAATTGATGGGGAGTTGGAAAGTAAATCTGATGGCATTTTCAATTATCAAGATTGCATCTGGATCCCAGATCGCGACAATCTTCGTACCTTCCTGATGGAGGAAATCCATAAAACTCGATATTCCATTCATCCTGGCGCTGACAAGATGTATCATGGCCTGAGAACCAATTATTGATGGTCGGGAATGAAAAAGGATATTGCTTTATTCGTGGCCAAATGTCTTACATGTTCCAGGGTCAAAGCAGAACATCAACGACCCTCTGGACTATTGGTCCAACCGGTAATCCCCGAGTGGAAATGGGAAGCGATCGCCATGGTTTTCGTAACCAAACTTCCCCGTACCACCAAGGGACACGACAGCATTTGGGTAATCATTGATCGTGTGACCAAATCCGCTCATTTCCTTCCCATCCGTGAACATTTCAAGGTCGAACAACTTGCTCGGATTTACATCGACGAGATAGTTAGTCGGCATGGCATCCCTCTCAGCATCATTTCAGATCGTGATGGGAGATTTCTCTCTCGGTTTTGGCAATCACTTCAAGCAGCCATGGGAACCCGCCTCGATCTCAATACCGCCTATCATCCTCAAACCGATCGTCAATATGAGAGGACAATTCAAACACTCGAAGATATATTGAGGCCTTTGTCTTAGATTTCGGAGGAAATTGGGACTCTCATTTACCGTTGGTGGAATTCTCCTATAATAACAGTTATCATTCTAGCATCAAGATGCCACCATTTGAGGCATTGTATGGCCATAAATGCCGATCTCCTATTTGCTGGCATGAAATTGGCGAGTCCCACGTGATTCGTGCAATAGTGGATTCTCCAATCATTGGTCCTGAGCTTATCCAGGAAACAACCGACAAAATCACTCAGATTCGCAATAACCTTCTCGCAGCTCGTAGCCGACAAAAGAGTTAGGCCGACAAGCGACGCAAAACGCTTAAATTTACCGTGGGTGACATGGTCATGTTAAAAGTGTCCCCATGTAAAGGTGTGGTTTGATTTGGACGCAAAGGTAAATTGGCACCACGCTATGTAGGCCCGTTCAAAATCCTGAAAAGGATCAGACCAGTAGCCTACGAGTTGGATCTACCAATAGAGCTTAATAAAGTTCACCTAGTATTCCATATAGCCAACCTCAAGAAGTGTTTAGCAGACGAGAACCTTCATGTTCCTCTCGAGGATATCCAAATCGACGAGACAATGCAATTTATCGACAAACCCTTGGAAATTGCTGACCGAAAGGAAAAGCAACTCAAAAGAAGTCGCATTCCCCTGGTCAAGGTCAGGTGGCAGTCAGCACATGGACCCGAGTATACATGGGAGCGTGAGGATCAAATGCGTACCAAATACCAGCAACTTTTCTCTTAAGGTACTTTCTTCTTAAATTTCGGGACGAAATTTCCTAAAGTAGGGGAGACTGTGACATCCGCCTAAAATGGATTTGGGTCAACCCAACCCAATTAGAAATTTAATAAACCCTACTCGAGATTACTTGACGCTAATAGGATCAAAACCCTTACACTACGATATAAATTGATGTTAATAGCAATATAGTATAGTATAACGTTATAACTATAATCAAATTAAATTATGATACCATATTAAAATAACATCAAAGTATGATGCTCTAATTAAATTAAAAAAATCAAACTTGAATGCTATAATTAAACTTCAAATCAAAGTAGATTGTTATAATCAAATAATAACCTATTTTTTTTATAAAACTCTATTTTTATAAACACTACATCAAATTTTATAAAACTCTTAAGATGCTTGTGTTAGTGGGGAATTATGAAGACCACCAAAAGTAAAAGTTTATACCCATTGTCTTCCACTCACACCTCCCATCATCTTTCCTTTCATTTTTCTCCCAACACATTATTCTCATCACCACTCAAACCATATCTATTCTTTCTCTCACTCTCAATCTCGAAATTCCTCCTAGAAATCTTTATATTTCAGCCAAGAACACTCCAATATACTCAAATCTTCATCCCTCTTGAAGCATTCATCAAGGTATGTTGTTAAAAGTCTCAAATTCATGAATGAAACAAATTAAATCCACCAAACTATCTAAAACTCATTTTATGCATAAACCTGATTTTTCTCAGGATCCCGTCAATAAAATAAGAAGTTCTGGAAATGTTCAGAAAATAACTTATTTTTATTGAATTACTATAATTATTGCATTAAATAGGGAAATAATTCACATAAAATACTTTTTGCAGTCAATAAATTCTGGGAAAATTTTTGAACCACCCTTATATTGAGTAAAGTGGATGTATAAAGTTTCATGCATTTATATTACTGTTTGATGCTTATTTTGTATTTTATGTTGTTGTAGATAAATAAATTGAAACATATAGTTATGTATGTTAAAAACTAGATTTTATATTTTTTGAACCTTATTAACATTATAAAGACTCCATGACAAAATTTACATATTTTTGTAAGAATGTTTTCTTATTATTCCTGATTTAATGATTGTTTAATGGTTTAAATTGGTAATAAATAGCTACACATGTCCAAAAATTATAAAACCTTATCAGAATGTCATATATTACATATTAATCATAAATAAAAAGTTTAATGAATTTCTCTTAATCGTTTACTATTATTTGTGATTTTTATTGATTAATTAATAATGAAACATATAAAAAATACTTCCCACAGTCACAAATATCCAAAACCCTTACAGTAGGCTCTATATAATGTTAGAAAACTATGGTTAATTTTCCAGAATTTTTGGGGATCAGTTATTAGTTTTCCCGAATTTTGTTGGTGTTTAATCATTAAAATACTAAATAAATACTAAAGCAGTTAAGAAAAATATGAAAATTTTACAGTAATTACTATTGTATGAAATAATGATTTTATGATAATTTCAGAATGTTTCATTACTGTTTAGTATTTAAAACCATTTTCCTAAATATCTAAGCATATAAAAATGCATTTTTAATGATTATTTCATATAAATAATTGTTTATAATATATAAAATCTGTAAATACTTACAATTTGACTAGTTATTATTTTAATAAGAAATTATTAAAAGCTTTACTAAAGTGAAAATATAAATTAATTAAGCAAAGTAATTAATTCAATTTAAAATTCATTTAACATATGAATACATTAATATTCAAAACAAAATTGGATTATTGTTAATTCATCTAATATAAGAATATGTGTCAAATTATTTTTATTAATATTATATTCCCGTTTATCGATTCCTAAGACAAAACTATTAATTATATTAGGTTCTACGATATTTTGACTCGAGCCGTCTATCGTACGACACGCGCATTCCTTAATGGACTAATGTGAGTAATCTACCCCATATTTTATAATTTTCAATACTTTTGGGGTGTATCATGTGGTTTTAATATGTTCCAACTTCATTTTATTATTTTTTCACCATTGAGACATTGTTGGGACATTTATACATAATTCATTATTTGTATAATTATTGTTTGTTTACGCTACATGTACTTGTACTGCATTACCATTTTTAGTCAAATCTCCATGACTATGCCCGTATTCTTGAGGTACGTTATGGACAATAATAGCGCTATTGGGTTGACCACCCCGCCTTGGGACGCTAAGGTGATTGATTGCACGTGGTTGAGTGTGTATGATGATTAGATGCTCCATCCTATATATATATATATATATATATATATATATATATATATATATATATATATATATATATATATATATATATATATATATATATATATATATATATGTATATATAGGGTGAGGACTTATTGTTGTTGTTATCATTTGTTAATTAATTTTTGATTTATAAACCGTTATCTCAATAGTACTTGCTTGTCGACTTCCAAAGAAAACAAGTTTCAAATTATAAATATTTCAAACTCACAATTTTCTTTAATAAAACTAGATTACTCACCAACTCTTGTAGTTGACCTGTTTTTACCCATGATGCAGATTTGAAGAATGAAGTTGATGAAAAATAGGGTGTACCTTAGAAACCCACAAGACTATTTAAATTTGATGTAATAAATGTTGTTGTATTTGGATTTGTATTTGTATGTTGTGGATCTTGTTTGCATACTTAGTACTTAATTGAATCTAATCATATTATAACATAGTTGTCATGAGACTTTGAACAATATATCACGCCTTGATCGATTCCGCCAAGGATCGGGGTGTGACAGATGATATGGATGAAAATGAAGACGAAGAGCCTATTAAAGAAACATTTCAAAGGCCTCCTACTCCAACTCCTAAAACAACTCCAAAACCCACACCTCCTACAACACCTAAATCTCCACCACATCAACCAACACCAACACATTCTCCACCACCAAAATCTCCTTCACAGAAATCCCCACACCCAGACAACTCTACCCATAACTAACCAAAAATTCCAGAACCCACTTCCGAACAAGAGGATGAAGGTGTCCTGATTTACGATGATCAGGATGACATGGCTGATTTCATTGAGTCGCCCTTTAATGTCAACTTTAAATTCTTCTGAACCCTCTGCTCCCATGACTCAGGAGCAATTCCAAGAATTGTCCTCCAAACTGGACAAACTTCTTCAGACACACTAGGGCCCTTCTACTTCCGACTGACAATCCCAGTTGGATACTCACAAAACTCAGGTTGCGGCACTGATTTCGGACAATGTCAAAATAGTGGAAGACTTCTCCTCAGTCATGGAAAAATCAAAGGCCAATATGGAGGAGACTGCCAAAAAGATTGGCAACCTGGAAATTGATGTTCTACATTTCATGAAGGACTTCAAAGAATCAAATGAGTCCAACAATGACAGAATGACAAAGGTTATTCAAGGGTTTGCAGACACCCTTAAGGCGGAAAGAGAAGCGATAGCCACACTTCGTTCCGACCTCCGAAGTTGATAAACTGCAAGAAGATCTGGCCATGGAAAATGAATTAATGGATCTCGTGGCCTCTAAAACTACAAAGATCCAACTTTTAAAGGCCGAGGTTAAGAATACTACAGCAGTCTTGTCATCTACTGTCTCGCAAACTCAGGCGGTTCGAAACTGTGTCACCAAGATTGACACTTACATTCGTCGGATGGTAGAAGAAGATGATCCTGTCCTCACCCCTTACCTTCGTGGTCATATCACGAACAAGCTCCATCCTGTTCTCCTCTTGCTGAGCAAAATCCAGAGTGTTTCAGACGACGTTGCCGTTCCGAAACAAGGGGGAGACAAGAACACAAAGGACAAATCCGATAAGGATGAATCCGATAACGACGATGGGGATGATGGGCCTGAAAATCCGGAACATAAAAATAAGGAGAAGGAGAAAGAAGACAATAATACCAATATCTCTGACGTCTCCAAAGAAGATAAGGGAGATGGTAAGAAAAAGGCAACTGAGAGTCCTGTCCAACGACCCAAATTTTCTAAGATTACCAAAGTGAAGAAACCAGGGACTCAAGAGTCTGCTGATGACATTCATTGGTTTGAGAAAATGAATGTTGGTGACACTTCTGCCGGTCCTTCAAAACGAAAGGCAAAGAAGATCGGTGAAGATGATGTAGACGAAGAAATAGACATTTCGGAGGCAGCCAAATTAGCCAGGGCTGCAAGAGACAACGAACTTGATGAACTTCTCTGAATCAGTAGGAAGCTCGATGCCGAAGATGCAGCCAAACAAGAAGCGGCAATCGAACTGGAAGCTCGGAAAACCCTCTTCCATGATTGGGATTATGAAACTATGAAGTCGGAAGCTATCACACAGCCCATTGAAAACTGGTTGCAGCCGAATTGCTCTTACGACATTGGAAATCAAGTAAATTCGCAATTTTATTTTCCGATGACGGCGAGAGTATTTCTAATTCGTTGCTTCGATGAACTCACAACGAACACACAACCTCATGCTGTGGTCAATGATATGCTGTTTAATTTCTATCTAGAGCATTCTAAACCTCAATATCTTTCATGGAGCTTGAAGAAGACTGTGAAGCTCACTCCAAGAATGCCGTATGTGACTTCTCCTTTCCGAAATGCCATCTTCCTAGCACGTAGAGGATCAGATGAGGAGAAAGATGAATTCACCTTGGCTGATCTTCCCTCCATGAATCCATTCGATTGGGTGTCTTTGTTTAACATCCTTAAAAGAAGAGAAGACCATGAGACTCTTCATGAGCATGTCAAGAGATTACTCATGGGTTATATTCTTGAAGTTTCAAAGCTCGACGTGGAAGTGGGTGCAGTTCTGAACTCTACTCCGGAATGTTCAGCTGAAAAACCTCCATCTGATCTGAAGAAACGTCGTCTCGGAAAGATCAAAAAGGATGATTGGAATGTGGCTTACCCATCCAAGGAGGGAAAGGATTCAGTGAAGAGAATATTCTTTCTATGTGACAAGCATCTTTACCGAACTCCTGCACTGATGAAAATTCTCGAACTTATCAACAAGACAAAACTCAATACCGAGAATGACAAGAGGTGCTTCAATGACATGCTGACCTGGTACATCGCATTTCGGAAAAGGATCCTCCTCTTAATTCCGAAAGTATTTGATAAGGTTCTGAAAGTTGCGAAACCAGAGACTGAAGAATGAGGTCTGTTCGCTATTTGACTCAAAGGGGGAGATGGTTGAGTCATTAATAAGATTGAGTCAAAGATGCGAATCTGATTTGTCGCCCGATTTTGTGCCACTAGATTAGCTTATCGGTTATTGAACGGGCCTGTCCTTCCATACTTAGTTTTGTATATATAGCATGTACGTACCCTAATTAGGCTTAACTTTTGTAATCTCTTTTACGACACTCATACAGAATAGTTCTCTTTGAATTGTTCTTGAGTTGCAATTTAATCATTCGACATCAGTTCAACAAAGTGTGTGTTCTTGTTTCTAATTCTTATTCCGCATTATTTGAATATAGATATACTCTTTCATGTTTCAACAGGATTTAAAGCTTATAAACCCTAATTGGCCTAATTTCGATTTTGGGGTTTAGCGCTTTTTGAAACCCTAGCCCCTTCCCCCCCCCCCTCCCCCCCTCCTTTTTTCGATCTTTCTGGTTAGGGTTTTAGGAGGTTTTCTATTTTTGGTAACTTTGATTGGTTAATTAAATGGATAACCTTAAACCCATTTGTTTGAATTCGAAATTAGGGGTTTAAGATAGGTTTAAATTAATTTGATTAATTTGTGAAACCTATCTACATTTGAATTAATTTAACTAATTGTTTAATTAAAAGATAAGTCAAGGGATTTAATTTAATTTTAATTTAATGGTTAAATTTCGAAAATTAAATGATAACTCTTAAAATATTTTAAAAGGTTTAAAATATCTAGATTTAATTAATTTAATTAATTGTTAATTAAATCGTTTTTTAAAGGTTTAATTTAATTTGAAATTTAATAGTTAAATTTCAGGAAATTAAAAGATAAACCAGGAATATTTTAAAAGGTTTAAAATATATCTTATACATATTATTAACAGTTAATACTATATGTATAAGATAAATTGGTTAGTCAAATCAATAGTAGGCCTCATTCACGAAGCTGATCTATAAAGTGGGTATAAAAAGACTTCCTATAAAATGGCGGTCTAATGGGTGTCCACTCTCACCCACCGCTCGCCTGATCAGTGGAGGGTCGTTAGCCGAACAAGTTTGATAGGACCGCTTAATCATTAAAAGTATAATAATCAAAGTACTAGAACACTTTACAAAAAATACCCAATCTAGTTACTTTAGGAAAAATGTGAATTTGATGCTAATCCATGAAATTGCACATTGCACTTTATGAAACGTTGGTGGAGCGTGTGTGGTTTACCAGCACACCAATAGGGGTTCATAAAGAGTGGCAATGGGTTTCTTAGGTGTTATCATTGTTGATGGAGCGTGTGTAGTTAACCGGCACATCAATTTGAGATGGTAATTGACCCCGAGAGTACCAAGATAATTTTCATGGTTATTCATACCCGGTTTGTGATCCTCGGCATCCCAATCACAAACGGTGGGGCATATCCGAGATTAAACATGCCATTGAACAGTTCAATGAATCTCACAGATCTAGGAATTTTATAAGACTGAAATTGATAAATGTTATCTACCTTAATGACCACTGTGTTGTGATTACGGCATCCCTCTTCACAGCATAGTTGGGGTATTTTGGATCCTAGCCTTGTTAAGTAATAAATTGGGTAATTATTTAAAAGGATTAATTAAACTAATAAATTCAAATTTTATATATGTCTGAAGAACGTGTCATTCTCCTCCTTCCCCTCCTTCACCTATTTCTGAGAGCTTCAGAAAGCACCTGTTAAATATGGTAAGGCTGACTGGCCTTGACTATATGATATGGTTTTGCAATTAGAGAATAGTTCTTAGTTTTGCTGGCGAATCATGTCCGACTGAGTGTCTGCTCCCAAACATGGCATCACACAGCAGCTTGTGATGAGCATGACTCCTTGACTATTTAGTCCAAGGAAGTTCGTTGCCTTATGCTATTGATCATTGACCCCAAGTTCCGTAGGGATTTAGAATTCCTGGGGTCAGATAAGTTAGCACAATTGGTTAAGCAAAGGTTACGAGAACTGGTTGAATAAAGGGAACGAACTATGATCTTCAAAGAGCTTGAAGTTGCAAGCTAGAAGGAAGTAGCACCAGTTTGCGTGTTCTCGAGATTGAGGGATACATAGGCGAATAGTATAAAACTGGTTTCCCTTTGTGCTCGGGAGTTAAGCATTAGCTCGACTCGCTGATCTGTTCATCCAGATGAACAGAAAGGGTAACCGGATAAGACAATCGTGGAAATGCATTCAATGTCGACTCTGTATGAGTCGTTCATGGAGAAGCATAGTTTCATTGATTCAGCTGCTTCAGGATTGAGTCCAGTATTAAGGTGCATCAAGAAATGATCCAGGTCGTCTGGATCGATTGTTCGATGTTTCAAACTGGGAATCCATAAGGTGGGACACAGTCATAGAAAGATTGGAAAAATGCTCCAAAGCCAGACCGTTTGGCAAACTCAGTAATATCTTAAAACTCAGAATACCTGACCCTCATTTCCTTGATACAGGATGTGTTTCTCACATTTGCTCTGTATGCACGGACTCTGTAGGATTCGGGATGTTGTCGCACAGGAGCATATTCAGATTGGATCTAGAGCTCGTGCATTTTTTGGAGTTAGGCTAGATATTTGTTCTTGTTATTAGTTTATAGATACATATGACATGGATTCATATAGTACATTGTTCTGAGGATAATTCTGGTTTAATACAATATTTTTCTTTTAAAACATGATTGTTTTAATTGTCCTCGAAATGTTGTGTGAATGTGTTGATGATGTAAATGGTAATAACTTGAATGTTGATACATCCAATGGGATTGGATTTATGAATTGTGTTCCTTATGATTGTTAAAGTGAATTTTATGAGAATCACTTCAACCAAAGGTCCAGTTTGACAGGACTTTGGAATCATTTGACTTAGAGTCACATGATGAATTGAGTTCTTAATAAAATCAGTTGTTGCAAGAAATGCATCACCCAAAGATCCAATGGATAGGATTTTGGAATCAATTGACTTGGAATCAGGTGATGATTGCATGTCTTGAACAATATTAACAAAGTCATAAATTTACATAGAGATGTAAAATACCTTAAGATTTTGAGCAACAGACACATAAGCTACTGTGTATTGCTCGAATCTTCGAACAGAACACGATTAGTTATACTTCATGATAATTGCCGAATAGTTTGACAAATATGGCTTCGCTTATCGGAATAAGCGATTAATTGGAACCTTGAAGTGTTCAAGGATTTCAAAGGGAGTATAAGATCAACAGAACTTGAGTGACAACATAGACTGAGAAAATGTTTCATAGTTTATCCTCTTCCAAGAACATTAATGGTTATAATGTGTCTTAGGGAAGACGATGGAGCATTGATCGAAATAGTTTTGATCCTCGATGTATAAGATACATTTCCGATTAGTATTTTAATGAATTAAATATTCAACCAGTCAGACCGCAGAAACCATATTCCGACCGTATCATAGACTAAGTAGGTTATGCCGACACTGTCTGAAATGTAAAGCTGGGATCGTCCCACTAGTACATACGAAGTCCAGGGTCATGTAGCATTCGTTTGAATCTCATGACAAGCCTGAAACTGATCAGCGATGTCGTTTCATTGGCCATCTCGGTTATCCTTTGAAAGAAGAGTCATTTTAGAAAGAGCTCATGTTCTAAGGAAACAGTAGGAGTAAGAATAATCCTGAAGGAGTTCAAGGATTAGCCAAGTGAAAGAACCTTTAGTCACCACTGGTCCATGACCAGGAATCAGATTCCTGTTAAACCTGACATACCCTCTCTTCGCTTGACCTGTAGTTTTGGTCATCGTCATAAGGAGTTATGATCTAGGTGACATACCGATTAGTGGTAAAACACTAAAGATGGTACGGATTAGTAATCCGACTACTAGGAAGCATTGGTGAGCCCAGTTGCTGCCAAATAAGAGAACCTTAGCGCGAGACACAGTCTATGTGACAGTTTGATTGATTTTACAACTAGTCTAGGAACCGGTGGGAGTAATTGAATCATCAAAAGAAGGGAACATAGAAATGTACTTACAGAATATCTGGTTGAATAAGTCATCACTTGGGGTCAAGCAATTGATTCCGAGAGAGGCACTCTCAATAGAAGATGAAATCCGAGAGGATTCTGCATGGTATCACTACTAGAAAAAAGACCTTTAATGACACGCATTGCGTGTCATTAAAGGGTACAGATGACATGCAGATGTATGTCAAGGAAGCCCCTGTCATAAATGACAGATGACACACATTTGTGTGTCGTAAATTTACGACATACATTAATGACAAACCTTTATGACTTACAATGTAAGTCATAAATTTTTTTAAACAAATAATATATATATATATATATATATATATATATATATATATATATATATATATATATATATATATATATATATATATATATATATATATATATTACATTCCCTAGTATTAAAATTGAATCACACAATAAAATTAATGTCTCATAATATGAAATAAAATATCATTAATACAAATATCATCCATTACCACATTATCAGAATGTCGTATGTCAAATACAAAATAATAAAAATTTTAAATCTATCAAAATACTTCCAAATGATTTCTATAAACTTCCTCTTGCTGGATTGTAAGAAGACAAAAAAGAAACGTCATCCCTTTGACTTCCATACCCTTCCTCTACCCCATCAAAAGTTTCATTAGATCTATCCTGCAAAAAACTTTAAAAGTGTTGGAATTGAATTGAATTTAATACAAAGCATAAGTTTATTTACAGCTTACCCATTTAGGTTTAGCATCCATATCATGTCTCTCTTTTCTGTCCCACTTATTTACAGCTTACAATGCATAATTTCGATGATATAATAACAAAAAATTTAAGAGTTAGGTCCTATAATTAAAAAGGAAGGTAGGATGATATAACTATGCAAAGGAATTGATTTCATATATAATGACATATTATATTATAGACTTTTTAACTATTTTGTTATAATAATTCCAAACTCCCTTTATAAACACACAAATATGACTAGTGGGATTTGACTGAGAAAACGTGGGAGACAAAAGTCAGACCATTAAAAGAAAATTATTAGCACCACCCCTCTCCCTTCTCCATAACAGCTTGTAGAGGAACATGTAGCACCGAACCAAATCAATAGGTTCCAAGCCACGTGATCATCACTTGTACATTATTTTAATGTCAAAGATCATTACCTTTGGTTAATCAGCAATACCCAGGCTCTCAAATAACTCTGGATGCTTGATTGAAAGTTCAATAACCTGAAAATTGTTGTAAAAGATTTAACGTTAAACGATTTAATAAAAAAAGACCAAAATTGAAATATGGAAGCTGGAATAGTAACATTCCTTACAAAGAACATATAACCACATAACTCCTGAATGTGTTTTTCACTATATGAACAATCACCATGGAATGGAAGTATGGTGGACACTTCCAATTTGTGAACTGAGGGTAGAAATAGAGGGAATCAAAAACGAAATTACTGTAAGAAATGCAAACCTGAGTCGAAGGGACAGTGTATCCATCAACGAAAATAGAAACTCCATAAAATACAGGTTTATTGGAGCCAGAACCACCATAGATGAGCTTGAAGCTTCAGCATCAAACTGCTCGTGTAGTTCCTGTTCTTCACTACCGTATAACTAAAACCAAAAAAACTTCAGCATTTAGGGTGAATATTCGAAATATGAACCAAATCAATAATCTTCCACCATTTCAAATCGTGACCTAATTGCAACAAGGAAACATAATAGGTTGAATTTCCACTAACAAGTCAAATCGATGTTATTGGCAAAATACATCCCATCAAGTCAAGAAACTATAAAAATCCCACCGATCTTAATTTACAGAACAAGAGAGAAGAACTTGCAACAAATGAATATATAACCAAGAAAAACAGCGAATAATCACTTGCAATGAGTAGGAGGGGGAGAAAGGACCTACCAACATCACTGAACAGTGCACTACGAAAAGAAGAACGAGTGGACGATCGAGAATTAGAACCCCAAGCCATGCCTAGGAATCGGATTTCGTGACTGAAATTAGAAAGGAATCGGATGACTCTAACCCTAATTGCAGAGAACCCTGAAAGAAAAGGAAGCAACATTGGCCAAACCCTAACACATTTCTCTCCGTAGACAATAAAAGAAGAGGAGAAGCCTAATTTACCGAGGTTGATACGAGAAGAGGAGAACCCAAATTTACCGATAAACAACGCGAAGAATCCACGAGCCTTATTAGAACCAACGCGATCTAGATGAGCGAAGCTGCGATTTTGGCCGGTGGCGACGTAATCGGACGTTTCCACGAGGATCATGGTAGCGGTGTCGCAGTAACGGAGGGCTTGTAAACTGATGATGAAGACGATAGCAAGGAGAAACGGTGAGGAACCCTAACATGAAGGGTGGGAAAAGAAAGAAAGAGACGTGAAAATGAGAAAGAAGAGAAATATATACCGAATAAAAGATGACATACATCTTTATAAAACGACATACAAGTGTCTCCCGTGTTTTTTTAATTTCCTGATTATGACATTAAAACATGACATACATTTTTGTATGTCGTAAATATTATAAAAAAATCTTACGAATTTATGACATACACTTATGTATGTCGTGAATCCTTTGACTTTTTAAAAAGATGACATATTTTTATGACATACGTTTATGTGTGTCATAGTTTGTGTGTCATTAAAAGTCTATTTTCTAGTAGTGTATAATGTGAGTCGTTAGTGGAGTGTGTATGGTTTACCGGCACACTAATAGGGACTCACATAGAGCATGCCATTACAAAAGGTACATGGCCCCGGGATTCGTCCCATGGGCATCTCGCAAGAAATGATATTCGGATTCTCAAAATAGGCCAAAAGGTTTGGATTTTGTGAATAGCCTGGAAGATTTCCTTTAATATGTCGGAAAGGTTTGGATTTTGGTTTCGCAAAATGTGCGAAAAGTTTTGGATTTTGTGAATCTGAAAAAGTCATATAACTGTATCAAAGCCAGTGGGAGTATCGTTGTTATCTACTATCACATGTATGTGGGTTACATACTAGTTCTAGGAAACGTCTCTTATCATTACAAAGTGTAATGACTTGGTGTTAAGAAACGGTTTGCTATGAAAGACTTTAAGAGATACAACATACTTAGGTGGTCGTGAACATCTATTAGATTGGAATTCTGCCAATATGATCTTGATAAGATTCAATTTGCATAAACTCAGGAAAAGAGTTTCCTATCATTGCAAAGAGTGATGACTTGGCATGAAAGAAATAAAGAAGGTGCAACATACTCACATAGTTCATAGACATCTATCGGATAGATGAAATTGACAGTATAGACTTAGCCATTGAGAATATGGTCTTGATGAGGTTCAAGATGCATAAGAAAGAGTCTCCGAAAGGAAATGGTTTCCAAAAGTCATGACACAAGGATTATTAGTAATCTTTGGATTCCGAAAAGGTTTGGAATGAGATTACATCAGGTTCCATGAGATTCCTGGACCGATCAGAAGTGTTATGAACATATCCTGATGACTTGATGCTTAGAGCATAGTAAGTCGGATTCAGGATATGACCTGGCTCAGAATACTAAATGGATTTTGAACACGCGTGAGAAATCATTGGGTAATGATTAGGGTGAATGTTTTGAAAGGAGTTTCAAATCAGTAATTGTTTACACCAGGATGTGGTGCTGTAGAACTTCATGGTTAAAGAGTTTCGTTGGTTTCTGATGGAGCGCGTGTGGTTCAACGGCACATCATGATGCCTCGAAATAGTCTTAAGGTGCAGTCATGTAGACTAAATATCCTGAGAACCATGGGTAGTCACGGTACACATCACCGGGATGGAGTTGTGAGAGAGAAAAACAGAATGACAAATTGAGATATCATCGGAAGAGTATCTGATAGGATCATCAGCAATAAAGTGTATAAGTGTTAGACACTTGGATACATAGAAAGAGTGAAAAGGTCATTGAGTTAAAATAGACATAGATATAAAAGGCTTGAATTGAAAGTTTAAAAGATAATAAGAAACCGATAATAGTTATGATAAATCCGACTTGGTGATTACCTCGTGGAGACTTGGTAATAAGCAGGAGTAGCTGCCAGTCAGATTTTATGTTTTGGTTTCGCATGTTTTACTTCCTGAATAATTGGATTATTCAAATATCCATAGTCGCTCATACTTTTAGGGAGTAAGTATGAAGGAAGACTGTCATGAATTGGTTTGTAGATTGTCTAAGGAGTTAGACATAGCAATAAGATTGTTGCAACGTTCATGAGTACTTGGAAATGGAGATTTGAGTATTGGATAAACCCACGCTCAATAGATTGCTTCATGGATTACATCACGAGCAATGTTGAGACGATAATATCTTATGATTTTGAAGTGGAGAGATATGAGTTATAATTTACGAGGCGGTTGTTCATTGATAGTACGAAAACGCATCGGTAACTCGATGTTATAAAACGTGCTATTGTGAGTGAATTGTCTGGTAAAAGATATAAGCATATGAGTCGAAGCTTATTTGTCCCTTGACCCTGACGGGAAACAGATATCTGTAGGCGTCTCGATGATTTTGAAGTTGACTAAAGTGCTGGCCAGCCAGGACTGAATTGATATGTTTAATTAGAAGTCTTATGTCATATGCAAAATCGGAAATCGGGAAACAGAGTATCGTACAGAGATTGATCCCAATCCATGTCTCATGTCTGAAAATATATTGTTGGACGGAGGATCATTTAATCACTTATCTATGGACAGAACTGACTAGGTCAGAGTTCGGCAGCAGTTTCTAGGAAGCTACAGTTTGCTGATTAATTAGAGGTTAAATTGGTAATTATAGTCATACACTTAACCAAGTGGGAGACTGTTGGACTAGGTGTCTAGGCCATGACTAATAATTTGTATTTACCTAATTAATAGTAGCAAAGTCTATTTGGGTTGCCCTCATAGCTGGAGGTTTGGTAGAAAGTTCGGTAGAGAGAAAGGTTGATTTATTATGTGATTAATAAATCAACAGGAATTAAATATATGGTTTGTTAATATATTAAAGTGATAATATATTAATTAGAAACTATATTAATTGATTAATAATTAATCAGGAATTAATTGGATTAATTTTTGTGGCATTAATTAGATTAATCAGGAGGAGAGGGGCTAAAGTTGTTCCAATTCAATAGTTGAATTAACACGCGCGGCGCGCCAATGTATAGGCCGCGGCGCGCGTGTGAATAATCCGGAAAATGGCTTAGAGATTGGGTTAATCTCTGTTTGAAAGTCAAACGAGGTTTATCTCTAACGGTCATTTGGTTGCCTATAAATAGGGAACCATGGACCTCATAATCAGTTGCTAATTCCTCTAAATCTCTCTAGATTTTAGTCCCCACCTCCTACTCCCTGGGTGTGATCTCATTTAAGGCAGGACATTTGTGCTGCTTAGCTTCAAGATTAAAACTAAAGGTTTGTTTTTTCTGATTTATTTCTTTTTGTTAATTTTTTGTTTGGCCTTTAGGAATTAGTTACATGTTCAAAGTAAGAAAACATAGATCCTTTCTAGGTTGCATGTGAACTTAGGTTTTACTTCATTGGTTGCAGAAAACCTTTCAATTGTTGTTTCAATGAGTTTTAATATTTATGAAGTTTTATTAACTGAAATGTTTGTTCCAATGGGCTCCGAAGCTTCTGATGGCTTCGGAGTGCTGCGGAACAGCATAATTTCTTATTTTGTAATTGAAAAGAGTAAGGTAAGAAAGTGCAAATCTAAGGTTTATGTCAGAGTGGATCCATCAATCATGCCAAGTCCTCGAATAATTCGTATGAATGCTTCTTCATTCAAGGCTTTTGTAAAGATGTCTGCCAGTTGTTCGGTTGTGTGAACAAAGTGCACTTCTATATTCCCCTCCTCAACATGAATTTTGATGAAGTGATAGTGAATAGCTGTATGCTTCCTCTTTGAATGTTGAACAGGATTGTGACATATCCGAATAGCACTTTGTGAGTCACAAAACAAGGGTATCTTTCTCATATTGATGGCGTAGTCTTTTAATTGGCTTTGAATCCAGATGATCTGCGAAGTACAAGCTGCAGCTGCTATATACTCTGCTTCGGCTGTGGATATTGATACACAGGTTTGCTTCTTGGATTGCCAGCTTGTAAGCTTTCCATCAAGAAATTGGCAACCCTCTGAAGTGCTTTTGCGATCAATGGAGCATCCACCCAAGTCTGAATCTGAATAAGCTTGTATGTAGAATCCTGAGTTTGCTGGATACTATAAACCATACGCAGGCGGGTTGTGAAGATAGCGACAGATTGTTTTAACCGCAACCAGATGAGGTTCGAATGGGTCTGCTTGATAACGTACACAGTTGCACACTGCGAACATTATGTCTGGTCGACTGGCTGTGAGGTAAAGCAATGATCCTATCATACTTCGGTACTTCTAGGGATCAGTCTTTGGTTTATCCAATGAAGGATTCAACCTGCTACCTGCAGGTAAAGGAACCTTCACTTTGGAGCAGCTAGTCATTCCGAAGCGTTCAAGTAAACTCTTTGTATATTTTTGTTGATTGATGAAAATCCCCTCCTTAGATTGTTTGATTTATAACCAAATAAGAAATTGATCTTTCCCATCATACTCATTTGAAATTTGCTTTTCATTAATTTTTCAAAATCTTTTGTGAGGTTTGGATTAGTTGATCTGAAGATAATGTCATCCACATAAATTTGGATTAACATCAAGAGAGAAACTACTTTCTTTCTAAAAAATGTTGGATCCACTGAACCTTGTTTGAAGTTTGACTTTTTTAAGAATTTTGTCAAGGTCTCATACCAAGCCCTAGGTGCTTGTTTTAAACCATAGACAGCTTTATCTAACACATAGCAATGGTTAGGGTTTTCTTTGTCTACGAAGCCAGGTGGTTGTTCAACAAATACAGTTTCCTCGAGACCACCATTCAAAAATGCACACTTCACATCCATTTGATAGACATCAAAATTTTTGTGTGCAGCATAAGCTAAAAAGATCCAAACTGATTCGAGTCTGGCAACAGGAGCAAATTTCTTCGTAGTCAATCCCCTCCTGTTGATAATAACCTTTGACAACTAGCCTTGCTTCGTTTCTAACCACATTGCCTTCGGTGTCAAGTTTATTTCTATATACCCATTTGAGACCAACAATTGAATCATTTGCAGGTTTTGGAATTAATCTCCAATCAAACTCTTCTAATTCCAATTGTATTGCTTCAATCCAATCTGGGTGATCAAATGCATCTTTAACGTTCTTTGGTTCAATCTTTGAGATAAAGACATTGAACATGCACAACTCCAAAGTTTTGCTTAAATCAAGTTGTTTTTGGTGTAGTTGTGCACGAGTCAAGACTTTATCTTGAACATTATCGATGACAAGTGATGGAGGATGATTTCTCGTCCATTTTTCCAAAGGTGGAAAATTTGGATCAAATTCAGGTGGTCCTTCAGCATCAATTTTCTCAATGTCTGAAGGATATCCCGAAGTGGATGGAAAATCATCAGTTATTAAATGATTATTTGAATTTGAGACATTTTTGTAAGGTGTGTTTAAGTTTGAGGATTGAAAATAAGAGTTTAAAGAATTCTCCCCCTCGACATCAGCTGGTAGAGAGTTTGTCTTCCCTTGATCTGAAGAGTTAGGTGTTGTGACTTCTGGCTCCCCCTGGACTGAACGTTATAAAGACATGATATGCGAGATTTCATGCGAAGGGCTGTTGAGAATTGTGTTGTTTTGCTCCCCCTCGAAACCATATTCTCTTTCAGATCCATTTGAAGGCTCCCCTCAACCGAAGAGGGTCTTTGTACACTGCTTGGTGTTGAGTCTTTGGGACCATCTATGAGCTTGGACAATTCGGACACATTGTTATCTGGTGCTCTGACTTCGGAGTCCACAGCCCTCACAGGTGGATCAAAGACATCAGCTGGTAGAGAGTTTGCATTTAGATTGATCATATTCTCAGAAGTCTCATGTGATGAGCATGAGGAACTAGAAAATGATTCCGAAGAGCTTTTTGTTAGAATTGATGAGTCCGAAGAGATTGAAATGTTGGAAGTCTTCGGAACCCATACTTGTTTGGATGATTTTGATTTTGAAGTTTTTGATGTTTTCTTAGTTTTTGACATTTTTGAATAATTTGACGACTTTGAGGATTTTGATTTAGGAATTAAATTTTCTTTCAAGTCATCTCTCTTCCAGTTTTGTTTTGAATTATCAATTGTTAGTTTTCTTAATATTGAACTACATAACGTAGAAGTACATAGGTACTCTTCGTATGCAAGTTTGAAATCATTTAATGAAAGATTTTTATCTTTAAACAGATCCAAATGTTTGTCTAGCCACTGATGAAATGTATCTATCAAATTTGTGCCTTTTGAAAATGTTTTCTTAGAAGATTTCTGAAATTTGGGATTCAGAAAATTTGGTTTCGTTGAAACAAAAGATGATTTTGAGAATACTTTTTGTTTTTCCCTTAAGCTCTTTGCATCATGAGGTTTTGTTCTTGAAGTGGAAGCCTTTGTATGACCAGGTATTGTTGGTACGAAGGACATTTTTCTTTGTACAAGATTTTGAGTTTGTTTTGTTTTGAACTTCTCAGCTGTTGGTTTTTGAATTGGTTTAGAAGTCACAACAGTTGGTTTGCTTTTGAAGTTGATGCGATGTTATGAAATTGTGGTTTTTTCAAAATCTGAGGTTTTTGCATTAATGGTTTTGAAAATACTTTCTTTGGTTTTGTAACAACATTTTCAAAAGATTGTGCAAGAGGAACACTTTCGCATGACTCCATTAACTTAAATACATCCATCTTTGGAGCTACGAGTTTATCCATGACTTGAATTTGTTTTTAATTTCTGTTTCTTCGCGGTATACCTCAATACAAGACAAGCACAGAAAAGGATATTCAATTAAAACCAGGCTATAACCCAATCTAAGGCACTAGAGAGAAGTTTACAAATGCTTGGATGGTTTGGCCAAATGAAGGCCTCACCTATTTAGACACCTCCACCTCCTCAATGGACGGTTAGGATCATCTCGATCTAACGGCTACAATTGTGTATCTAGAGTGTTTTGTGATGTTCGATCTAATATATTCGGAATAAAGATCCGGATAGAATTGTTGGCTTTCTCAATAGCTTTTTCGGTCGGAAAAGCTGCTCCTAATTCCTATCTCGGTAGCTTCATCTTCTTCGGGAGCACAAGGCAAGGGGCGGCCTGATTCGACATTGTTGTTTACTCTGATCCGGTCGAGGTGGTTTTCACCAGCGCGTAGGAGTGACAGCAGGGGAAGAAGAGGAAGTACCAGCAAGAATAGAAGCAAAGGATGGCTTAGGAGCAGGAGGGTCTCCCGGAGCAGATGGGGGGGCAGCCAAGGCTGCCATGCCCGGCAAGCAGGCGCCACTCCCGACCGATAAGAGGCGCCTCCGTCCAACCTCGATAGTATTGAATGCTCCTTCCATCCAAGCATGAGAGTTGCATTTTATGGTCAGAACTAAATCTCGGGATGGTGAATTAGACTCAGCCTAGTATTTGAACTGCAGAAAAGTAGTGCGGAGAACTAGTCAGAATTGGGCCTACCATCCCATTCGTGACGTGGATGATCCGCCGAATCCATTGCTGACTTCACCAGGATCGATTAGGTGAAACGGTTCTGCAAAGTTTGTTTGTTCATACAGGCAGCCCCCCAACTAGCATCTATTAGTTAAGGGGCTTGGTTGAACTTAGGAAAGAATTTAAGGAAGTCATTTTTTCCTATTTATATTCCAAGTGTAGATCTGATTATCATTTTTATTATTTAAAAGATGAGTCAAGTTTTCTGGAAACTTTTCTTTTTCATAACAAAGACGATTGTAAACATTGTGACCATATAAATCTTGTTTTCTCACATTAATTTTCACTTCCATATTCTCATTCATTTTATTTTCAATCATTTTTGAAGATGAGAAGAATCCTTCTTCAATGACTGTGGAATTATCCTCCTCAACAATCCTTTTCAAATCATTGTCAATTAAAAGTACACCTCCAGGTTTTACAAAAATAGAGTTTTTGAAATACGAAACCTTTGGATAGATACATGCAACATTGACTAATCTTTTTGAATTGTCTTTAAGATATTCTTCATATGACACATTTTCATCAGAAACTTGAGTTTTTTTTAACAAATTCCTTGTTTTCAAAAGTTTCCTTTTCACAATCAATTTTGGTTTTGCCTTTGTTAACCGAAGACAATTGTGAGGTGTCTTCGGAGGGTGATGCGGACGCGGAGGATGATTTTAATATTGACAAGGAGGAACAATCAACTTCCTCCATATCCGAATCACTTTCAAAATCTTTTTCAGATTCAATCTCAACAGGGACTTCTAAATTGTTTTCAATTTGTGGAACATTTCTTTGCAAAAATGAAATTTCTTTTGGCAGCAATTTCAACAAGTTATCAGCAGTTAAGTGTTTTTCTACAGATTTCAAGCCATGCTTATACGAAGGATTAGTGACTTTGGACCCAGACACTATTGATTCACATTTATATGAAATACTATCAACATTTTTTAGCTTAAACTCAAGAAAAGGCAGTAGTTGTCTATATTGAACATTGCATACATCAGTAGAGTGATAAATACGAGTAATATGAGCATACAAACGTAGTTTCACAAAATATATTACGTTGTCTCAAAATTACATCATTATTAATGTTTCTCTTTGTTCTCCTCTAACAGTGAGATTCTTAAATTGACTTTTTCTAGGGATAGCTTCAGACTCTCAACTCTCCCCCTCAATTGTAGAATCTCCTGCTCACTGATCTTTGCCTTATTTTTAGCATCAATTAGCAATTTGTTCATCACAGAGCAATCACGTGTTATTTCATTTATGTCAGCAGAAAATTTTGATGTGGGAATTTTAAAAGATAAGAGAAGTTTGGATACATGTTCCGGAATGGTCAGGCGTGAGTCCTTCGCCATGAAGAAAACATCTTCCTCATCATCCGAAGAGTCATCATACCAGATCTTCGGACCCTATGCATCAATCACCTTCTTCAATTCTGAATCCACATGACCAAGATCTCCAAATCCTTCATAGCCCAAGTCTCCTTCAGCTTCACTCTCCTCTGAGATGACCCTTGGGAAGCCCTTACCATCATCATAGGCAATGAATGCACTATGAGTTGGCTTCCTTACTTCCTCGTCTTCGGAGTCAGACGACCAAACCTGGTAAGTTCCCATTCTATCTTCTGAAGCCATTAGATCCATCTTTGGTTTTCTCCCTTACTTTTTCCATCTTTCTTGCATAGTAAGCCTCATCTTTCACTTGAGTTTGTTTTTCATTTTGTTTGCGAAGCATGAAATCCTTCGCGAAATGATTTTTACCATGGCAATAGTTACAGTCAAAGCTAGAGTCACCAGCAATTTTCTTTTCATCAGATCTGTCTTTTGGAGTCTCTGAAGTCTTTGTTTATGTAGGCTTCGGAGCGGAAGATTTCGCAGTTTCCTCCTTAGGCGTATAGATCTCAAGTTTTGGTTTTGGAGTGAAAGAGTTTTTTTGAACGTTTTCACAAATGGGTTTTGCTGAGTTAGACTTGTTCACAAATGGTTTTCTGAACCTTCGATTGTTTGCAGCATAAAAAGCAATCGTTTCTCCATTTTCTCCTTCTATGTAGCCATCAGGCTCATCCTTAGCCTCTTCTTCTTCAACATTGGACACAAGAGCTAGTGAACCAGAGCTAGATTTCTCACTTCTTCTTCCACAAATATCAGGTTCGTGTGATTTGATGAGATTGTATAAAGCACCCAATGAATAGGTGTTAATGTTTTCATAGAACTTGATCATCAACATGATTGGTCTCCATTCTGGTCTCAAGCTGTAGAGAAATTTGATGTTGATCTCTTGTTGACTTCGAGTTTCTCTATACTTTTCCAAATCATACACCATTTTCCTGTATCTTTCATAGGCTTGTTACAAGGACTCATTCTCTTGTTGCTTGAAGTTACCAAAGTCAGCTAACACTTCTTGAACAACACTTTATTGAAGAGTGTTGTCTCCAGCAAAACGAACAGCCAATCGATCCTAAATTTCTTTGGTAGATTTTGCTCCTGAGATGTGATGTCGAACATCTGGACCAAGTCCACTTCGGAGTTCTCTCATAGCCCGTTCGTCATTTCTAACTTTCTTCAAATCAGCTGCAGTTAGAACTTCAGCATCTTCTCCATCAACTGCTACAAATCTTCCTTCAATGTCTGTATGAGGACCATCTCTGACAAATCTCCAGATATCCTTTTCTTCATCAAGACCTTCAAGGTAATCCTTCATACGATCAATCCAGAAATCATAGTAGGTTGGAACAAGAACAGGAGCTTTGGTGGAAGAGCCAATCAGATTGGCATAATTGAGCATATTAGCGTAAGTAGTAGTAGAATCACTCATTTTGAACGAATTTCAACCGGATCTTTTCAGAAAAACTAGCAATAGAGATTGATTACAGAAGCAGAAACCTAGATCTAGGAAACAGGCTAGATCTAGAACTGTAACAATGAAAACAATACTCTCTAGAACAAGTTTTCGAGCTGTCCTGCTCTGATACCACGTGTTGGGAGTTGAATTCGATCAAACAGTGAATTTAGACTAAGTATTATCACAAGTGATATCAAGCAATATGAACAAAACAATGAAATAAGATAAGAACTAAGAAGAACATAATAGGATATGGATAAAGTGTGTCGAATGCTTTGATTTCGCAGATTAGGGGTTTACAATGGATGGTGGATCAAAGTCACACTCGACACGGTAGTATCTCTAATATATATACATAATTAGTGATATGATAGTACAAACATAATCAGGGAATATCCTATCCGTCTACTAGCCAATAGGAATAAAGATTCATGCAACACGTAGTTTGCTGAACACGCGTGCCTTCAAAAGATATTACAACTAAGCCTTCAGATCCTTCAGGATAAAACCTTTGGAGTCTTCAGGCTTTGGGGTCTTCTAACACTTTGTCTTCTAGACTTCGGATGGGAAAGCACTTCAGCCCAAACATAACTCAACATAATCTCGGTTATGCTCATCTCAAATCCATGAAAGGGATGTCGTGGCTCATGGATCAGATGGTGAATATACCATGCAAAAACCGCGTGATCCCCGACTGAAGATGCGCTTAAGAATTGCAAGTGTCGGTTAGCCACAAAGCTCCGTCAGCAGATCATAAAGAAAATGTGCGTTTTTTCATGGGCAGCATACGATTCACATTTTATTTTAATTAAAACGGGACTTTTGTTTTAATAGTTTTAACTTAAATACTTTTTAACTGATAAACATTGCCCTATCAAACCCTTTCGGTAACTCTACTATGTAAAATGTGACAGGCGGTGAGGGTGATACACAGTAAATGTCATTTAAAAACCAACCTCATTAGAATTCATAAGAATCCTCCTTCAAACCTTCAAACACATTTAAAGTGGGTGAGCCTAGTCATGGTTTGACCAATGTTCTTGTTTTAATTTAAGTTTTAATAATATATAGATATTGTTCAATATATATTAGGGGTAAAATTTTAAACAATTTAAAATTTATGTTTGTCATATTTAATTCCATTAAAAACAGTTTAATAATTAAATTAATCAACTTAAATCAAAAGGAAGCAGTTTAGGCAACAAACTACTTAAGGAAACGAAGCAAGTTAGGAAACTTACAAGGCAATGAAGGGTTTGTGAAACCCTAGCCGCCAAAGCCTATGGAGGGTTCCTAAACCCTCCAATTTTCGACTAACAGGATTCTAAGAACACAGATCAGACAAAATTAATAACATGCAATTTTCATGATTTTCTAGCAGCATACCTATGGTTTTCAAAAATATCAGCCAGGCAAAACAATTCATATTCAAATTTTAATCTAATGTGCATGCAACCTATGAACAATGACTTTGACACCACTGTTGGGATTTTTACAAATTAACAGACTTCAATCAGGTAGCGGAAGATAAGACAGATTAAATCCCAAAACTGAGCAGATTATTTAGCAGGGCCATATCATGTTCATAATCAAGATCATAAGTTCATCACAGTTGCATCAACAACAAGATAAATATGATCCATACCTTTTGTTTGGATGTTAAGGATCCAAACCAAAATCCCTCTAATGATTCACACCCAAGATCACCAAAAGAACAAGCAGACAGAAACTTCCAAGCTTTTGGAAATCGATCCAGAGAACCCTTGAAAGGCTAATGAAATCGACAAAGAGGAGAGGGAGGAGGGTTTTTGGGAGGTGGTAGCTCACTTGGAGATTGGGATGCCTTAGGGTTGCACCCTAAGGCCTTTATTTATAGTACATTGTGTAATAGCCCAAATTCCTTAATAAAATTTTAATTTTTAAAAGCGACTTAAATACATAAAACAGCTTGCCAACTAAAATCATTCAATTTAAAACTTAGTATTTAAATATGTAAAACGTACTTATCAAAACATTTACAAACATTATCCAGTGGAAGGCTTATTTGTTGAAATCTTCATATGCGGTACAGTCAAGCCGTGCTCCAAGCTCAAGCCAGCAAGTTCCTAAAAAAACAGTTAAGGTAAAAGAGTAAGCATAAAGCTTAGTGAGTTCCCCCAAAAATATCACACGATACATCACATATACATCGTCATCGACTTTCGTTAGCAATCATAGTCATCGGCTTTCGCCAGCAAACATCGTCATCGACTTTCGCTGGAAACCATCGTCATCGGCTTTCACCAGCAAACATCGTCATCTGCTCTCAAGCAGGCACTGGCGACCCATAGTCCAGCAGTCATCGACTTTCGTCGGAAAACACGTAAAGTACAAATAATCACATTATTACACAAAGTAATAAAGACTATCTACGCATGTAACATCATCAACCATAGTAAAGTTGGAAGACTCACCTGATTCGCGACCGTAAGCTAGGCAACACTCCACGCGAGTGCCCGTAGATCCTGACAATACGCACTTCCAAACAAGGATAAACCCCAATAAGAACTTCCTAAATCCCGAATAGGATAATCCTATAAGACCAGCATCTAAAACCCTCAAGTTTGACCAAAAGTCAAACTGGTCAAAAACTCAACGGTCAACAGTCAAAGTCAATAGATGAAGTTAGCGGCACTAACTCTTAAAGTTAGCGCAACTAACTCCCCTATTCAACCCAAATCTCCATTAAGTGCTTAATCCATTAAGACAGAAGCTATAACTTCCAGGGGATGTCCCCAACAGTCCATCAACTCATAAAAACGTGAATTTCATCCACCGATCCTTGCCAAACAAGCTCATGGTGACAAATCTAGTTCCAAAATGAAGATTAATAAACTTGAACTTCATCCAAAACCATAGTAAGACTAGGCTAAGGTTTTTCTCATGGATTCAGAATCTAAAGGAAGAAGAACTCATGCCTTAGTTCCTAAATCCCACCTTATTCTAAGAAATGGAGCCATCATTGTCTCAAGAAGTTCTTACAAACATCATCACCCCAATTTTACCCAAATATACTCAAAGAGACAGAGATTAAACACTTACAATGGTCCAAAGCACTAAGCAATCAGATTTCCTTGTTCACACAAGCATCCTTAGCACCTTTGCTTCCTTTTTTTCTTCCAAAAAACATCAAAGCTTCAAGGAAATGATGAAAGAACATCCATGTTTCTAAACTGAAAAATAACTTAAAATCACGAAAATGTGAATTTATCCCGCTTAGAAATAGTTAGCGGCTCTAACTTCCATGTTAGCATCGCTAACTTCAGATCCTTCCAAAAGGCAACATCTTTTCCAGACTGTCGCGACTGTTTCGCTGAGTTCACAGATTAGCATCGCTAATCTTGGGGATTAGTGGCGCTAATCTCTCTATTGTCCTTTTCCTCATTTTTGTCCTCTATTTTTCTGCTATATCCTCGATACCTGGTTCCGGGCGACTGTTTCGCTGAGTTCACAGATTAGCATCGCTAAACTTGACTTTTCGATATTAGGGTCTTACACATAGGCTCCTAGGCTTTCAAACTTAGGTGCCTTTTGGCGGCCGCACCCCCTGGACTTGTTCTATTAATTTATCTATAAATTAATTAAATCCCTTAATTAATTTCAATAAATTAATTTCACATATAATTTATCAATTAATTTCTTGATCCAATTTCTGATTAATTTATTCCTCAATAAATTAATAAACTGATCATTCCTCTATTATTTCTTCTACTGGTTGTTTTTATTGGGCCGTGATGGTAACCCAAATAGGACCCTGCTATTATTAGAAATATCACCACAGTTGATGATCTTGGACATATTTCCAACAGAAAGATACTTCATTACATTTATTGATGACTATAGTAGATTTGGATATGTGTATCTCATGAAACACAAATATGCAGCTTTTGAAATCTTCAAGGTATTCCAAAATAAAGTACAAAATCAGCTGGGTAAGACAATTAAAGCCATACAATTGGATTGTGGTGGCGAATATCTAAGCTTTGAGTTTGATGAACATCTTAAGAATTGTGGCATAGTGTCACAACTCACTCTACCCAGAACGCCACAGCATAATGGTGTTTCCAAAAGGAGAAATCGAACCTTACTTGATATGATACGATCAATGATGAGTCATACTTCCCTTCCTCATTCATTCAGGGGATATGCCCTTGAAACCGCTACCCGTATTGTAAGCATGGTCCCAACTAAAAAGGTTACTAAGACACCATACGAGTTATGGCATGGAAAGGTTCCACCAATGTCTTACTTAAAGATTCGGGGTTGTGAATCTCATGTTAAAGTAGAGACTTCTAACAATTTTGAATCCAGATCTCAAAAATGTATCTTTGTGAGATACCCAAAAGAAATCACGGGCTATTACTTTTTAAAGAAAGAAAAAAATCAAGTTTTTATAGCTCGAAAACTCGTGTTTCTTGAAAATTACTTTATTATGAATAAAGCAAGTGGGAGCCCCATTGATCTCGAAGAGATTCGAGAAACACAACAGATAGTTGAGAATAACACTCCACCAGACTGTAGAGCCTGAGACTGTTATTCAGATGCCAAACGACACACCAACTGTATGACGCTCAAGTAGACCTCGACAGGAACTTGGCAGATATGGATTTTTCATTCCTGAAGAGGAAATCTTCTTAGTTGATCAATGTGAGCCCACTAATTTCAAGGTAGTTACTGCAGATTCAGAATCTGATAAATGGCTTGAGGCCATGAGAGCTAAAATTTAGTCCATGAGTGATAATCAAGTATCTGAGGTGGTTGACTTTCCTCTTAATAGTAGGACAGTTGGAAGCAAGTGGATCTTGAAGAAGAAGATCGACATAGACGGGAATGTACAAACATTCAGGGCACGACTTGTTGCGAAAGGGTATACTCAAGTTCATGGTATTAACTATGAAGATACCTTCTCGCGAGTTGGCAAGATTAAATCCATTAGAGTTATCATGGTCATAGTCGCATATTATGAATATGAGATATGGCAAATGGATGTCAAAACCGCTTTCTTAATAGATATCTCGAGGAAGATGTCTATACGGAACAACCATAAGGTTTTGTCGATCCAGATAACCTAAAGAAGGTGTGAAATCTGAAGAATTTCATTTATGGGTTCAAACAAGCATCTAGGACTTGGTATCATCGCTTTGATGAGAACATCAAAAAGTTTTGTTTCTCAGAAAGACCTGATGAACTATGTGTATACATCAAAGCAAGTGGGAGCAAAATTATTTTTATAATTCTATATGTAGATGACATATTGTTCATCATGAAAGATATCCCAACATTGAAAGAAACTAAGGCTTATATAAGCAAGTGTTTTCAAATGAAAGTTCTAGAGGATGCGACATACATACTCGGTATTAGGATCTATAGAGATAGCTCCCAACGACTCATTGTATTAAGTCAGAGTTCGTACATTGATAAAGTCTTAAAATGCTTTTCATTGGAAAACTCAAAATGAGGGATTGTATCTATGCTGTCTGGCACCATTATTTCTAAGATAGACTGTACTAGTTCAGATGATGAGATCAAAAGAATGAGTCACATACTATATGCTTCAGCGATAGGCTCAATTATGTATGCCATGACATGTATAAGGTCGGATGTAGCTTATGCACTGAGTATGACTAGTCGATATCAAGCTAATCCTGGCGTAAACCATTGGATGGGTGTAAAGAACATCCTTAAGTACTTGATGTTGGAAATATGTCCAAGGTCATCAACTGTGGTGATATTTCTAATAATAGCAAGGTCCTATTTGGCTTGCCCTCACAACCCAATAAGAATAATCAGTAGTAGAAATAATAGAGGAATGATCAGTTTATTAATTTATTGAATAATAAATTGGATCAAGAATTAATTAATAAATTAATTTATAGAAACTAATAAAGGATTGGATTGTAATTAATTACTAGTTTAATTAATAGTAACAAGTCCAGGGGGTGCGGCCGTCAAAAGGCTCCTAAGTTTGAAACCCTAGGAGCCCATGCACTATAAATAAAGGCCATGGGTTCAACCCTAAGGCATCCCAACACCCAAAAGGTGCCGCCACCCTCAAACTCTCCTCCCTCCCTCCTCATTGTCGATTTCCTCAAACCCTTCAAGGGTTCTCTAGATCGATTTCTTCAAGCCTGAAGAGTTTCTGTCTTCTTGTTCTTCTAGTAATCTTGGGTGTGAATCATTACAGGGATTCGGGTTTGGATCCTTAATATCCAAACAAAGGTATGAATCATATTCATCTTGTTGTTGATGCAATGGTTATGAACTTATGATCCTGATTATGAACATGATATGATATTGCTTAATAATCTGCTCAGTTTTAGGATTTAATATGTTTTATCTGCCGCTGCCTAATTGAATTGTGTTAATCTATAAAAATCCCAAAACGTAAGAAGGACTAAGGACATGTTCTTAGTTTATGGAAGAGTTAATGATGAGCTCGCTGTAAGGTTGTACAGTGATGCTAGCTTCAACACTGACAGAGATGATTCTCGGTCATAGTCGGGATATGTCTTCACCCTAAATGGAGGGGCTATTGCATGGAAGAGTTCAAAGCAAGAAGTGGTCGCACATTCTACAACAGAATCTAAGTATACTGCTGCTTTAGAAGCAACTCAAGAAGTTGATTGGATGAAGAAGTTCATCGGTGATCTAGAGGTTGTCCCAAACATCAAGAATGTCATTGAGATGTTTTATGACAACAGGTGCCATTGTTAGACCCAATGGTTACCAAGAGGACTAGACACATTCAACGGAGATACAATTTAATTCTTTAGGAATTAGAATTGGGAAATATACGCATTGAATAGATTGATACAGATGATAATCTCGTAGATCCATTCACGAATCCCCTTTCTCAAATCAAGTTTGAGAATCATGAAAGAGGAATTGGGCTTCGAATTTCTAGTGATTGGATCTAAATCTGTACTTTAACAATATCTGGATATTCTGAACTATATAACAATGACATGTAATGACTTTTGATGTATGAGATATCTCTTTTGTATTAATGTTATTGTGTTCTATGTTGGCATGTTTTTGTCCATATATAAACAGGTTATTCTAAATCGTTCATAGTCCCACATAGTTGTGGGAATAACTATAAATTAAGACTAATATGAATCGGATTAGATGATTTCATGAGATGAAATGGCAAAGTGTTGCATCTAAGTCCATATGTACTTGTTGGAGAACAACTATTAGATATGACCCACTTCAAGAAACTTTATGGATTGTAAATCATAAGTTAGTCTTTAACAAAGGTAAATATATTTATGTCTTTCGACTTGAGATACATATTGGGGATTCACGTATAGGAATTACTGTTCTTTAACATGGTTAAACGTTGTTCGTAACAGTGTAATTACAAAGGCCATTGTTGGGTATAGTATAAACTATACATGAGTACGTATGTAGTCAACATGGGATTTGTTCCTATTATGTGTTTAGAGTTAGACATCTATGGCACCTTACTTAAAGTTGGATACAAATGATAATGATCAAGTTCCATATCTCATGTCCAACATGATGTCTGAAACAAAGAGAATATTGGTACACTTACCTTATATATCAATTGCAGCTTTGAGCTCTTGGAATTGATTGGTGATAAATGGCACCTCTTCATGTGTTGTTAGGAACAGTAGTCTATTGCTAGACATCAACTATTGTCTATATCAAGCCATAATAAATCTTGTGCAAGTAGAAGATTGTTGTATCTATATGCTCAAGAATCATTATAAAATGATATTGCTAAAAACAAATGATCTTATAGGGTCACACCTTTATCTAGTTGGCACTTATTGAATATTTATTGCGTATTTGATGATTAATAAATTAGTTCAACTTTTGTATTTAATTAGGGAATAATTATTGTTTTGTGAAAATAATAATTATAAGGAGTTCAACTAATAAATATATCATATGGTATGATATATTAAGTCATGTGCAAGGTTTTGGACACTTTCGGTTACATTAAGATGTAACTAGACTTAGTTAGTTTCTAAAGGAAGAGTGTTGGACACTCTTGTGTCCTTTTTGCCCCATGTTCGCTGAATTTTTGGTGGTTTGGGTGGAGGTTGCTTGTCAACCTTCACCTTACACATCCTATGCCTTTAGAAAGAACATACCTTTGCATTTAATGAAAGTATGGCTCATGGGACTCACATATGGGTATTAAATAGAGTCTTATGTAAAGCTTGCAAAGAGCTTTTTCCTCTCCCTCCCTAAAATTATACAAGAATGAACTAGCATTCCAAGTTCCTTAACCTTGGTGGTGGATACTTGTAGAAAAATCAAGCTTCTTGGTTTTGTCATCTACTTCCACTCCCCAATTCCAAGTGGGATCAAAGGCTTCAAAGGCTATCGTTCTAAAACATCATATGTATGTTTTAAATATCATTCTTACCTATGTAAAAGGATCCTTGATGGTTTTGTTTAGAATGGTGAAAAATAAACTTGTTATTTTAAAATGCTTATGTTGTCGTTTTAGCATAAAAACACACTGTTTTATGTCACAAAACCCATCATAAGGAAGGTGGTGCTGCAAGGAAGCAAGCTCCACTCTATATCCAACATTCTCTCTATGTTCTGGTCCTTTGTAACTATTAAAGTTTCAAAATTATTGTGTGTTATGGCTAGATCTAGTAGTTAGGGTTATATTATGGTATTTGTGGTCCATTATGTATGTGTTCTTGGAGTTAGAGAAACTCCAGGTCACCAAGTCATTTTCTCGACCATTTATGGAACCTTTGAACCAATGAAGAGAGAATGCTCAAGATCTCTTAAAGCCATGCAAGGTTTTTGGTATTTTGAGCCTATTTTGACCTAGGGTTGGGGTTGAACATGTATTCGAATGCATGTACATATTACATTTTTATCAATTAACACCTGAAATGGATGATTTCTAGAGATTCCTAGCCACTGGCTTAATGGAATAAGCACTTAACAGAGAAGTTGGTATGTTAAAAAATAGTGCCGCTACCACCAAGGGTTAGTGATGCTACCTCTGGAGGGAAACTGTTTCGGGATCACGACCCGTAGCGGCACGATGCGTCCTTAGGACACTACGTGACGTGTAACCGTTGACTTTGATGATTTTGACTTCTGTTCAAACTTTGATGGGTTTAAGATATGGGTTATGGTGTTGACCTTCGAGTGGTTTGGGTCACTAAGTGATGCTTAATGATGATTTAGGAGGTTTGTGTCATTGAGAACTCGAGGACGTGTGTGTGTATACTTCAACTCTTCCATTCAGGTGAGTCTCCTCACTATACTATGTACGACGTTGAATGTGTAGGTAGGTTGAGACCCATAGAGTGAGAATGTGTACATAGACTAGTATAGTCTTGTTTGTTGAATGTTTAGTCATATGATTCATTCTGATGACTATGGATTGTTTGGTGTTTGTTATGGGTAGGACAATGTCATGTCCCATTAAGGGTAGGACTGTGTCGACTCCTGATCATGGTATGTGGTAAGGATAGGATGGTGCCTAGTCCCATTAGGGTTAGGTTTGTGCCAAGCCTCAATGTGGTAGGTTGGAAGAGTAGGACGGTGCCGAGTCCCGTGAGGTTAGGACTGTGCAGAGTCTCATTATGTGGTATGTGTGTGTTAGAGCAAATAAATTAGTGGATCGATAGATTCAATATGCGGAATGAATAACAAGATCAAAAATATGAAGAACAATAGCCGAATGATTGTATTGCAACACTCAAGAACAATTCAAAGAGAACTATTATGTATGAGATGCGTGAAAGGATTACAAAATCGTTAACCCTACTTAGGGTACGTGCATGCCTTATATAGTCTAAACTAATTATGGAATGGACAGGCCCACCCATTTAATGATCAGCAAAACTGAAGGCTATATTACATGCGCAATTGACTCAATCAAAATAAATAACCTAACAATCTCCACCTTTGAGTCAAATTGCGAAAGAGAAAAATCATTCTTCAGGTTTTGTTTCCGCATCCGCCACTTCGAACACTCTGGGCATCGTCAACAGAATTCTCTTTCGGAAAGCCAGATACCATTTCAGCATATCTGTGAAGCACTTGGTGTCGCCCTCAGATGTGTATCAGAGCTGTAGTTCGGTACAGATGCTTATCTGCCAGATGGAATACCTTCCGAACGACTGTACCATTCTCCTTAGAACTGAATACCACATTCCAATGTGTGTTATCGATCTTCCCAGTCTTCCGACCACTGATATCGGAAGATGACTTTTTCATTTTATACAAGGGTTGTTTATTCAGACGAGTGGCAATTTCGAGATCAAGTTTTGAAACCTCATAGATGTAACTGGCGATCATTCTTTTGAGGTGCTTGATGAGGGGTTCATGTTTCTGCGGTTTCTTCGATAGAAGAGTAAACACAAAAATCCAATCAAATGGATTCATGAAAGGAAAATCTGCCATCGAGAATTCGTCCGGTTCCTTTTTATCACCCCTTTGTGCCGAGAATCGAGCATTCTTAAATGGTGCAATGATTTCGGGATTCTTGGGAGTTAATGTAATGATTTTCTTTAGGCTCCATGAAATATATTGAGGCTTGGAGTTGTCAAGATAAAACTTGAAGAGCGTATCATTCACTTCGGAATTGGAAGCGGAAGTGCGGGAGATCTCTTCAAAGCCTCGGAACAAAAAAGCTCGCGGAGTGATCGAAAAATCAAACTAGGAGTCCACATCATTACTGGTGTCGTATGAGCAGACCGGCTACAACCAGTTGATAATGGGTTCCTTGATCGCCTCTTTCATGATTCTGTCAAAGGACCAATCAGGGAAAATAGACTTCCGAGTTTTCAGCAAGAATTCAGCGTCCCTGGCTGCTGCTTCCTTAGCATCAAGCTCTTGAGTAAGCTTTTTCAAGTCATCGAGCTCTTTTTCTCTGGCTTCCCTAGCTGATTTTGCTGCATCGGAGATCTCTAGTTCTTCATTAACATCATCATCACCGCTCTTTTTACCTCTTAGTTTCGAAGGAGCAGAGGTAGGACCGGCAGATCCACCAGTATCCATTCGACGGAACCCGTCGGATTCAGGCTTTTAGATTTTATCAACAGAATGTTTAGTCCCTGGTTCATTCATGTTGCCAATTGTTGAGAAGAAGGGCTGGAAGGGTTTTTCCTTGTTCGGATTTTCGTCGGTCGTCGGATTTTCATCATTCGTCGGATTTTCATCGTTCTCATCTCCCCCTTGTTTCGGAATGGCATCGCCTTCCGAAACACCCTTCAGTTTGCCTAATAGATTAAGAACGGGATGTAGCTTGTTCGTGAGGTGAGCGCGAACATGTGTTATGAGGATCGGATCACCCTCTTCTACTATTCGTCTGAGATACGAATCAATATCGGAAGCACAGTTCCGAAGAGCTTTGTTTTGAGAGACGGCAGAGGCCAAGATTGCCGAAGTGTGCTTGAGGTTTGCCTTGAAAAGTGTAATCTTTGTCGTTTTGCAGCCAGTTGATCCATGACCTCTTTTTTCATGGCCAGATCCTGGTGCAATTTTTCTATCTTTGCATCAAGGGAGGACGAAAGATCATAATTTTCCTTCTTCAGTTCAGAACGAATAGCAGAGAGTGCCTCCTTCTTTGCCTTCAGTTAATCTCCGAATCCAGAAATTACCTTATTCATTTTGGCAAGGTTGGTGTCATGAGCCTCTCGGAAATCCTTGACAAATGTAAGGACTTCAGATTGTAGTTTTCCGACAGTTTTAGTCGAATCCTTCATTTGCTTCTCGGAAGCTTCAACCAACGTGAGAATATCTCTAAGAACTTTTGCATATTCTCCGATCAAGGTTTCCACAGATTCCTTGTGAGCCTGCAACTGGGATTGCCAATCGGAAGAAGAGGGAGCCTTTGTAGATTCGAGAAGCGAATCTAATTTCGCAGATAGCTCTTTAAACTGCCCTTTCGTCATTGGGGCACTATCATCATTGACATGGAAGTGGACGATGGAGGGCGAGTCAACTTCATCTTGTTCATCGTAGAACAACATTTCTTTTAAGGGAGATGATTGATGGGTTGGAGAAGGTATGGTGGCGTTTTTAGGTGATTGTGAAGGGGAATTTTGAGGTGTGGGTTTGGTTGAGTTTTTCAGAGAGGTAGAGTTTTGTGGATTCGTTTTGGGTGATGTTTTTCGAGAGGGGAAGGTGAATTTTTGGGAGTGGGTTGTGGTGTTGTTTTTGGAGTTGGATCGTGTGGTGGGGAGAGAGGATTCTAAATTGTGTTTGCTGCGTCGTCTTATTCTTCGTTATCCCCCTGAGCCCCTTTTAGAGGATCGGAAACAGTGTGTCCTTCCGATTCCTCATGATCCGAAGGTGGTGTCGGAGATCTTGTCTTTCTTGGGTTCTTCTGGGACTTGATCGACTTGTCAATCTCGGAACTGGAACCCTTCCCTTTCCATTTTCCCCCTTTTCGTTGATTTTTGACCTTATCGAATCCTGCTTAGACTTTAGGAGTGATTGGTCGGAGCCCAGATGGTGGCAGTAAGCAGTAGGCTGCAACACACGAGACATCGCTCGGAACTCTGTTTGTCATTTCCACAGGGATAGAACCGATGAATTCGAAATCTTTCGAATTCGTTGTTACGAATGTACCTGTCGGAAGAATCGGAATAGGCAGCCATGACAAACTCGGTCATGATGTGAATGTCGTGCTTAGTAATTGGCCTTTGCACGACGATAGACCAAAAACGAGCACAAGAAATCTCCGAATGACGATCCTTGTAAGTGATGCTCTCGACAAATTGACTCCATAGAACTGAGCCGTAGTCAAGATTGATATCATGGTAGAGACCGTAAATGAGTGTGTAGAACGGCTTACTTGTGCTATCTGTTCCTAAAGTACGTTCAGAAAATCTTTTGAAGAGAATGGTAGTACGGAGGCAAGCCAGACTTCTTGAATTTTGACAAAAGATCGATCTCTCCCTTATACCCCATCTGGTAAAAGAATTTTGCAGAGTCAACGGCTGAATTGATTCGGGATCAATCAAGTTCTCCGTTTCAGTAAACCTTAGCAATGTCCCAAAACGAGATTTTGAGACATGGGTTTTGACAGAAGCAACCTCAAAAGTGACGATCTCTTCCTTTTTGTTGTAAAATGCAGAAGAGTAAGCAGAGGAGAGATGAACTAGAGGAACAGATGCAGACTTCGTCAGTGCCTCAGAGATCCTTGAGTATTTCAAACATTCGATCATCGGACGAATGTTCTCATTGTAGCGGGATGAATCAAGATCAACGATCATATTCTGGTTTGTCTTGATTTTCAACATGAGATTTGAAGCCGTATGTTCATTTGCAGAAGAAGAGGCCTCCATTGATGAATGCTTGAGAGAGATGAACACAAGAGAAAAGAAGAGTGATGTGGAGAAGGATGTGAGCAGTGGAGAGAGAAAATACCGTCGAAAATCCTTTTATATCTTTGGGAGTTAATGTGGAGAGAGAAAATCCCAAAGATGTTGCTTCAGTTTCCCCCAAATCTCGCCTCATGATGAAACGTTGCCCCCATAATCGGGCTGACAAACGCGTGAGAACCGAGATGTCAGCAGCAATAATGACGTTGAAATGGATATGCGTGAATGACGTCATTTGATTTTAAATCTTCGCGCTTGGTGACACTTTTTCTCCTAGAACCCTCCAATATTGATGAGTCAACATTTTAAAAATCTGAAAATGCCAAAGGAAATATTTTGCCAAGAAACCAGAGTTAGAAAAATCAAAATTGATTTTTGTGCAAGAGTGTGCCAAATGAAAATAAATAAATCAACTTAAATATATAGGATTCTGTGATGTCGGAATGACAAGAAAGCAGATGGATCTCGTGCAACGATCTCTTCCTTCGGAATCAAGATAGATTCGGAAGTGCTTGCGTGGTTTTCCGTTGAATTACGATCACTTGGTTTTAACGAACCAGTGAAAGGCATCTTTTGAAATGATAGGTTTCATGGGTGGCTTTGCTTCCAACTTATTCCGAAACTTGACATAAGTCCGAAATCGGAAGGAAGTACTTGTTTGACCAGTGTAGCCATTAATAACAAGTAGGTTTGGTGTTGTTTTGAGTAACTGATTGATTTCGAAAATCTCAAAAAAAAAAAAAAAAACTGGATCATATTGGGAAGAAATGACTTAGGTCTAGTACATTTCATTAAGATCACTCAAAAATGAAAAAGTGAGATTTCACAAGTATAACCGTCAATTCGTAAAGGGAGTTCGGAAATGTTGGGTTTCATTCGAAATTGTGGTGCCAACAATTTCGAAATCATGAACACAGTTGTTGTGTAACCATCAACTCTTAGTGGTAATGCTGAGAATCTTCATAAGGGTTACGTTTACATGGAAATGAGTGAGATGGAGAATAGAGAGATTGGGTAAGAACGGTTGTGAGTCTCACAGCGCATCATGGTGATAATGAATTGCAATCTTTGACTGGAGTTTCTGCAGCCATATATCGAAATTGGTTTGATTTCGATAATCATAGGACTACATGTAATCGGTACAAGAAAATGTACAAATAAAGTTTCCGTCAATACACAGTTGCAAATGGAAGAGAAATTTATTTTTGTATTTTTTAGAGAAAAGAAAGTAATAAAATAAATAAATAAATCTCAATTCCTGTAATTATTATGGCGTCGTAATCCGCCGGTCTAGGTGGCAAATAACTTGATTTTTGACAGATTTAGCCAAAGTTCATCACTTCATAAATTTTTCATCATAACTCCAAGCGTCTCCATTATTTTTCCTGTGTTTTCTATTTCTCAATGACTACATTTTTTGTAATGATAATATTTTTCCAATTCGTTTCCCATTTTGAGATAACCATTCATCAAACCTGCATCACAAACTTACTATTCAAAATAACATCACCATTTGTTGTAGCTCTTATTTCTACTTAACTAGACCTTACAACACATAATTATCATAAAAAACTTAATAGAATATCTTAATTTCACATTTTACTATAGTTAACGCATTTAGACCATTTAACCAAATTCTATTAAGCACTTAACAAGTGGCTTAATACTTGAACCTTCATTAACTCACATTTTACATCGTTTTACCATAGTACAAAATTTCAAGTTGTTACATTGACCTTCGAGTGGTTTGGGTCACTAAGTGATGCTTAATGATGATTTAGGAGGTTTGTGTCGTCGAGCTCTCGAGGATGTGTGTGTTTATACTTCCGCTCTACGATTCAACTGAGTCTACTCACTATACTATGTGTAAGGTTGCATGCGTAGGTAGCTTCAGACCTGTAGCATGAGAGTGTGTACCTAGACTAGTATAGTCTTGCTTGTTGAATTTTTATCATTTTAGTTTCAAGTTTTTTCTATATATTATTGTGTGTGTGTGTTCTGTCGATTGACCTCATCTATGTTCCAAATTTTCAAACAAGAAAAAGTTATATATATATATATATATATATATATATATATATATATATATATATATATATATATATATATATATATATATATACTAGGTGTGTACCCGCGCAATGCGGCGGCAGCAAATAGTTCGTTCCGATGAAAAGTTTTTGTGCGACAATTTGTTTTTTTTTTTTCTCAATGGGCTATTTTTTGTTAAAATAAAATTATGTCTTAGTTCTGGGTTACAAAAATGATATGTCGTTATTTTGACAAATAGTTTGCAAAAAGAATTTTCGGAGAGGGCGGGGTATTATCAATAAATCATTTTTCTGGTGGCGATTAGTTTTTTGTTTGCAGTTTATTTTGCATAAAATTAAGAAAGCACGTTTCTAGTTTGAATAAAAAGCAAAATACATTGTAATTTTGATTTAAAACTTTAAATATGTCGTTTTCAGTTAAATATCAAAGTATGTTACCTTTTGTGATTAAAAATTAGAAATATGTCCTTATAGGTAAAAAAAAGTGTATTTTACCTTGAATGGTTTTTTTTTTTTTTGGACGTCGAATAGTTTATTTATAGTAAATAGCTTCTTTCTGTTGGATAGTTTACTTTCAGTGATTTTATGCGGTAGTTGACGATAACTTTTTTTGGCTTTAATTGTTACAATTAATAAAGTTCGGAAAAGCATTAGTATATAACAAATTAATAGAATTTACCTCAAAAACGTATTTCAAATTGAAACTTGTTTATTTTGATTTTATTGGTTTATATTTGTTATGAATGAAACGTTATGAGATACCAAAGTATCGTGGCATCTCAGTGTTCTTTACCATCATCATACCACAATGTAGGCATACAATGATATATTATGTGACATCTACGTGTTATTGTAGAAGTCTCGTAAAAATACACACTCTTTAGCTTTACATGTAAGTCTCAATAACATATGTTAACTTTTGGTATTAAATAAATATTTTATTAGTACTATTACATTTATGGTTTTAAAACCAATAATTTTTACAAAAAATCAATATCATGAAACGAAATACGCCAATCAATATATTTTTAGAATTACCGGTTTATTGTTTGCGTGTTATATATATATATATATATATATATATATATATATATATATATATATATATATATATATATATATATATATATATATATATATATAGGGGCAGGATCAACATAGAACCACTTTTTATCCATAGAACCATAGAACCACTATGTTCAGTCCTGAACATGCATATGTTCAGTACCGAACATACATATGTTCAGAGCTGAACATACGTATATGTTCATTAGTGAACATATATAATATATGTTCACTAATGAACATATATGTATGTTCAGCTCTGAACATATGTATGTTCGGTACTGAACATATGCATGTTCGGTACTGAACATATGCATGTTCAGTACTGAACATAGTGGTTCTATGGTTCTATGTCTAATTTTGGTTCTATGTTGATCCCACCCCTATATATATATATATATATATATATATATATATATATATATATATATATATATATATATATATATATACTATATATATATATATATATATATATATATATATATATCCCTCTCTATCTCTATATCTCTCTATTTCTATCACTTTTCTTCACTGCTGTTTTTTGGTTTGCGAGTATGGAAGAAAGCAACGACAATGTTGCCATGGCCAGTAAAAAGCGAGCAAGAGTCGACTCAGATGAGTGTGACTCGGAATCTAAACGAATAAGGCACACGGCTGGAACGGACGAGTTATCAGCAAACTCGGTTGTTTCCGGATTTAACTCGTTGGAGTCTGGTCTAATGAGTAACGATATTCTAGAGATACTTGATGACCAGAATGCGACAACGGATGGTGGTGCCGATATTCCGGATCTTGATTTGGTGATTCGAAGCTTCGAGGAGGAGATATTACCAGTGCCGGAGTCCGTGGATCTGGGGTATCTTTTAGAAGCTTCCGATGACGAGCTGGGTCTACCGCCGGCGGTTTCTTCACCGACGAATGAGCAATTGAAGAGCGAACCGTGTTACGATTCATTTGGGTTTGAAAATGAGTTTCCAAGCTATGACCCGTTTGAATATGGGTTAGGCATGGAAAACCAGTTTGTTAATGTGGGACGGTTGTATGAATATTCCGATGAGTCATCGGATTTTTCGGAGTGTTTGTGGAGGCCGGAGAAAGAGTCGTTGCCGGCCATGTAATGGAAATGATGTCCTTTTAGGTTTAGGATGTAAATGTTATACAGAAAGGAACATCGGTTTTTCGTTGAACTGATATGTCAATCTTTTATGAATTTTCCAGATAATACATTTGCATCGGATATTTAGAATGATATCAATTTATTATATTCTTATCTTAATAATTGTTTTATGTTTTGCAAAATGGTATTTCATAACATGGGGATAAGAACATCTCACCATAATAAACATATGTAGAATACCTATCATAACTTAGACGTTGATTAATACAAACGATGGTTGAATCAATTATCTATGACCATAACTATTGTTGCTGCAATCCTAAAAAATTATAAAGAAATTTATAATCTAAACATGAAAAGAAACAAGATTACACAATTATGTATCACCATAACTATTGTTGTTGCAACTCACAAAATTTATAAAAAAATTAATAAATCTAAAACACCAAAGAGAAACAAAATTTATAAAAAAAATTAATAATCTAAAACATCAAAGAGAATCAAAATTGCTATCATCATGTACAACTAAATGTATAACAATATTTTTCATTAGTTTCATGATATTCTATCAAATTAAAGATGAAAAAAATAAAAGTGATAAATCTTATTAGACTACTTGCGACATGAGGTACTTGATTTAAAATTTTATGTAAAACTTTTGAGGCTGAACTATAGGATAAAAACTAAAGAGGTAGTATCGGATCAAAAGACGTAGTATCCGATCAGGTTAATAATTAATGCAAACAATATTTTTTTTATTATTGTTGGAGTGACTTATGGTTTTTGAGACAATAATATATAAGGGGGATTCTAAATCCATTCCGAAAGCTATGGTCCAATGATGTTCGGATCAAACTAAACCGAATTATTGACTTTAATTAATTTATTTATTAAACAATTTATATTTTAATACTTTAAAAATTGAATTAAAATTTTATTGTCACACCCTCAAACCACGATGGCGGAATCGTCGAAGGACGGAACGAATCAAAGTATCACAACCATTGCATATATTGAAACATAAGTAGATAAACAACCAGCATACATTATAATTAGAAAGTTACATTGTTCAAACGTTATTGTTTCAACCCAATTACAGTATGATAACAAAATAATCAAAAGAGACGTCTTCGCGTTCCATCCCAAAAGATTAGTCGTACTTGATAATTGTTACCTGAGAATACAAGTAATTTTGCAAGTGTCAACATTACGTTGGTGAGTTCATAAGATTTTTGTAATGAGAAACTTAGTAATGCATTTGTGAAAACCAGTAGCGTATGTACCAAGAAAAACGGTATTTTTTTTAACGTTATTATAGTTTTAAATCCATAAAACCCTTGTGTAAGTAAAACCGTACTTATCTGTATCTTGACAAAATATAGTTTTAATTCCATAAAAGTCGTATGTATAAATAAAACCATACTTATATTTGTAACTTGATAAAATATAGTTTTAATACCATAAAACTCATACGTATAAGTAAAACCGTACTTATATTTGTATCTTGCTGAAATGTAGTTTTAATTCCATAAAACCTATATGTATAAGTAAAAACCATACTTATATTTTGTATAAAGCAACATGTAGTTTTATATTTACATAAAACCATTTGAAGATGTTTTTCCCCAAACACATGATATTCGTTGTTGTTCATGTTCGACGTTCTTCAGGCGTCGCAATGTTAAGACATTTGTCACCCTTGACCCGTCGGTTGTAGTTGTAGCTAACAACCATAGGTGGGAATTGTCAGTCTCATATAGATCTATATACAACTATCTCGCTCATGAATGATTAAGGTTACAATCCAAGACTTAATATGTACTTCTTTTAGTACTGTGAATAAATGTCTCACATAACTACCCAACGTGATGTTTTATCCATGTTCGTACTAAAAAGAATTCCTTTGTAGTTGTAATTATCAAGATGTACCCAAGATAATTATAGCGTAAAACCTTACTTGTAAATGTATTGAAAACTCCTTCGTATTTATAATTATCAAAATATACCCATGATAATTATAGCGTAAAACCTTACTCGTAAATGTATTGCAAACTCCTTTGTATTTGTAATTATCAAAATGTATCCATGATAATTATAGTATGTAATAATTATATATTTATATAATTATCTTTTGTATTTATGTCGTATCTTTGTCGTTTGTTACATAAACATATTATAACTTATATAACTGTTTTCGTAATGTTAACATATTTATGCCTAAAAGATGTTAAGTAGTTGAAATGTGTAACTTCTTACATCTAAGGCGCTAAATATAGCTAACAAGATAAATCTAAAATTTATCAACCAAGTCATGGCAAGTTGTTAGTTTTGGTCATTTTACATAAGTGATGGCAATATTTTTAGTTCTTGTCATTTTGTCAAAATGATGGTAATCCTTCCAAATGGTCATTTTTCATACACTATACTTTAAAAATAGTTATTTTTGTGTTAAACACAAATTTCTTTGTAAAAAGTCATTTCTCAAGCTTATTACGACGTTATAAGTCCAAATAGTCATTATTACATAAAAAATAACGTTTTTCTTATAAATGGTTATTTTTCACGTAAAGATAGTAACGACATATTTATGTTAGACCATTTTAGTTATGTAAAGCTTTACATATGACTTATGTCCAACATTATATGACAAAATAGTTGTTGTTACTATCTTAGTGAAAAGTGACAAAATAGTTGTTGTTACTATTTTAGTGAAAAGTGTATTTTCATGTCTTTTTGCCAAAAGATCATATACCATTTTTATTACCATTTCACCAACAAAGTAAAACATGAAATTTTGTTGGTGACAAAGGTGTGTAAAAGTCTTTTATGTTAGTTTCTTGAACTAAATATGTATTTTAGTTTATCTTAACACATTTTTATGCGAAACACTTTTGTAGTAAGATGACCAAACATATGGACACATCATATTTCAAGAGTAAAACATATAGTTTTAAGACTTGTATTCTTCCCCTTAAAACACTTAAAAAGAGTAGAAAATACGGGGTATGAACTCACCTTGGAGTAAATCTTGAGTTTGGTGAAGAAAATATCAAAGCTTTGCAACTTGGAAACGGCTTGATCTTCAAGATTATCTATGGTTCAAGATCAAGAGTGTGAAATACAATAAAGAATGATGGTAGAAATGATGTTGGAAGCTTGGAATGATCATGAACTTACCAAGATCATTGTGAAAAACCCTTGGAAAGACTTGGAATCACTTGGATCTTTTTGGTGATCTTGGAGAGAATGGAAGCAAGAGAGTTTGAAGATCAAAGAAGTGTGCAAAATGGCCACACTATGGCCTATCACACCCCCGGCCGAGGCGGCGGAATACACCGTGCTGTGCGACTTAGTTCATGGATCTTAAGCAATTGAATATACAGCACAAGTCCAACGATAAACAAAAGGATAGTTGTATTTCATCTTGAAGTTTGAACACGAGGTTTTTACATATAATAATAGTAAAGTACATGAAATGCCTTAACAAATAGGCAGCTATAACAAAAAAAAATGGTAAACTAAGTTTCCTGAAATCCATGAACATTTCCATCTTCTGAAAGGCTTATTGATTTCCTGAGAATACATGTAGTTTTGAGGGTCAACACAAGGTTGGTGAGAGTTACTGGTTTACTGCATAACATAGCAGTAATACTTTTATTAGATAATCAAAAGTATTTTCTTTGTACGTAAATCCATACTTATAAATGATGTTTGTCAAGAACCTTTGAAAAACTATAAGTAATACCATACTTATAAATAAGTTTGTAAAGAACCTTTGAAAATCCATAAGTAATACCATACTTATAAATAATGTGTGAGTTTTTGAGAAACCATCAATGTTTATAGCGAGTCCTATAACTGAGCTATCCGACTAGAATGTACCCCCTACAACGCTTCATGGACGTCATAGTAATGAAAAAGATAAGTGTCACCGATGATTAACGGTTATAGTAATGTGGATTCTAAGTATTTTTACTTAGTTTTTGTTTTGTACCTCAAGACTATCAAATAAGGATCGTCCAGATGAGAAGTAACGGTGGGCAGGATCATTTTGGCATTAAAGTTGTTCTGAATCCAGCAACCCAATCGATAGTTCAAACTAGACACCTCTCCCGTAAGTAGTGTAATTAATAATAATACTTTTATTTGAAGCCAGTGCTATAGTTGTATTCCTCTTTCGAGGATACGAGTTCTCTATAGCCATTTTAGCTCTGATACCATTCTGTCACACCCCTGGCCGAGGCGGCGGAATACACCGGGCTATGCGACTTAGTTCATGGATCTCAAGCAATTGAATATACAGCACAAGTACAACGATAAACAAAAGGATAGTTGTATTTCATCTTGAAGTATGAACACAGGGTTCTTACATATAATAATAGTATAGTACATGAAATGCCTTAACAAATAGACAGATATAAAAAAAAACTAGTAAACTAAGTTGCCTGAAATCCGTGAACATTTCCATCTTCTGAAAGGCTTATTGATTTCCTGAGAATACATGTAGTTTTGAGGGTCAACACAAGGTTGGTGAGAGTTTCTGGTTTTCTGTTTAACATAGCAGTAATACGTTTATTAGATAACTAAAAGTATTTTCTTTGTAAGTAAATCCATACTTATAAATGATTTTTGTAAAGAACATTTGAAAAACCATAAGTAATACCATACTTATAAATAGGTTTGTAAAGAACCTTTGAAAATCCATAAGTAATACCATACTTATAAATAATGTGTGAGTTTTTGAGAAACCATCAATGTTTATAGCGAGTCCTATAACCGAGCTATCCGACTAGAATGTACCCCCTACAACGCTTCATGGACGTCGTAGTAATGAAAAAGATAAGTATCACCTACTTCGGTTTGCCTTCGAGGTTGTAGCTAGCAACCGTATGTGGAGGTGTCAACCCGTATAGATCTATACATATGTATCTCGCTCTGATGATTAACGGTTATAGTAATGTGGGTTCTAAGTATTTCTACTTAGGTCAATAATAATGTCTCACGATAACAGCCATTGATAAATGAAAGATAATTCTCAACCCCAAACTTATGCATGGGTAGATCACAAGGCAAAATGAAAGTTTTGCTATAAAAGCCGAGTATGTTGATATGTATATACGTAAAAGTGTACGGTACTCGCTTAAATAGTTGGTAAATCTTGTAAGTGTTGTAATACTACAAAAGTGGTAAATTTTCATAATAATTTCAGATGAAATCATAAGTTTATGCTTCACATAAAATGATAAGTTTTTGGTAGTAAATTGATGTATCATTTCATCTAGTTGTATTACTTTAAATACAACTTATAACATATCAACGTCAAGTTTATAACTAGTTTTTAGCGAAATACGTGTTAATAACGAATAACATTTACAAAGCTATAATAACATTTATAAAATTAGATATGAAATCGGTAAGAATTTATCATCAATAAATAGTTTTGCAGATGTATTCTCCCCTGAAATATATAAAAGCATAAAAAAGGGGCCGTAACACTCACTTTTGAAGCGTGAATTCGGTTTAGATTCGAGAATAATCGCGTTCAAGAAGCACCGTGAAATAACACCAACGAGCTTCGACTAGGGTTTTGGACTTGAACTAACACCACAAAACAACAAGGTGTTGAGCGGCAAAGTGATGGTGCGATGGTAGTGGAGTGATGGCCGGCGGTGGTGGTGTTCTTGGCCAAAAAGAGAGCAAATGGAGAGAGGAAGAAAAATCTGGAAGCTTTGATGAATTGGTGAAGAAAAATGGATGGTGGAGCCTTCTATTTATAGTGTCATGGAGGAGGTGGAAGCCTTTATGTGATGACATAATAGTGATGTCATAATAGTCTTCCAATTTTTCTAAATTCGTGTGTCAAGATCCCGACGTCTAATCTTTTTTTGAGAGTGTAGAATTATCGAGCCGATTGCACAGATTCCAGAAACCCAAACGGATTAATTTTTCGAGTTGTAGAACTCTGGGAAATTACGTTTAAATATATGCGTTCGTTTATCCGAAACATCCGATTTTTCGACTTTTATAAATATTTTTACTAAAAAATATTTCGAGTATGGAATCAATTAATAGACTATAGCCGGAGTCCCAAAGCATTCTCAGAATTTCCATTTCTGGTATGCAAGTGCCTTAATGGGTCGAAATGGTATATGTAGTTAAAGAAAATAAGTGTTACACTGGCTTGTTTTCTTATAATAGTCGTATCTTTTGCATACGAGCTCTGTTTTAAACGTTCTTTATACTTTCGGAATCAGGGGAACATGTACTACAAGGTTAGAGTGTTTGTTTTTGTTCATGAATGCTTAATACTTATTTTCAGTTTTTCAGACGTATTAACTAGGGTTTCAGTTTGTGCTTGATATTTTCGAATATAGGAAGTAAGATTTCATCTCATATCTCATTTTAATTGTAATGACGCCATATATTTTCCAAAGTATGTATTAAAGCTCAAAAGGTCAGGTTACAAAGAGGTTTGCGGTGAATTGACTGTTTATAGTTCTAGACCAAAATATTCGGGATGTCACATGGCCGAATTTATTGAGGATGGGAGAAGGTGGTGGTGCATGGGAACCATGCAAGATATGGTGTATCTCCTTTTTAGATTTAAAGTATACTTTATATACTATTATATTAGATTGTAAATCTAATGGAGATGATGGTGAGGGTAGGGTAGGGTGGCTTGGGCCGACCATTGGGGGGGGGGGGGTAGGGTGAGGTGTTCAAGTCTTTTATAAATTATACCCAAGTATTATATAAACCTTGGTATTTTTATAAAAAGCGGTAAAACGTTTTGCGTATTTTTTTTATAAGTTTGGGAGATATAATTACTAATAAATATGTTAATCAATATTAACCATAAAAATATTAGTAAACATTTATTTAGATTGAACTGCTTTACGACCAGTGCTGCTTGAGAGACAATTTCAGCCAGATGCTTGTATTCATCATCATCAGCATCTGATTCTTCAGCAGCATCAGTATCAGTGTCATCGATGTCTTTGTTCTTGGAGAAGAGGGCAGCAGACTATCTCTCATGATTTCCTTTCGTTGAGCCTTTATTTCCTCATAGCTTCTCAGGTTCCCAAATAGACTCTATAAGTCCATAGTGTGGATTTTCTCACTATTTTTTAGAACATCAACATGATGCTCCCACTTTTCATCAAGGGAATCAAGAAACTTGAGAACAAGAACCGAGTCAAGTTTGAGGATATTAAATCTTCTCATGTCGTTCACCAGGAAGTTGAAACGATTGAAGGTTTGAGTGATGGTCTCGTTTTTGTAAGCGGAGAAGTGCTCATACTTGCGATTGAGTGAGTTTTCCTTAGCAGCTCTCACTTTAGCAGTGCTTTCGAAGGTAACTGTGAGGATACTCAGCATCTCCTTTGCTGAAACACAGTTTTGAACTAAATGATAGATCTCATAGGAAAGGAGTTACCGATAGCAGCTCTGGCACGGATGCCAAGATTGACTAGTTTTTTGTCTTCATCGGTGTACTCGTGAAGCAGTTTCTTCTTTTTCTCATCAGGGACACCATCTTTGGTGACAACAAAGGTGGGAACGTATGTACCATTCTTGAGAACGTCAGGCATGTGGTAGTCCATGGTCTCGAGAACCATAAGAGCTTTGCTCTTCCACATGGCGAAGTTGTTGGAGTCGAATGGAGGGATCTTGTTTCCAGAGGTGGATGAGAAAGAGGAAGACATTCTTGTGTGATGAGAAAAACCTACTCTGATACCAGTTGTTAGAACTTAAGGACGATCGATCACACAAGAACACAAGATATTCACACAAAAAACAATAACGATCTCACACAGAGATCTTTGATTAATAATATCGGTAGTGTTATACTATCCCTAGCCTCTACATTTATGCTAGGGTTGTTTCTACGTATATGGAGTATCCCTACAAATTAGGGATAACTCCCAACTATAACAAACTTATCTAAGGAGATAATTACAATGAAACAAGATAATTACAAATAATAAACACGTCACGCTGCAGCTGATGTTCTGACACTGAAACAACCATGCAACGTGTGATCCACTTTGACAGTATCAGATTCATGAGCTGATACAGATAAGCCCAACACACATGTTAGGAACCAAACTTGGAGAATCCAAGTTTGGGTAACCGAAGCCAAGCCATGCAGAAAGTTGATGAACTTCGGTTAGTTGTGTACAAAAGATTACGTACCGAAAGTTATGGAGCCGAAGTCAAGGTAAGGATCCGAAGTTGAAGTTGTGCAAGGGTTCGAAACTTGCAAGGGTCCGAAAGTTATACATCACCGAAGGTCAAGGCCGAACATTGTGAAGTCATGTGAACCGAAGATCATCAAGCATGAGCCGAAGATCATGATACCGAAAGTCTTGAAGTTTACATACCTAAAATCAACCAAGCCGAAGTTTGAGCCAGGACGAAGTCAAGCACACATCGAAGATCACCAATCCGAAGGTTGTGCATCAACCGAAGATCATGCAATACTGAAAATCATCTAGGCCAAAGTTTGGAAGCATGACCCGAAAATCTATAGAACCACATATCATGTAATTCATCAAGGCCGAAGGTTGTGCATGATATTCAGATATCATGAAAGCCATGCAACTTCGAATATCTTGCAAGGCATGCAACCGAAGGTAGAGCCAAGCCAAGATTCTTGAACCGAAGCTTGAAAGATCTAAAGAATGAAGAGCTGAATCGAAATTTCTTGTGAAGAAAATCTCTTGTTTGCACAACAACCAAACCTTGAGTTGCACAGTAGTTGAAGTACACCAAGAAGTTCCTAACTAAACTTCTATATACACTGGACTTATGGTTAGAACATCAAAGAGAATTTGTACTAAGTTTGGTCTTGGAGGAAACCAAACTTAGAAACACCACCTAAGTTAGAGAACATGGCAGAAGTTGAACAACAACTGAAGAGGTGAACCTTGAACAAATGTTAAGCTGAAGTATTGGAGCTGGACCAGGAAGTTGAGATGGTGACCAAGCAACAAAAGTCTACCAAGAAGATTTAAATTGAGGTGCAGCAGAAGTTCAAGATATAGGCTGATTAGGATAGTTATAGGCATATTCCCTAAAGTCAATATGGCGCTTGTACTTTTAAGTATTAGAATATTTTTTTTAAGGAAGTATGTGTGGATCTCCATGTAATTCATCAAAGATTAGAAATAGTGTTTGAGCGCAAACTTTAAATATGTAACATCTTTCTTTTATCAATGAAAAATATGAATTACACTATATCGTTTAAATTATTGTCCTTTAATTTCCGCACTTGTTCTTTACAATTTATTTAATATTCCACAACTTTACATTTCAAGTCATTTATATTTTCCGAATCGTTCATTTATATTTTAGCACTTCATTTTTATATATCTTCGTTTATTGTTGAGCGAAAGATCTTGGACCCGAAAACCTTCTAGTTTTCTTTTTAATTTTCAACAAAATCAATATCTCATATTCGATTTAGTTTGTAAAATTTATTATCCAATATTAATTTTTATCGTTATAACGATAGGAACCGATTTTTAACTTTTTAATAAAACTTCATTTTATTATAAATTTATGGAGTTTAGATGTAGTTTAAAAAAATTTTAAACCTTTTTAAATAATTAAAAAGTTTGGCTATTTGAAGAGTTTCAAACAATTAAAACTCTTTTTAATAAAAACTTCAATTTTACACATCTCATGTACAAACTTTATTATTTAAAATTCCAAACTCCAACTTAATGTTATTTTTGTTAAAATGTTCTTTTGTGTGGAAAACATATTTTCAAACATACAACATTATATAACAAACAAAAATAAACATCACAAGCATGCATCACACAATGTATAGACAAAGCCATTTTCTAGCAACAATTATTGTAAGCCATCAATAATTGTTAAGTCATTTCCTAAAGGATTTAATGAGGACACTTCAAGGGTCTTCAAAACACCATGTCTTGAAAGGATCTTCATAAGCTCCATCTTGTTACATTTTGTAATTGTAAACAAACTAATAAAAACTAATCTATTACATACAAAATGAAATAATACATATTTATCTATTACATCATCATATGAATAAATAAATGACAACCACAAGTGTCCTACTGCTTGTTTATACACAATCTCATCACATGAAATATAAACAACACTTTGTTTTTTCTAAGACAACTTTTATATAACCAAACTACATGAAAATTGTTATATATATATATAAAAATAAACAATTTTATAACAACAAATTGCCAAATAAAAAAATATGGATATTTCTTAGCAAAAAAAAAATCCATCTTTCTTTTCCTAAAACCAAAGATTATCAAACATAAAAAATCATTCTTACATATTAAAGATGGCTCTGATACCATTGATGCGTTTTGATAAATAAATAAAGTGTTTTACGTTAAAACAGTAATAGAAGCCTTATTTATTAATAACTAGCTTATTGTAAACCATTTTAAACAAAACCATCAAGGATCCATTTACATTGGTAAGAATGATATTAAAACATACATATGATGTTTTAAAAAGATAACATTTGAAGCCTCGATCCCTCTTGGTATTGGGGTGTTGAAGTATATAGCAAAAATCAAGAAGCTTGATTTCTATACAAGTATTTACCACCAAAGTAAATGTGAGAACTCGAAAAATATTATTAAATAAGTTTTAGTATAACTTACGCAATTCGTGGTTTATTATATCTTATCTTGGTAGTAAAAGGTTGTACAAAGGGAAATTTGGTCTTTTGGCCTATGAGTGACTTTTATGCAATAAGATTATGCTATTGTGGTCATATTGTAAGAAATTTAAACCTTAAATGAAATATCAGAAGTTTTGGGCTATTTGTGAATAAAAAATGAACTTGAAGGACCAAAGGGTCATTATTGCAAAGTATGGATGTATAAATAGGAGAATATATTCTAGTCTTCTTTAGTAGAAGCGTGAATACCCCCAAGTGAAGAAAAGAAACCCAATTCGTTTCTTGAAGGTTCTCGTGAAATTGAAGTTGAATTGAAGGAACAAGTTTAGAATTGGTGATTCCCGAAGAAATTCAATGTAAGAACTTCATCTTTCTAAGCAAATTAACCCACCCTATGTAGAGAGGTGTGGGTGAGTTCAAAATTCAGTGGATGATGGAGGTTAATCTCATGATTCCAACCTATTAACCATGTTCCAATTATCAAAGGAACTCAATTCAACCATTAGAAATGGTTGAAATGAAGAATTCATGCTTGAAGCTCAAGAACCCTAGAATTTGGGGTTATATGATTTTGTATGATTCAAAAGTTTGATTGAGTTGTAAGGGTTGTATTTGATTTATAAAAGTGTCCCAAGTTGTATGTTTTAGTTTCCATTCGGTTTTGGTTAGGGCTGAAACTGGATAGAACAAAATTTCAAGTTGGGTAGGAAGAAAAGAAATCTGGCCTGCCCGACACACACCCCTCGTGAGGCTACTCGACCCGTGTGGTCTGAAAGTAGTATACTGTCGAGAATTTTGAAGGTCTGGCACGACCCGTGTAGGTTCATACACCCAGTGTGATCTAAATTTGAAAACTGCAGAGGTTTCACACGACCCGTGTGAGTTCACATGCCCCGTGTGAGTTCACACGCCCCATGTGAGTTCACACGCCCCGTGTGACCTGAAATCATGCAATTCACTTCAATTATACCTCTATTTGTGTAGTTTGACTCCCCAACTCTTAGCACATATTTAATGTAATATGGAAACATAAAAAGATGAGTTTATGTCATAATACAAAGAATTTGTATAGGTGCGGATCAAGCGATAGAGAAGCAAGGAAAGGGTAAAGAGGTGTTTAACACTTTAGACATTCCTTTTCAAGATCTAAAGGTGAGTATATGTGTGTTTTATTTGATAGATAGTAGATAACCTTTTCTATCATTGTGAAATTGATAAATGATTTCCAAAAGCTAAATTCTGAAAGTGCATTTATTCAAGAACCATAACATTTGTATGTGTTTGAGTTATGTTTAAAGTTAATGTATAGATGTGATGAAAATATTAGAAGTATGAGTTAAAGAATAAAAGTAATAGATAGAGTTGTCCGGACTAGGACCTTACCCGCTTGAAGGGGGTCACAAGAAACTAATGGGATGGTACCTCCCTTCGCGAAGTAGTTGTCTTAGCATGCCCTTGTGGTTAGATTTGTTTTATGTCACGAAGGGAGATGAAATTAGCACGCCCTTACAGATGGATTAGTTCCATTCTGGGAAGGGAGGGTGAATATGGGAATTTTCTCATATAGAAATATAAAGAAGAAAGATTTGTTCATGAGTTATAATTAGCTTGTGATGATAAGAAAGAAATCAGCTTTATAGTTTCTTGTTGTACTTGCTACTTGTCACCATATTACTCACAAGACTTTATGTCTTACGTATGTTTCTTTTTGTGAAAATGCTATGTACTCACGTGAAGTAAGCAAAGTCGAGAGGATCTTTTGGGTATTAGAAGGAGTGCTAGTGGGACATGTATTTAATAGTTGCGTTTTGAACTATGGTTGTGTACTTGAAGTGTAAAACCCCATTTAGTGTTTTGAAGTTGTATAATGGTTTTTGATAAAGCACACTTTTGTAATATAAACTTTTGTAATTGTGAATGTCAACTTTGATTTAGAGAAATGGGGTGTTACAGTAAAGGCACTTGGAATGCTAGTTCCTTATTCTATAAAGAACTTCTTAAGCCTTTAAGTACTTAACAAACTAAGCACTAAAGCTGAAGTGCTTCTACACTCTCAAACTTGGAACAAACTTCACAAAAGGAGAGAGTAGAGGGAGAGAAAGAGTTGGCCCCAATTTTTAGAGAAAAACTAAATGCAAACTTTGCATCTCACTCTCTTTTATACTCACAAGAGAGTACCATGACCCATACCTGCAATAAATGCAAAAGATATGATCTTATACGAGGTATGGGTGTGTAAGGTGAAAGTTGACAAGCAACCTCAACCCAACCCTCTTATGGTGGAAGAAGGACAACAGTGTTCAACACTCTTCCTTTAGAAACTAAGTCTAGTTACATCTTAATGTAACCCAAAGTTCCAAAAATTTATACATGACTTAATAAATCATACTATATGATATAATTATTAGTTTAACTCCTTATTATTATTATTTTCATAAAACAATAATTATTCTCTAATTAAATACAAGAGTTGAATTTATTTATTAATTATCAAATACTTAATAAATATTCAATAAGTATCAACATGATAAAGGTGTGACTCTATAGGATCATATATAATTAGCAATATCATTTCATAATGACACTTGAGCATATAGATCCAACATGATATACAACAATGTACTTTTGTCACAATAACATACTTTTGTTTCTTTACTCACAACAACATACTTTCATTTCTTTCCCCATAATAGTAACGTTCTTTTGTTCCTTTAGGGAGCAATGTTAGACTGTTACTAAGAGACTACTCTATTTGTTACGTAGCCAACCGAAAATAAAATTAAAAAAAACATAGAACATGAAGTGTGTTTGGTGTTTAAAGTTCAATGTCAAGACCAAGTGGTGCATCAAAGCTGCTAACCATTAGAATGTTATAATACTCCATCATTTTATTGGCATGGGTAAATCATTCCAGAAAAACTATTATTAGAAACAAAATATCAGTACGATACTATTATATGTCACAATACCCTTACTTGTCTTGTTTTAAGAATTTAGTCCCAAATAATTTGAGTAAACTTTAAGTGTATTTTTCTCATTGATCAACCCGAATGTCATATAGGTATAACGTTGGTTATTTATTGATCAATTTAATCTAAGTTTAATTCGCACACAAACATATTGGCTCCTTTAAAGTAGGGATAATGTTACGAACTTTTCATTTTATATCTACTTTGTCCCTTAAGTTTTTTCTTTACTGTCTAAAGGCTTAATGTTTATACAATCGAGTTTAATTAGTCATCCAGAGGTTACTGTAGCAAAAGAATTTGCTACGATACCTCCCACAACATTTAAAAAATGCATCTAAATGGTCCCTGAAGTTTTTCAAATTTATTCATATTTTTTTTCCTATTGTCTGGTTTTCAAAACCTTAATCCCTTAAAGAACAAATAAAAATTTGGGGGACCAAATAAACAAAAAATAAAAAATTCAATAGGTTACTTAGCATTGTCTTGGTGCTAGACCGTTTATCGTTCTGGTTAACATCTTGAACCCGGTTTAACCCGGTCTCTTGTCAATCAGTTTGCTTTCTTATCCTCCCAATTCGATAACAGATTCTCTCCCACCAAAACCCGTACCACTCTCAGCCACTGCAATGGCTCTCAATAGTGGCCAATTCGTATGCAATACCTCCACAATAACACCATGCACCCGCTTCCCTCTACACCGTCCAGTCCTTCTCCCTCCTTCGTCTTCCAGAACCCCTCTTCACATCGTTTCAGCTGCCAAAAAACTCTCCTCTAGAACCGGAAAATTCGACAGCAAGAACAAAAGAGGGTCGACGTCGACTAGAGAAGACGATACATCCGGAGATTTCAACGACGGTGCAATCGGAACCGTTGATGGGACTGAGGTAGAAAATTTTGAAGGGTACGTGTTGCCGGACCTTCCCGGACTTGAGCCGGATTTTTGGGAAGGACCTCAATGGGATGGTTTTGGATTCGTAATTGAGTACTTGTGGGCTTTTGGCATCGTGTTTGCGGTAATTTCTCCTTTCCAATAACTGTTAATTGAAATTGTCTTGTATTTGGTTTTGATTTTGGGTATGAAAATTGAAATTGATTCAAATTATTACATGAAATCTGTAACAGTTAATCTCTAGTGGGATTGCTGTGGCAACATATAATGAAGGTGCAACAGATTTTAAAGAGACTCCTGCGTACAAGGAATCAATTCAATCAAGGGACTTGTTAGAAGAACCCGAGGCATCAAGTCCAGATGTTTTTGAGTCAAACCCTACAGAAGAGGCTCCTAGTTTGGAATAAACAGTAATTGACCACTGAGCCCTTGTAATGATACTATTTGCGAAAGGAAACACCAAAGAGTAGCAAAGGGTATTAAAGGTAATGTAATTTGATGCTAAAGCAATTTGTTCTTCAATGTATGATATAGTTGTGGAAACTTCTAAGTTTAGTGTGAGCCAAGCTTGGGTAATTGGGTACAGACCTTCAAATTCTTTATATAGGGTAAGAAAATATAATTTTGTTTTGTTATTATGGTACATACGTAATTGTGTTTAATGATAGTGCATACCCACCTTCAGGTTCATAATACCTAAAAGATCACATCATATAGCTTTGTATTGTCAAAGACCTTATGGTCTAGTGGTATAGGTGTGCTTGTCCGGCTTCCTATAGGTCTTGGGTTCAAATCTCATTATGGGAATAGGTGGAATATCCTATAATAGGAATTTAAGTTAGGAGTAATATCCTATAATAGGAATTTACGTTTTCATTATGGCAATATTGATGTTTTCATTTTTGTACTTGATACCAAAATAACAAATAAAGTGAACAGAGTAAGATATCCCCCTATTAATAATTTCTTTTTTCATATTCATAAAAAATCATTTATCAATAGCACTTGATAGAAAAATTGTCCAAATTTGATTTATGCAAAATGGACATTTTTGTGCGATCAATCGATCAAGGCCCACATAATTCTGTCAAAAGAGTATAATGTGATATACAAATTAAGGACACATCTATCTTCAATGAGGTCGGCCAAAATAAGAATGGAGTGCGCATTAGAACGTCAATACACATTGGAAATGAACGCCCACCCTCAGGCTTATTATTTTTGCCTTGTGCGTACGACATGTTTACCCGATTGTTCTTTGTTTGACACACTTGCAATGGAGAATATTAGAAGCAACTCGAAAATGACTAATTTTTTTTTTTTGGAACGGCAAGATTATTATTAAAAAAACTTCTCTAGCAAGGAGCTAGAGAAAAAAAAAACAAAAAGATTACAAGTTTAGGATATGACACCCAACTATCCATACTTAACTTACAATTCCTATGTCTATTTTTAATCCAAAAGAACGAAGTGGATCTAATCTCATCAAAAACCTCGTCTTTTCGTGGTTTATCCGTTCAAAAAACGAGCTTACGAAAGCTCCAAATGTTCCAAAAAGTAACATCCACCACCGCATCAAATATCATTTTTTGATCCGCCTTTATATTCGTTTTATCCGCCAATACAGTAAAGACGACACTGAATGAATGTTAATCAAAGGAATATCCCACCATTTAGCAACTTTATTCCAAATAGCACTTGAAAAACTGCAATTAACAAACACATGCTCCATGTTTTTCACCTCCAATCTCACACGTAGGACATAACAAAGAATCCAGATGTCATGCCCTCAAACCACGTTAGCGGAGTCATCTGAGGGTGGAACGGAACGCAGTATCACAACCATTGCATAAATGTAAACATAAAATATAAAGCAACAATAATTCATTATAATTAGAAAAGTTACATGTCAATAGTTCTTGTTTCGAATCTAACTACAATATGATGTAAAAGTGCAAAATGAGACGTCTTCTTGATGCGTCTTCCGAACGTAGATGTGCCTACTAACGGTTTCCTGATAATACAAGTGGTTTTCAAGTGTCAACATTACGTTGGTGAGTTCATAAGATTTTGTAGTGAGAAAATCGGTATTTTCCTTAGAATAATCAGAAGTGTTTGTATCAAGAAAAACAATATTTTCTTTAATGTTATTGTAAACCTAAATGTGTATAGAAGTCATGTTGAAAAAGACAGTCTGAATGGTACATAGTGATTATGGGACTGAGTTAAAGAACCAGACCATGGATGGATTTTTGAAGACAAGGGCATTACACACAACTTTTCAGTACCTTACACTCCACAACAAAATGGTGTTGTTGAAAGACGTAATCGCACCTTATTTTTGGGCCGAAGCCCTTTAAACCTCATGCTTCACTCAAAATCAATCCTACATCCATAAGCGATTCAACATCACTCCCTATGAAGTACTTAACCGAAGAAAACCAAACGTCAAATTTCTTCATATCTTCGGATGTAGGTGCTTTATATTGAATCTGAAAGATCACTTGTCCAAATTCAATGACAAGATAGACGAAGGCATATTTCTGGGATATTCTTCGAATCAAAGGCTTATAGGGTCATGAACAAAAGAACAAGAAAAATTGAAGAAACTGTAAGACCTTAATCCCGAGAAGTCCAAGGTTCGGTTTTAAAGAATCAAAGTTCGCGGAATAAGGAGCAAAACTATGGAAAATGGTGAGGAGAGGACATTAGCGACGCTAATGAGCCTATTAGCGACGCTAATGTGGCTGGGGGGCTAATCTCCTTTTTGTGTCGTTAACTTGCCAGGCTGTTCGGTGGATTCGCACGATCTTCATTAGCGACACTAATATGGGTAATTATTGCTTGAGCTCGGAGCACGGCACGACTGTACATCATATGAGGCTTCAATGATAAGTCTTTCGCTGGATGATGTTTGTAAATGTTTTTGATAAATACGATTTCTAATGTTTTAATAACAAGTTTAAATTTGGATGATTTTATTTGGTGAACGTTTTACGAAATTGTGTTGTTTTAAAAACGAAAACTTTATTACAAAATTTGGGACGTTACAAGTTTGTATCAGAGCCTTAGTTTAAGGGATTTTGATGAATAGGAATGTGAGTTCGACGAATCGGATGAACATGACTGGAATTCCAAACTCAAACTGAGGATTTGAGGGTTTTCTAAAACGATTTTCGAAGGAGAAGTTGTTTTTAAATAAAATTTCTAAGTAGTTGGGTTGTGTAACATGTGGAGGATTCCCTTGCATGTTTTTGTTTGATTGTTGCTTGGGAGTTTGAAACATGGTATGCACACCTGACTTATGATTTTAACGGATAAATGGGTTTTGAAAAGAATGAGATACGATGCGTACAGTCGGCCGGAGCTCAAGTAAGTGTTTATTTCCCAAAAATACCCATGACATTATGTGTTGATGTGATGATAACTGCTAGAAATATGTTAAGGATCAGCTCAGGAAATTTCATGATAGAATTGGTCTGGATCATAGGGATGCCTTTTTGCCTAGTTGTTGCCTATTGTGTGCTACTTGTTATGTGCTGCTTGTGTGTGCCTTCTTGGACCTATGCTTGTACTGTTTGGAAGATAAGGAATGCTTTAGGATTGTATGTAATAGGATCAGATAGCCTTAGAATTTTTGAACCGGCCTTACTGGCCGTTCCTTGTTTGGTTGTGACTTTGAGGTAGGGACATCTATTCGACAGTCTATATGTTCTTGTTACATACATTTACGCGTTCACGAAACGACCTAACGTATGAGCGGAAGTTCTCGCGGTGTGGGTGAGATGTGGAATTCCTAGGTAGACTAAGAAGAGTGTTAGGCACTTCGGTGCAGGGTGGTTGGATGATGTCTGAATGCCCTTTAGAAGGGAGTGAGGCAACTTAGGGAACCGGTACAATCTTTTGAACAAGTACGAATAGGTGTGGAAGGTAGTACAAGGTCCCGTACTATTGGAAGCACAAGATTCGTACCTGGGATGAAGAGAGACCCAAGGGACCTAAGGAGTCTGTAGACGAGGGAATCATGTGGGCGATGTGTTGGGCGAGTGGGTAGCTCGTTTTTGGTCGGATTTCAAAATAGGGAGGGATGATCTAAGAGGAAATGATTCGCGACTCGGGTCGAGTTCGTGAGGCCGGGTTGGACCTGAGATGAGCGATGAGGATGCTCGGGATTTGGTCACTACAAAGGTGACTAGGGTTGTGTTCGAGATGCTCCCTCATGTGATTGAATCAGTTAAGTTGGAAATGCTAGCGATGTTGAGGAGCGATTCGTCACGAAGGAGGAGGCAATGAATGCTCGGTGCCAGGTTATGATAAAGGAGGAGATCAGCGGGTTTATGGCCGCTGCTCGACGACAGACTCTTGCTGAGATGGAGACTGCGGCAGCGTCAAAGGAAATCAAGTTCGATGCTCGGTTGGGGCCGAAGAGGCAAAATCAGGTTTTGAGTTAGTCGTCACTGAAGAAGTTTCAAGCTGCAGTTTCAGATAGAGTATAGGACCCTTACCGCCGGGATGGTAAAGTGTAGGTGAAGTTTTGTGTTTCTTGCAATCAGATTTGGTCACGTAAGGGCAAGTTGTTCGGGATTGTCTAGGGATGCTGGTCAGAATTGTAGATCATTAATAAGATTGAGTCAAAATGCGGATCAGATTTATCGCCTGATTTAGTGCCTTTAGATTAGCAAATCAGTTATGGAATGGGCCTGTCCTTCCATACTTAGTTTTCATGTATAGAGCTTGCATGAACCCTAATTAGGGTGAACTTTTTGTAATCTTCTTTTACGGCACTCATACATAATAGTTCTCTTGGAATTGTTCTTGAGTTGCAATATAATCATTCGACATCTATTCTACATAATAAGTGTTCTTGTTTACTGTTATATTTTCCGCATTACTTGAATCTTGATCCTACTTTTTCGTGTTTCAACAATTGGTATCAGAGCAGGAGATTGTGTAATTCTTTCTAATCAGTTCAGTCAAAGTTTTTAAGCCTTTGTTCATAGATCTATCTCTGATTATCTTCATCGTCTTAATCGATTTTAGATATCAGATCTTGATCTTTCTTTTAAAACTTTTTCTCAATTCAAAGATACACTTCTGATTCAAACCTTAAGCAAGATCACATGGCTTACGACGATCAACATACTCAATCCTTCAATCTGTCCAGCATCATTGGATCCACTACCAGGACTCCAATTCTTTTCACTCAAGAATATGAAGTCTGGGCTCTGCACTTTGAAGATTATGTTCTTGGCATAAAAGAACATGGAGCAACCATATGGAAATCCATCACCGAAGAAACCTTCGCTCACACAACCACAAGGAGGGTTATCAAAACCCTAAAAGAATATAATGATCTTCTTCACACTCACACAAATATCCCACAAGACGAAAAGGATAAACTGATGTGCAATATCAGGGCATTCAGGATTATTCAATTTGCTCTTCAAGCAGATACTCTTCGCTTGGTAAGCTCGTGTGAAACAGCGAAGGAGATATGGGATACGTTACAAGAATTGTACTCTGGAGACGCTGATCTAGAGCACTCGATTCAAACCACTCTTCTTTCCGATTTCGGATCTTTTGAACAAGGTCTAGAGGAAACCCTGACACAAACTTTCAATTGCTACAACCATCTTCTTAGTCGGTTGTTAAAATACAAGATTGCTCGTACTGTGATCGAGCAAAAAGTCACCTTTCTGAACAGTCTTTGATCGGAGTGGAAGGCCATCGTCTCTACTATCAAGGCTCATGAACAATTTAAAAACTACTCTCTTGCCAAAGTTATGGGCATTCTTAAGTCCCATGAAAAGGAAATCACTTCGGAAGTGAAAGCAACTGCTAGTCTAGGTTCTCTCGCCTTAGTTGCTATGGGAAAGAAGACTGCTGAAGATGATTCGGAATCTGACTTTTCCGATGAAGACTTGACAAGGGAAGAAAAAGCCTTGATTGTGTCCAATCCCAAGAAATTCTTCAAGAAAAACTTCTCCAAGTTCAAGAATAGAAGTCGACAGGGAGGGTTCAATTCAGAGAAAACACCGGAGGACAATCACAGGAAACAAAAGGCTGAGGATGAGAAGAAGCTTGTAGGTGATTCCGGTTATGACTGCCACTTTTGCAAAGGCAAGAATCACTTTATCAAAGACTGCTTGCTCCGAAAGCAGACTGAGAAAAAGGAGCAGGTAAAAGACGAGGCATACTACGCAAAGAAAATTGCGGATTTGAAGAAGAATGATGGTTCTAATGCCAAGGCAGCTTATGTGGTAAAGGAGGACAGTGTGTACGGTGCCGTTGAAGTCTGGTCAACGGATTTAGAGGATGAAGAGGTGAGAAACCCAACGCACGGTCGATGCCTGATGGTGAAAGCAGACAGCTCTGAAAGTAGGGGGGTACTCTACAGATAGGTGCCAAACTTCAGCAAGCTGCTTTGTTGCTAAGCCTGTTTCGGAACAGGTTGAAGAATGTGAGGCTGTCGTAAACAAGGTACGCTCTATCCTTAAATCATTAAATATCTGCTCTTCCAGTTATGATAAAGAATTAGATGATCTTAAGTTCACTGTTTCTAGTTTTAGTGATAGTTTAAAAAGAACACGACTAAGTAATTCTAACCTAAATGATCAATTGAGCAGGGTATCGAATAAAAATGAGGAGAGGCGAATGAGAATCGAGGCGTTGGAAGATGAGTTAATTAGAGTGAGTGATGATATTATTTATGTTAAAAGAGATAATTTGCTTCTTGTTAAATAGAGAAATATTTGTTGTTTGATTGCGAAACGGCTTTACAATAATATTACTCAACTGCATCTTGATTGTGATATAGGAAGGGGTTTACACAAAATGATTTTGCCCTTTCTTGAATTGAAAGAGGATGAAATCGATGCTGAATGCTACATGTGTGAAACCATTGTTTCATCTGATGATGTTTCGGAAGCTTATCGTATCGGACTTGACAAAATTGAAAGTTACATTCAGTCCAAAGAACATAAAAACATGGTTAAAGAGTATTTTTCTAAAAATGATCAAGAAGAAATTAAAACTGCCACCTTAAAGAACTTTCACTCATTATGCGCAAAATTAAATTCTGATAATACTCCCATTAATGAGAATATTTCTGATTTTGATGAAAGTGAAATGAGTGAGATATCTGTTAAGGATGAGATTGATTGTTCGGAATTCGTAAATAACTCAAGTGAATCTAAGAAAAATCTAATTTCCGAAAATTCAATAGCTTTTGCAAGAATTGTTGAAAATAAAGGACCATAAGTCTTAAACGAACAAGCCACAGTTTTCCCAAAAATACAAACTGTCCCGAATCAAGTTTTTGTTAAACCAGGCCTGGACTCTAAAGATGTCACTGAACTCAAAATCCTTGTTGATAATGATAATTATGATGGTTGTGATGCCTTCTTTTGGTCGGAACCTATCGACAATTCAGATGAGACCAAAGGTCTTTCCGAAATGACCTCTTGGAAGTCCCGAGGCAATTATATTTCAGGATCTTTAAATCGCAAAGACTCATTCTTGCAGCCTGGTTCATGGGGCACAAAGCATTTGTCAAATTCTAAAACTAGTACTTTCAAACCTATTTCTAACACATGTTCAACATCTCGCATTCATAAGTCCCCTGAAGAGCTTATAGCCAAAAGGAAACAGATGAATGCAAGATACAAAAAGAACTTGAAGGAAAGAAAACAATTTTGGAGGAATAAAAATGACAAGAGTTACTATCCCCTTAAGCCAATTTCATCTCAGAAACACAATACTGTTCCGATTCTGAAACCTGAGCAAACCCCAACTTCAAAACCAAAACCCTATACGCCCCCAAAGATAAAGGAATCTACACCTGTCTTTAAGTCCAACGACTTAAAGGGCAAAGCCAAGCTCTACCCTGAACCAGAAATCAAACAAATTCTCAAAAGCAACAAAAAGATTCAACATGTTGTCTATTCAGAATCAAAACCCATCCTTCAATCAACCAAACTTCCGAATCATTCGGAAAACTCTTCAAGTCAAAAAGCTCATTATTTTCAATATTCAAACACATTTATTCCTATAAAATCTCGTTTTGCTAAAGAAGTTTGGCGAACCATAAAAACAAAAGTGTTCTGAATTGAAACTAAGAAAAATCAACCACCCAAGAAAAAGTCATTTTGGGTTGAAAAATCATGCATATTTCCTATGTCTCAGAAATTCTCACATGGACCCACATTGGCTTGGGTTCCAAAATCTCTCCAAATTGTGCAGGTACTACGTGACGAACAGTATGATTCGGAATGGTATATAGACAGCGGCTGTTCACGTCACATGACAGGGAGAAAGGAAGAATTACGAGAGTATCGTTCGCTGCCAAATGGAGGAAGAGTTAGCTATGGCAACAATGCGACAGGAAACATTAAAGGATATGGAATGATTACAAACGGTGAAATCTCGATTCGTAAAGTTGCTTATGTTGAAGGGCTTCAACATAATTTAATCAGTGTTTCGTAGTTAGTGGTTGGAACTGGCCTCAAAGTTTCATTTGATGAAGATGGTTCCGAATTAATTGAAAAGAAATCTAAAAAGATCGTTCTAAAATCAAAACGAAAAGGAGAAATGTTTCCATTGGATATGCGACTCATCCAAGGAAAACCTGCCATCTGCTTGCTTACAAAAGCTGCGAATGATGATAGCTGGCTGTGGCATAGACGTTTATCTCACATGAACTTTAGAGATATCAACAAACTTGTACTCGGTGATCTAGTGCGAGGATTACCACTGCTAAAATATGATAATGATCGTTTATGTGATGCTTGTGAACTTGGAAAACAAAGTCGAAAGAGTCATTCTTCAATAATCAACACGAAGATCCTTGAACCACTGGAATTATTGCATATCGATCTTTGTGGACCATCTGCAATTGAAAGTGTAGCTCACAATAAGTACATTTTGGTTGTAGTGGATGACTTCTCTCGTTTCACATGGGTATTCTTTCTTAAACAAAAATTTGAAGCAGCAACGAATATGATAAAATTTATCAAGCAAGTAGAAGTACTTCTCTGAAAGCAGGTTCAGATGATTAGGAGCGATAATGGCACTAAATTCAAGAATCAGGTTCTCGATGATTTTCTCGTCAGCAAAGGAATCTCCCATAACTTTTCTGCTCCTTACACTCCTCAACAAAATGGAGTGGTGGAAAGACGAAATTGCTCGTTGTGTGAAGCTGCTCGCACCATGCTCTCTTTCGCGAAACTTCCTTTATACTTCTGGGCCGATGCAATCGCAACAGCGTGTTTTACTCAAAATCGCTCGACCATCAATAAAAGATTTCTTCTTACTCCTTATGAAATCCTCAACAAAAGAAAACCGAACGTGAAATTCTTTCATGTTTTTGGATCCAAGTGATTCATTTTTAACTCGAAATAGACACGAGTTAAGTGGGATGAAAAGGCTGATGAAGGGATTTTTCTGGGATATTCACTCACCTCTAAAGCCTTTCGTGTTCTGAACAAACGATCTCGAAAAATCGAAGAAACATACTATATCACCTTTGATGATAGGTACAATTCCAGAGCGAAGACCTCTACAATGAAATCACAATAAATCTTCCCTGAGTCCAATCGGACAACAATTCCTCTTATGAATCTATAAGAGGAATTCATGAATTTGTTCGATGAACCTGAAACTGCGAAGTCAACTAAAGCAAAGGCTAAAGATAACCAAGGGGATGTGCTGCTGAAAATAATAGATAGTGCAGTCAATGAAAACGAAAATTCACAAGATGACCCATCAGATATTCCGATTCCGAATCCTGATCATTTCATTCCTACTTCTGATGTTCCGGTTCCGACTTCTACTACACAAGGACCTTCAAAATTTGAAACTAACATTTCCGATTCACCAATCCAGGGGAGAATTTTGCACCCATTCAGGGGGAGGGTCCATCTTCTGAAACAGAGACAAACATACCCACATTTGAAGAGGAAAACTCCAATGCCATAAATACAGGATCTCATGCAAACTTCCAGGGGGAGAATGAGATTGAAAATAATGGCGCTGACACTCAATCAGAGGTACAATCATAAACAGAAGAAATTTTTGCAGAACTAAATCCTGAATGCGATCCGAATTATCCTCCAATTCTCAAATGGACAAGAGATCATCCATAATCTCAGATAATCAGAGAAACATCTGCAGGTGTTCTTACTCGAGCTCAGATCAAAGAAAAACAAACTGCATTATTTTCAAAAGTGGAATTTTGCATGTTCCATTCGTTTATCTCTAAAATCGAACCCAAAATGGTCAAGGTTGCACTTGATCACGCTGACTGGGTCCAAGCTATGCAGGATGAGTTGAACGAATTTGAACGCAACAAAGTATGGAGATTAGTTCCGACTCCGGAAAAGGCATCTGTTCTCGGAATGAAGTGGGTATTCCGAAACAAACTAGACAAAGAAGGTAATGTTATTCGGAACAAAGCTCGGTTGGTAGTCAAAGGTTATTGTCAAGAAGAATGAATTGATTACGAAGAAACATTTGCACCTGTTGCTAGATTGGAATCCGTTCAGATCTTTCTTGCATATGCGGCACACAAGGGTTTTGATGTTTATCAGATGGATGTCAAGTGTGCGTTTCTGAATGGAGAACTAGAAGAAACCGTCTACGTTGAACAACCACCTGGCTTTGTCAACAGCAAACATCCAGATCATTGTTTTGTTCTAGATAAGGCAGTTTATGGTCTGAAGCAAGCTCCAAGAGCGTGGTACAAAACTCTGACTCGCTTCCTCAAGCAATCTAAATTCAAGCAAGGTTCTGTCGATCCGACCTTCTTTCGCAAAAAGGAAGGAAATCACCTCATGATCGTTCAAATTTATGTTGATGATATCATTTTCGGATCTACTCATCCAAGTTTAACGACTGAATTCCGAAAACTGATGGAAACAAAGTTTGAAATGAGTTCAATGGGGAAAATCAACTTCTTCTTAGGCCTCAACATCAAACAAAGTTCAGAAGGGATCTTCATCAATCAAGAAGCTTACACCAAGTCACTCTTGGAAAAATTCAGAATGATGGGTGATTCTAAAGTCAAAGTTCCGATGGCTTTCGGAACTAAGCTCACTCCTTCACTAGAAAAACCTGCGGCATACATCACTCTTTATCGACAAATGATAGGTTCACTTCTTTACCTTACTTCTAGTCGACCTGACATTATGTTTGCTGTATGTTACTATGCCAGATATCAGGCTAATCCCAGAGAGCCACATCTCACTGCTGTGAAAAACATATTCCGATATCTAAAAAGGACAACTTCACTTGGGCTATGGTATCCATCAGGATCTGGATTTTTCGTACAAACATATTCTGATGCAGATCTCGGGGGATGTGGATTAGTGTAACACCCGGCTTTTAAAACAAAAACACCCCTGAAAAATTTTTCATTTAAAACCAAGGTTTCAATACATAAAACCATAACCAAGGGGTACATTTTAATAAAAACGGGTACAAGTGTATCAAGGAGAGTATAAAATACCAGGTCTCCTTAAAAGCCGGGCTGCTACTGACAGCATCTATGAGTCCCACTTCAAAGTCACGGACTCTATCTTGTCCCTTATCAGTATCATGCTAACCTGCAGGGACAGTAACAAATATCGTGAGCTATAAAGCTCAGTGAGTAATCAAATCTGCAAATAACATGTATCAAAATACTATCATATTACTGTCTGGATTTCGAATCCAAACTCCTAGCCTTACTGGCTGACCATATATACTCTAGGATTTCACATCCTATTCTGTAGCCCTACAGGCTGAATCATAGTGACCTGTAATTAACAAGCCACGTTAGTTATTTGCATCTATAATCATGTCTAACCATTTCTGTCCCATATTTCTTAGTCACAATGGACTGCATCATATATCATGGCTAAATAAGCCGCACCCTGTGTCATAGCTATATAAGCTGCACCAAAACATTATCAGTATATAATTCATAGCCCGCAGGCCGCACCAGCTGGGTTTAATAACCCGATATCATAGCCAAAAAGGCCGCACCATGTACCTGTAACAAAATCATAGCCAAAAAGGCCACACCAAATATCATAGCCCGAAGGCCGCATCGGAGACATAGCCCGAAGGCCGCACCGGAGTCATAGCCCGGAGGCCGCATCGGAGACATAGCCCGAAGGCCGCACCGGAGTCATAGCCCGAAGGCCGCACCCATTGGATATAACATTCAGAATTAGTTATGGCTCACGGGTTAGCCCGCTGTTGCCTTGGCTCACGGGTTAGCCCGCTGTTGCCTAGACTCACGGGTTAGCCCGCTGTTGTCTATATAAATTTAACTTCTCAGAATAAACTGTGGCTCACGGGTTAGCCCGCTGTTGTCTAGACTCACGGGTAAGCCCGCTGTTGTCTATATAACAGTTTACATAGATATGTTGACTCACAGTTCCGTTCTTGTCTATTATAGACTCACGGCTTATCTGGTCTTGTCTCTTCAAATGTATCTTTGAACCATCAATTTCGTCCCACAATCAGTTTCAACCTGTAACAACTCAATCATCATATATCACATATGGTATTAGTGAGATTACTCACCTGGATACTAGCTGCGTTTCAATTTCGGTTGTTTCTTGCCTTTGCGTGCACCACAACCATTTTGTCCCATACCTATTTATTCATTTATATATCAAATGATAATAGGTTAATAATCATCTAAATTGACTCTAATACACTAGAGTTCAATACAATATCATTACAAAAAATGCCTAGTTAATAAACTTTCCGTTTACTAACTTTTTATGAATTTTACTATTCACCGAGGCATTCGAATCGATCTACAGTGTCCCCGAGGGGTCGAAAACTCGATATAAAAATTTTCCCAAACTTTTTAGACCATAACGAGCCTATGGTCCAAATTTGAGCTAAAACGGACAAGCCAAACAAAAGTTAGCATTTTGAACTCCCTGCCTTGGAGGCGCATCGCGCCCAAGGGTAAGGCGCGTCGCGCCCAGACCTTCAAGTCGCGAGCGACCACGTGGTCAAGTTGCGAGCGCTGGGCAGAGGTGCAGAAACTTCGATTTTTAAGCTACAAAATCCCATTTTCTCATATTAAGTCCTTAATACCTGACTTAATCGTTTGGGGTTTGTTTCTAGGCTAAAACCTTATATCAAAACAAGGTTTTCAACCATTCAAAACAACTAAATCAATCAATATGAAGAATTAGGGTTCTAAATCCCAAAACCCCAAAACTTCAAATTCATCATAAATAGCAATCTACTTCCATTTTCTTGAATTTAGTCCATTTAGCATGACTTAATGGAAGTATTAAACCATTTAAACTACATAATCACAACTGAAATTTACAAATTTCAGTTTCTATATAACCCATTAAGAACTTCTTCAAGAACTTGTCTAAAAAGGCAATCTACTTACCTTAATTGCTTGGAAATCACCCATTCCAACAATTGTTCCAAGTTCTTGCTTCAATTTCTTGATCTCCTGCAGAAATCGCACCTTCAATGTCTCTCCCGTTGCTGCACAATGATCAGTCAAAGAAGAGAGTCAACTCTTCTATATATACTTCTAATTTTTACAATTTTGGTCCCTAAGTTCCATTTCTTGAACTTTCACCACAATAATCAAGTTTTATTACAATAAAACTTCCATTCTTTATACATTTGCCACAACCAACAATATTTTTCATTTTTGGTCCCTCGCATGGTCAAATGACCAAATTACCCTTTTGTGGTAAAACGACCAAAAATCAGTTTTTATAACATTTTAAGTCCAAAACTCAAAATATTATTTCAAACCAAATACTTTTCTGTCCAAAAGACCAATTTACCCTTCCAAGGTAAAATGACCATTTTGCCCTTTTATTATAATTATATAATAAAACATGTCTTGGCGTTACAAATTTTCCCCTCCTTCAAAAGATTTCGACCCCGAAATCATACTATCAAGCGAGGGTATTTCTTTCTCGTTACAATTCCGGTTTCTCATATCATATGGAAACCTTTATGGTATTGCCTAAGCACTTAACCATACTAGTCTTCTTATCTCGTGGTTATCTCACCACTCGCATATCACTCATCCGGTTGTCCCGGGCACCTTAATCACTTATCTTCCTCATTTCAACATGAGGGATTCGTTAGAATTTATCAATCTATGTTCTCAGAACCATGAGACCCATAGAAAACATTACAATTATCTTGAAGTTCATCACAAAACTTCGTTCTATACACCAAAATTCTTACTCTAGGAACATATGGAAAGGTTCAATAAATGAGAACTTAATCTTCTTTTTGTCCCAAACAGATTTTTAGTCTTTCCAAGGGATCTTTTGATTACCCCGACATTCCTCATCTGGAATTGCAACGGTTTTACTCTATGGTTCATGTACTACCGTTACTGCTTCTTAGCCATTTTTCAATTTTCTCGTATTTATCAAGTCTTCTTTTTAACTTGTATCACCGTCTAGAATCTAGTCAACGGCTGTTTCACATCTTCAATCCTATAAATCGAAGGGTAATATGGTATTCTATACTATGCATTATACGAGTCATCTAAATACTGGTACTAAAACTATTATCATCTACGGGTTCTACCAAAGATAGGCGATCTTCTCATCTTCCACTAGGGTCTGCTGTGCAATTTCAAGCACGTCTTTTAGAGTTTGCATCATTTTCTCGCCTCGTCTATCATTTTTGCCATTCCTATACAGTACTTACCAGTACTTTTGAACTATCAATTTTAGGAATTAATGCTAAATTCAGCAAATACTTCTAGTGTCTCAACCCGAAACAGTCGACACCTGCAGCGCATGTCGACATATTTATCTTTCTATGTAGTTTTTCACTACTTTTTTGATCTTAATTTCTTCCTTAGTCAGTATAAATCTACACTGATTTCATCAATCAACCTGCAATTACCCATATGGTGTCATACCCATGCGGTACTTGCAAAGACTTTATTACAAAGTCTATGATATTTTCGTCCCATTTCTTCTTTGGGATCGACAACGGCTAAATTTTCCGTTTGCTTCTAATGATTTGACTAGAGTTACACGCTAGTCAAACACTTTTCATGTGTCTTTCAATGTCTTTATTTAACCCCGGCCACCAATACATAGGTTATATCATCCTACACAGTTTGGTACTGCCCCGGGCATTCTGCATATCTACCCAAATATACATCTTTTAAGGGTAAATTTTCATATCTCGCTTTACTTTGAAACTCACATACATAACCACCAAGGGTTTTCAATCGCTGTGAGTTTCTAACTAGCTTCTTTCAATAGCTAATCATTCATTCACTTTTCACATTTTCAGACTTGCACACTTCTTCTTGTGCTACCCGAATCAACTCAGGTGATCAATTCGCCACACTCATGCATGTGGTTGTATCTTTCAAAAGATACTCTTTCTAATTCAAGGCATCCATAGCCACATCTGCCTTGTCAAGATGGTACAAGATTTTATAACCAAAATCTTTAAGTAACCCATCTCTCTTTGCTATCTCATGTTTAGCTTCTTTTTGATCAACTAAGTACTTCAAACTCATATGATCCATATAAACAGTCAGCTTTACACCACATCAGTAGTGTCTCCAAAGCTTCAATGTCAAAGTCATAATTGCTACTGCAATATCATGTATCCAAAGTCAACTCTGGATGCATTTATATAATCCAGTTTATCTTCTCCGCTTAGCAATAATGCTACCACCGGAGCTTCACACAAGGTTTATTTCAACCTTTGAAAAGATATTTATGGTCTTTCTACCACCCAAACTTTTTCACTTTTCTTGGTCAACCTTAGTCAGCTAACCAGCAATCGAGGAGCAGTTTTCTACAACTCTCCTATAATAAACCGCCAATCCAAGGAACTACAATTTCAGTCAGATTCCTCAGGTGGTTCCAGTTTTATCACATCATCAATTCTACTGGATTTATTTTATCATCTTTGGCACCATTATCATGCCCAAAGAATTGAAACTTCTTTTAGCCAAATTTCATACTTGGAGAATTTTACATATCACTTAACTCAGTGAAGTAACTCCAATATCTGGTACAAATGTACCTCATATTCAGTCTGGTTTCGAGAATATCAGATTCTCGGTAGTCAATGTACATACACATTAACTTACATTTCTTCTTTTCAAACAAGATAGGGCTCCACACGATGACACATTCGGCCATATGAGACCCAAATTCAAAAACAATTTCTTCCAATTGTTTTACCACTCTGCCATCTCTGCAGAGGCCAATCAACACAGAGCCTAGATAACAGGAACGACTTTCAAGACCAGCTTAATCATAAGCTCTTCTCGCCAATCTGGCAGAAATCTTGGAAGTTCTTTTCAAAAGAAACATCCGAGAATTTATTTAAAGTAGTATATTACTAGCACTGTTTTATCCAACTTGGCCAATACCACGTATGCCAACTACAACATCATTCCTTTACTAACTCTTTTCTGAGTTTAAGCAAAGAAAATAACCGGTGTTCTCAACAACGGTCATTTACCATAAGTTTTCATCTGTTCCACTTCTGTTTTAAGAACCATAATGTTCTTATTTCTACAATTCATGTTAGCATAATTCATTGCTAACCAATTCATAAGCACAATTGCTTCAGTTTTAAAGGTAGTCATCGGCTTCAGATTCATAGGGAAAATGGTCCCGTAAATCCTAGGCAATCTACCTTCCAGGTGTTCCATATCTAGAACATGTTTGCTATCTGCTATAGCTACTTCCAGAATTTCATCTAAAATCGTTGATGAAATATTCCAACAAGGCGTCAGTGTCACCGATCCAAAGCATAGCTTCATGGATCAAATATAACATACACGAGTTTATATTCAAAACATTTACATCGGAGATCATATCTGTCTCCTCACGAGCTCATTCCAAAATCTGCTGGAATGCTCAAGGTACCGCTGGTTCTTTTTAACCATTCATTTCTTTACTCTTTCCTGGGTTCATCACCCGTTACTCCACATTTAGCATGTGAGTATTTCATAAGGAAGTGATCTATAGTTCCACGCTGGAACCACTTCCGTCCCACACAACAAACTAGAGCAAAATGCTCCCAGTTCCTGCAATTTCAGCAATTCAACGGTAGAGTCTCAACTCTACTAATTTCTTAGTGCCTTTCCTGCACTGATCACAATACATAGTGGCTCTGTTTTCGTCCCTTCCCTATAAGGTTGGACCCAGTTTGTGGTAACTTCTCCTGAAGCGTCCACTAATCGTTTTCTGCTTTTCTTGTAGTCTCAGCTACTTTTCTTTCACCTTGATATCAATCAGGGTGAACACCCAATTTCTTTCTCTGACCACAGCAACTACTGTTGCTTGTAATGTGGATTTTCTGTTACTTGTCTCGTTGGCCCTCGTTCAATGGAACCTTGAGAAAGGGCTGGTTCGCCTCTTAAAGCTGCACACCCGGCTTTTGAAACAAAAACACCCCTGAAAAATTTTTCATTTAAAACCAAGGTTTCAATACATAAAACCATAACTAAGGGGTACATTTTAATAAAAACGGGTACAAGTGTATCAAGGAGAGTATAAAATACCAGGTCTCCTTAAAAGCCGGGCTGCTACTGACAGCATCTATGAGTCCCACTTCAAAGTCACGGACTCTATCTTGTCCCTTATCAGTATCATGCTAACCTGCAGGGACAGTAACAAATATCGTGAGCTATAAAGCTCAGTGAGTAATCAAATCTGCAAATAACATGTATCAAAATACTATCATATTACTGTCTGGATTTCGAATCCAAACTCCTAGCCTTACTGGCTGACCATATATACTCTAGGATTTCACATCCTATTCTGTAGCCCTACAGGCTGAATCATAGTGACCTGTAATTAACAAGCCACGTTAGTTATTTGCATCTATAATCATGTCTAACCATTTCTGTCCCATATTTCTTAGTCACAATGGACTGCATCATATATCATGGCTAAATAAGCCGCACCCTGTGTCATAGCTATATAAGCTGCACCAAAACATTATCAGTATATAATTCATAGCCCGCAGGCCGCACCAGCTGGGTTTAATAACCCGATATCATAGCCAAAAAGGCCGCACCATGTACCTGTAACAAAATCATAGCCAAAAAGGCCACACCAAATATCATAGCCCGAAGGCCGCATCGGAGACATAGCCCGAAGGCCGCACCGGAGTCATAGCCCGGAGGCCGCATCGGAGACATAGCCCGAAGGCCGCACCGGAGTCATAGCCCGAAGGCCGCACCCATTGGATATAACATTCAGAATTAGTTATGGCTCACGGGTTAGCCCGCTGTTGCCTTGGCTCATGGGTTAGCCCGCTGTTTCCTAGACTCACGGGTTAGCCCGCTGTTGTGTATATAAATTTAACTTCTCAGAATAAACTGTGGCTCACGGGTTAGCCCGCTGTTGCCTAGACTCACGGGTAAGCCCGCTGTTGTCTATATAACAGTTTACATAGATATGTTGACTCACAGTTCCGTTCTTGTCTATTATAGACTCACGGCTTATCTGGTCTTGTCTCTTCAAATGTATCTTTGAACCATCAATTTCGTCCCACAATCAGTTTCAACCTGTAACAACTCAATCATCATATATCACATATGGTATTAGTGAGATTACTCACCTGGATACTAGCTGCGTTTCAATTTCGGTTGTTTCTTGCCTTTGCGTGCACCACAACCATTTTGTCCCATACCTATTTATTCATTTATATATCAAATGATAATAGGTTAATAATCATCTAAATTGACTCTAATACACTAGAGTTCAATACAATATCATTACAAAAAATGCCTAGTTAATAAACTTTCCGTTTACTAACTTTTTATGAATTTTACTATTCATCGAGGCATTCGAATCGATCTACAGTGTCCCCGAGGGGTCGAAAACTCGATATAAAAATTTTCCCAAACTTTTCAGACCATAACGAGCCTATGGTCCAAATTTGAGCTAAAACGGACAAGCCAAACAAAAGTTAGCATTTTGAACTCCCTGCCTTGGAGGCGCATCGCGCCCAAGGGTAAGGCGCGTCGCGCCCAGACCTTCAAGTCGCGAGCGACCACGTGGTCAAGTCGCGAGCGCTGGGCAGAGGTGCAGAAACTCCGATTTTTAAGCTACAAAATCCCATTTTCTCATATTAAGTCCTTAATACCTGACTTAATCGTTTGGGGTTTGTTTCTAGGCTAAAACCTTATATCAAAACAAGGTTTTCAACCATTCAAAACAACTAAATCAATCAATCTGAAGAATTAGGGTTCTAAATCCCAAAACCCCAAAACTTCAAATTCATCATAAATAGCAATCTACTTCCATTTTCTTGAATTAAGTCCATTTAGCATGACTTAATGGAAGTATTAAACCATTTAAACTACATAATCACAACTGAAATTTACAAATTTCAGTTTCTATATAACCCATTAAGAACTTCTTCAAGAACTTGTCTAAAAAGGCAATCTACTTACCTTAATTGCTTGGAAATCACCCATTCCAACAATTGTTCCAAGTTCTTGCTTCAATTTCTTGATCTCCTGCAGAAATCGCACCTTCAATGTCTCTCCCGTTGCTGCACAATGATCAGTCAAAGAAGAGAGTCAACTCTTCTATATATACTTCTAATTTTTACAATTTTGGTCCCTAAGTTCCATTTCTTGAACTTTCACCACAATAATCAAGTTTTATTACAATAAAACTTCCATTCTTTATACATTTGCCACAACCAACAATATTTTTCATTTTTGGTCCCTCGCATGGTCAAATGACCAAATTACCCTTTTGTGGTAAAACGACCAAAAATCAGTTTTTATAACATTTTAAGTCCAAAACTCAAAATATTATTTCAAACCAAATACTTTTCTGTCCAAAAGACCAATTTACCCTTCCAAGGTAAAATGACCATTTTGCCCTTTTATTATAATTATATAATAAAACATGTCTTGGCGTTACAAATAGATCGCAAAAGTACCTCAGGAGTATGTCAACTTCTCGATGGCAAACTTGTGAGCTGGCAATCAAGAAAACAAACTTGTGTCTCACTCTCCACAGCTGAAGCTGAGTACATCGCTGCTGCTTCCTTCACCTCTCATATCATCTGGATTCAAAACCAACTAAGAGACTATGGCATCAGCATGAAACGTATTCATCTTTATTGTGATTCAGAAAGTGCGATTAGGATCTGCCACAATCCAGTGCAACATTCAAAGACCAAACATATTGCACTCAGATACCATTTCATAAAAGATCATGTTGAAGATGGTAACATTGAAATCCATTTCGTGCGTTCAGCTGATCAACTAGCAGACATCTTTACCAAGGCCTTACCAGAACTGACATTCAATAAAAATACTTCAAGGACTCGGAATGATGGAAGCTGAATCTGTTCCGAAATCTACCTAAGGGTTCCGACTGATTCTGAATTTCGGAATGCCTCGGAATCGTAGCTGTAGTCAGTAAATTCGGAATGGATGTATCCTTTTGTATTTTGTTTTTTTACTTATTTTTTAATTTATTTATTTTTTTGTTTTTTTATCTGTATTTTTATTACGTTTTTTTTGTTTTGTTTTGTTTTGTTTTGTTTTGTTTTGTTTCTCTTCGTTTGTACTTGCTATGATTTGCTTGTAGTAAAAGATTGAGAAGACAGAAGACACATCAGCCAGTCCCACATGGAACTGGTTGTGGGGAGTTATGCGAGTAATCACCGCCGGCCACCATCCCCGCCTGTGCCAGACCTCTACAAGGTCAAATTGTTTATACTCCACCAAGATCTTTGGTGGGACAGGCTGCAAGTAGGGATAAATGGTGCGCACCGACAACGGACCACCATTCTTGCCATCATTCAACGTGGTCATCCTCACCTCGTAGCGATGGTTCCACACCTCCACGATAACTCCACCATAGATGCCACCGGCATATTCTCCCTCCTGCATCTTCACCTCCACCTTGTCAAAACGGTTGTAGGGACGAAGCGCCATCTGTCTATTCTCTGAAGGTAATTTTACTTAGGTGTGTGCTTAACTACTAACAAATGAATTCCTTTTATAGGCAAGCAACATACCGGTTCGATTTCCCAATTATAGATATTAAAATACTTTATGGAGTAATGATGAATTCTGCAGCCATTATTAAATGTCATTAAGGCAGTGACGGCTGATTGGAAACACGATTGGACGTTTCCATCCTTTTCTCCTGAGAAATTAATGGTTTATCATGATAGCTGAGTCTACGTCAGCATTCTTCAGCAATCATTTCATCTTTTTCTGTTGTTTTGTATTTCATTTTAAAAATCCAAAAATATAGTAATATTTTTTTTTTTTGCTCCGACTGAAACTTTTGCATTGATGGAACTCCTCTTACCTTCATTTCTAAGTACCAAAAACGAAATTCAATGATTATTGAAATATAAACCAATTTCGATATATAATTTCGGAAAGTCTAGTCAAAGATCGCAAATCATTTTTACCATGATGCGTTGTGAGACTCACCAACCTTTCTTGACCTTTCTATTATTTCTCCACACAATACCTTTCCTTATAACTGTAACCCTTATGAAGGTTTTCGACATTACCACTGAAAACTGATGGTTACACCAGATCTGTGTTCATGATTTCAGAACTGACTACACCATCATTCTGAATGAAACCCAAAAATCCGATCACCCTATGGAATTCACGGACTCAGTTGGAAATCTCAGTTTTTGTTTTGCGTGATCTTTATGAAATTTACTTTAACCAAGCTATTTCTATCCACAAAGATCCAGTTTTTTTTTAGATTCTAAAAATTTCCTTAGTCAGAAAAACCTCTCCTACCTTACTTGTTATTAATGGCAACACCGGTCAAACAAGTACTTTCTTTCGATTTCGGACACTTCTCATGATTCGGAATTCGGAAGGAAGCAAAACCAACCCAAAAAGAAACCCTCAAACTTAAAAGATACCTTTCAATGATTCTTAACAATCATCTGATCGTAATTCAACGGGAAACCACATAAGCACTTCCAAATCTCTCTTGATTCCGAAGGAAGAGATCATTGTCCGAGATCCATTTGCCTTTATGTCAGTCCGACATCACAAATCTCCCAGAAATATATTGTTTTATTTCTTTATTTTTGGCACACTCTTGCACAAAATCGCTATTGATTTTTCTAACTCTGGTTCACTTGTGATAAGGTTTTTGTATTGATGACTTGGACAATATGACTCATCAGGCGTTCATTTTTTTTTTTGAATTTTGAATGAGGTCATCAAAGACGTGTCAGTTACAACGTCACCCTAATGGTAGCAGTTTTCTCGCTTTTCACGCGCCTGACAAAGCGACTCTTGGGGGCTATTCATCATCATAAAGCGAGATTTTGGGAAACTGAATCGACTTTATCGGGATTTTCTCTTTCCACGTTACTTCCCAAAAGATATTTAAGGATTTCTTGAAGACATCTCTCTCTCTCTCTCTCTCTTCTACACACTCAACCCTTTCTCTCTCAAGAACGTTCATCTTCTCAAGTGCAAACTTTCTCTCAATGCTTTCTCCAATGGCCGATTCTTCCTCAGCAAACGACAATACTTCTTCAACACTGATGTTGAAGATCAAAGCAAACCAGAACTTGATCATTGATCTCAAATCTTCTCACTACAGCGAACCTATTCGTCCAATGATCGAGTGCCTGAAATATTCAAGAATTTCAAAAGCTTTGACTGCATCCGCCTCAGTCCCCATCTCTCTTCTCTCCGCCGCCTACTCCACCGCCTTTTACAACAAAGCGGAGGAGATTGTTACTTTTGAAGTTGGTTCGGTGAAGACGAAGATTTCAAAATCAAGATTTGGTAAACTTCTAGGGTTTACAGATAACAACGATTTGGTTGATCCAGAGTCTCTTCAATCTGTCACCTTGCCTCGTCTGTTTTACCAGATGGGATACAAGGGCGACATTACTCAACTGTCGAAATTCGCGAAGAAGGGTTTACCTCCACTGGACTACACTCTTCGCAATACTCTTCAAGAGTTTCTTGGAAAGAACAACCAGCACTGACAGTGCAAGTAAGTTGTTCTACTCGTTCTTTTATGGTCTCTATCACGATGTCAATCTCGACTATGGCTCTATCCTTTGGAGTCAATTCGTTGACAGTGTCAACTACAAACTCAGACACACAGAGATCTCTTGTGCTCGCTTCTGGTCCTTGGTCGTTCAAAGAGCAATTGAAAAGCATGAGATTCATGTCATGACTGACTCTGTTATGGCCGTCATTCCGACTTTACCAACGGCCAACTTCGGTACAACCAAAGCGGAGGATTTTGAATTCATTGGCACAATTCCCATGGCCATGATTGGTCGTGTTCCGAGCGACATCAAATGCATTATTGACTATTGCAAAAAGACACGCTTTGCTGTTAGTAATCTCGATGAAAAGCATCAGCTAGCTTTTGACAAGCTAGAAAATCCGAAGAAGACAGTAAAAAGGAAGAGAAGGGGTGCTGCTTCCGACACGGAAAAACCAAGTAAGCATTCCAGAAGGCTTCGGAAGCTTGTCATGTCACATCACTCGGAAGATGATCATTCCGATGATCAGCACGTTACACATCCATTAGAGGATGACATGGATGACAACGATGAAGGCGAGCCTATTGTCGACACATTTCAAAGGCCTCCCACTCCGACTCCTGACCCAACTCCGAAACCAACACCTCCTCAAAGCCCTAAATCACCAAAACACCATCCAACACCACCTAAATCACCAAAACACCAACCAACACCACCCAACTCACCACCACCAAAATCTCCAACCCCTACCTCGCAACCTCGTAAATCCCCAACCCCTGAGCACTCTACCCATGCTTCTCCAAAATTTCCAGACCCCACTTCCGAACAATAAGATGAAGATGTCATGATTTACGATGATCAGGATGATATGCTGATTACATTGAATCACCTTTCAATGTACACTTCACTGCTTCTGACCCATCTGCTCCAATGACTCAGGAGCAATTCCAGGAACTGTCCGCTAAGCTGGACAAGCTTCTTCAAACAAACCAGGGTCCTTCTACTTCCGACTGGCAAACCCAGTTGGAAACTCACAATACTCATGTCGAGAAGTTGATCTCTGACAATGTCAAGATCATGGATGACTTCTCCTCTGCGATGGACAAATCGAAAACCAATATCGACGACACTGCCACAAAGATTAGCAGATTGGAGACTGATGTTCCACAGTTTATGACAGATTTCTGAGACTCCAATCAGTCCAACAATGACAAAATGAATAAGGTCATTCAAGGGTTTACAGATACCGTTAAGGCAGAAAAAGAAGCTCTCGCCACTCTTCGTTCTGATGTTCAGAAAGAAAATTCCAAAATGGCTTCCTCTCTTGAAGCCAAGGTTGAAAAATTGCGAAATGATCTCGCAATGGAAAATGTAGTAATGGATCGTTTGGCTTCCAAAACTACTAAGATCCAACTTTTAAAAGCTGAGCTCCAACATACCACAGCAGTCCTGTCATCTGCTGTCTCACAAACTCAGGCTGTTCGGAGCTGTGTCACCAAAATCGACACTTACATTCGTCGCCTGGTAGAAGAAGACGATCCGGTCCTCACTCCTTATCTTCGTGGTCACATCACGAACAAACTTCATCCAGTTCTCTTTTTGCTCAGCAAAATACAGGGTGTTTTGGAAGACGTTGCCATTCCAAAACAAGGGGGAGACGAGAACACAAAGGATGAAACCGATCCAAGCAACGATAATGAGTCTGACAAACTCAAAGAAAAGAAAAAGGAGAAGGAAAAAGACGATGTATATGACAATGTCTCGGACGTCTCCAAAGAAGATCAGGGAGATGGTTCGAAAAAGACTACTGAGAGTCCCATCTAACAAGCAAAATTCTTAAGAGTCACCAACGTGAAGAAACCAGGGACTGAAGAGTCTGCTGATGATATTCAAAAACCAAAATCTGATTGGTTTGAGAAAATGAATATTGGTGACACAACCGCCGGTCCTTCGAAAGGAAAGACAAAGAAGATTGATGAAGATGATGTGGACGAAGAGGTTGAGATTTCGGAGGCAGCTAAATTAGCCAGAGCTGCAAGAGAAAAAGAACTTGATGATCTTCTCCGAATCAGCAAAAAGCTAGATGCCGAAGATGCAGCCAAACAAGAAGCAGCATTCGAACTGGAAACTCGGAGATTGCTCTTTCCTGATTGGGATTACGAAATCATGAAGACGGAAGCTATCACTCAGCCAATTCATAACTGGTTGCAGCCGAATTGCTCTTACGACATCGGAAATCAAGTGAATTCTCAATTTGACTTTCCCATGACGGCTAGAGTATTTCTCATTCGATGCTTTTACAAACTCATAACGAACACACAACCTCGTACTGTCGTCAATGATATGCTGTTTAACTTCTATCTGGAACATTTGAAACCTCAATATCTTTCTTGGAGCTTGAAGAAGATTGTGAAGCTCACTCCGAGAATGCCAAAGGTTACCTCTCCTTTCAGAAATGCCATCTTCCTAGCTCGCAGGGGATCCGATGAGGAAAAGGATGAATTCACACTAGCTGATCTTACTTTCATGAATCCATTTGATTGGGTGTCTTTGTTCAACATCCTTTCTAGGAGGGAAGATCATGAAATTCTTCTTGAGCATGTTAAGAAACTTCTTATGGGTTACATCCTTGAAGTTGCAAAACTTGATGTGGAAGTAGCTGCAGTTTTGAACTCTACTCCAGAATGCTCTCCTGAAAAACTTCCTTCTAATCTAAAGAAACGTCGTCTCGGAAAAATCAAGAGCGATGATTGGAATGTGGCTTACCCCACCAAGGAAGGCAATGAGTCTGTGAAAAGAATATTCTTTCTACGAGACAAACATCTGTACCGAACACCTGCGCTGAAGAAAATTTTCGATCTCATCAACAAGACCAAGGTCAATTCTGAGAATGATAAAAGGTGTTTCAATGACATGCTGACTTGGTACATTGAATTCTGAAAGAGGATCTTGCTTTTAGTTCCGAAGGTGTTTAAGAAGGTTTTGAAAGTTGTGAAACCAGAAACTGAAGAATGAAGGCTCTTCACAATTTGACTCAAAGGGGGAGATTGTAGAATCATTAATAAGATTGAGTCAAAATGCGGATCAGATTTATCGCCTGATTTAGTGCCTTTAGATTAGCTAATCAGTTATGGAATGGGCCTGTCCTTCCATACTTAGTTTTCATATATAGAGCTTGCATGAACCCTAATTAGGGTGAAATTTTTGTAATCTTCTTTTACGGCACTCATACATAATAGTTCTCTTGGAATTGTTCTTGAGTTGCAATATAATCATTCGACAATTGTTCTACATAATAAGTGTTCTTGTTTACTGTTATATTTTCCGCATTACTTAAATCTTGATCCTACTCTTTCGTGTTTCAACAAGAATTTGGGTTTTGTTGTCCTGAAGTGTGAGGGTGTTCATCAGGTGAAGATAGAGGACCCGGAATTGGAAGATGGGGCTTAGCAGCTGGATGTAGAGGTGCAACCTCGTCGTTCGTTGTCGGTACGTTTTCATGATTCCGCTTGCATCGCTTTTATGTATGGTTGCCTTTGTTTTGGGTTCTGTGGATGCGGGTAGTTAGTCAAGGTCTATCTCGAGTATGCGGGTGAAGGCAAGTGATTGTCTATGGTTGTGTCAGTAAGTAAAGGTGGCAGTAGAATGACAATAGTTGTTGGGTCAACTGTTAGCGGGTTCAAACCCTAAGTGGGGGAGAACTGTTAGAGTAAGGAATGAAGAATTGTGAGTGTTTCGTTGGGCTATGAGCGTTTGGTTGAGACCTTATGTTATGCTGATCGCCTCGAGCAGACTTCGTTATCAGTACGGGGATAAAGATGGATCAACGGAGGCAGTTTGCGGTATTAAGATAAGAATATTCTTTTATGCGGATGAGAGTTTCAGATATGTAGTGTGCAGTCAGTGGAAGTCAGCTCAGGTTGAGCAGGGTACGGAATTTTGACCGGGTGTCACATTCCATACGCAGCGGAAGCGAGCTTGCGGGTGCTTCGCCGTCATTGTTTGAGAGTTGTCAGGAGTCTAATGTCTAGTGGTTTGAGGGATGGGTCGAGTTCCGTGTGGTCGATTGTGGATGACCATTGCATGTGTCTTTTGCAGGAGAGACCGAGGGTCTGTGACAAGTTTAAAAATTGCTGCGTAGGGTAGGAAGATTGCATCAGCGGTGGTTGTAACGGTCGAAGATGATGGTGTTCTCGTGATCATGATCGTGTGTGTTCTGTTCGGGTAACGATGTTTGTGGTCGGTCTGTTGATGTACGATTGTTGAGTTAGAAGTGATTGGTTAGTCGTTCCGATTGTCAGGTTGTCGGTTGAGTATTCTTATGCGTGTTAGGATCGATTGGAATTACCTGGAGTTGTGACTGGGTTCATGTTAACACTGTGGTGTCTATAATACCGTAATACTAATTAGTAGTGAGATTATGTTAATCTTAGTGTAATTAAGATTAATTAAGTTATAATATAAGTTAGGATGTTAAAAAGCCATTTGAGAGATGTTTGGACTTGAAAAAAAATGCCAAAAAGGAGCTACACGAGTCGTATATGGTCACACAGGTCGTGTAGAAAGCCTTTAGAAACCAAACAGCAAACATTTCTAGACTCACACGGGTCGTGTGAGTGGGTATAGGTTTCTGGATGGTTCTGTTGTAGGTCTCTTGATATTGTCGCAGTCGTCGATGTGGTCAAAAATACTAGATTAAATACCTTACTGCATACTAGCTAGTGGAAGTAAGGGTCGAACCGTGGAGTCAGTGGTTGAATCTGTGTCATGAAATAACCGATCTATAGTGTCACTCTATAGATGGTGTCGATCCATACACGCAACTAAACTCAAACAATCCGAAATTACCGAAAACATAAACTTGCAAGTATAGAACTATTCAACTCCAAATCTCAATCAAACCAAACCAATACGTTCTGATTCCAAGGTATACTCAGAAAATCAGAAACGTCAAACACAAACAAACTCAATAGACGAAAACGATTAAATAACCGAAATTGAAACCGAACATTAAAAGTAACAAATAATTGCACTAAAAGTAAAACAGACTCTAAGCCGAATGTTTCTGACTTCTAGCCAAGAATCTAGATCTACGCAGTCAATCAGATTCTACAATCCAGAACCGTTGAACTCCCGCGATAACAAATACCGAAAAACAAGAACTTAAACTAAAACTAGCAATCTACCAACTACCGCTCAATGGAATATGAAAATATGAGTCGAAGAAGCCTGACTTCCACTCAAAGGTCGGGTCTTCGCTCTCAAATCACAAACCGGAGGCCTCTATTTATAGTTGAAAATTCTGCATGGACGCGGTGAGCAAAGGTCAAATCCGCAGCACGTCCTTATCCATAACCCCGATGTTCGCACTTTGAATTTCAAACTCTGATCCGGTGTACAACTTTCCCATGTCACGCGTGTCTTCTACGCCGCGGCGCACGTGTTCCTTTGCCTGGAAGTGGACTTCATTCCAAACTTCACAATTTCGCACACTTTTAACCCCATGTATTCATACAATTTGCACAACGAGCACTAGACACAAAACGTGAGTAATATAACAGTTTCATATATATATTTTACTCAAAATAGGTCTCAACGACGACTAGAATACTTGATATTACTAGGCTTTGTCAAACACCCCACACTTGTGCCTTGCTTGTCCCCAAACAACTGAGTTTTTAACAAATTCTAACTAAAACTCAAATATTTTTGAATGCCTTCAGTTTCAAAGTTTATTGTATCCAGAAGTTAGATAAAAATAATTTTTAAGAAAATTGATCAAAATACCCTTTGGGAATCACGACTTTCTAAAGAACCATTGATTACACATTTTCAGTTTACAAAAGTGCACTTACTCAATGAGATTCTAAAGGTCGTGAAAGAAGTATCAATGACTTTCGCTGTTGTCCGTGTAACAAGATTTCGAAAATACTATCCCAGACCAGACGATCTTAGGTAGTAAGGTGCACATGTGCCCTTTCAGGGCCACCCATTTCAGACCTACCGGTTTGAACAACAAATGTCACTGATTGATAATTCCCTCCTGAATCCCAATCCTAAGGTGTCCTAAATCCAGAGTTTTCTAGCTTCTAAACACTCAACATAGTTAACTCAACCATATCATGACAACAACTATATAGTATTTGTTGAAAAATACCAGATGCTATAACACTCAAAAGCTATTCGATTTCTAATTACAACTTCTTAAAAAATTTTAAATTTGGTAAAAAAATTTAAATTTGTTAAAAAATTTGAAATTTGCTAAATTTTTTGAAAATGACACTGTTTTGCCAAAAATTCAAAAATTCTCTTTTCGATCATCCCCACCCACACTTTAAACCGTACAACGTCCCCGTTGTACATAAATAATTCAAAACAAGGGAGAAAAGAGTTACCCCCTTTGGAACGGTAGAACTGCCTGCTTATCGGAACCATTTGTAACAGGATATCAAAAATGCACATCTTGGTTCGACTGTCCGGAGTTGTGGCGCAACAGTAAACACGCCTGTATATGACAAGTGTAGGGGTACGGTGACCCTACATTTGTGTTATACAACTCCTCGGTAGATCTCATTGGTACTTGCAGCACAAACACTCAACAAAACATTAGCGCAAAAGACAAAGGCAAATATAAGCAACTAATAGTAGGTTTATGTATAGTGTTTTCAAAAATAAAAGAAAAAACAAATAACTAATAGTCGATCTGCTGCTGGGAATGGTGGTATATCCTCTATATGGAGCTGTATCATGATCAAGCGTTGAGTCTCCGCCATCCAACGATGCCGATCCTCCAACCGTGTCAACCTCGCAACAATGTCCTGTAACGTTACCTGCACGTTTGCAGGCTGTGGCGCTGGGCGCGGCTGTGGTGGTGGCTGGACATCTGGCTCCACTCTCCTCCTCCTGGTGGGCCTCGCTAACTGCTCCTCATCCTCCTCCTCCTCCTCGACAATCTCTGGTTGGGGCTGCACCTGTGCCTGTAGTGTTGCTGGACGGGTCGATGGGATCTCGGGTAATATCACATAAACTCCCGGCCGTACTAGCCATAACACCCTCATCGTTTCCAGCAGTCGTCCCTGTGCATGAGTAGGTGGCATCAGCCTCATCCGGCTAATGACATCGCCAGTGAGAATGCTGTAGGATCTGGCCAATCTCGTAATGAAGTGCCCACTAGTCATCAGGCTCCGTGAGCTAGACCCCAAGGCTCCGGATGTCAAGAAGGCCGCCAAGGTATGGGGCAAGTTGAGAAACCTGCCCGGGTGGGATAGGACCCACATGTAGAACATATCGTCGTGAGGCACCTTCTCACTTCCTTTGTAGTGTGCAATGGAAGTGGAGATGATACGGTTCATAAGTCGGTGTAGTGGGGAGCGGAACTGGCTCTCCCTGGCCCCCGAGCCTCGAACCGGTCATTGGAAATCTATGCCTAAATGACCTCGTCTGTCTCTCTCCTCGGTTGTGCGATCAGGCAGGCATCCAAAAATGGCTGAAAATGGATGCTCTCAGTCTCCGGATGAGTGTAGATCTCCGTGCTTCTGGCGAACTCTCGCATCGTGCACTCTCGGCTCTGGCCTCCAAGTCTAAATCGGATAAGATAGGATCCGGGCTCATCAGAGGCTGGCTCGTATCGGCAGGTCCAAAAGAACTCACCATGAGCTCTCTGTAAGCGATATCATCCTCGCGGGTCATTAACCTCTCCCAGCCCCAGCATTTGAATGTGAATGCCCCTCCGAGTGGGTCCAGGTGTGGTGGAGGTATGGCAACAGTCAGTCCCAGAGTCTAACTGTCCTCAATAACACCCGGTCAAAATACAAAGCCGGCTGCATCGTGCATGTGCTGATGGCTCGCAATCGAGACTGGTACTGATGCATCTCCTCTAAGTGCGGTGGAAACTGCAGGAACGGGTGCTCCTGTACATACGGTACTCCCTGCTGTGGAGGCTGAGCCATCTCAGTAGTAGATAACGAGAATGCAAGAGAGAACATGAAAATTGCGAGGTTTGATACGAGCTCTGTCAACCGCGGCATGTGAAATGAAATGGTGCGAAACATGAGTGTCACGTACCTGGTTAAACCGTCTGACCGATCAAAATCCGCGGTACGGTAAACGTTGATCCTCGATGCGTGCTTTAATGAGAACCCCTGCGCATTGGGTTCTCTCAAACACACGCGGCGTGTCTTATCCTTCCCCGCGTCGTACCTCCATTCTTCACTCAATCCTTGTGTTTTGACCCCACACTTGCTTCGTGCCCCATTTTATGTGATGATGATGATGATGAATTCCTCCCAATTACTCTGAAAACAAAACCTACCTACAAATGGGTTGCCTCCCACCATGCGCTAAGTTTAACATCTTCAGCCAGACGTGATGCTTTTTTATCTTTCCTTTGACACAAACTTCCCCATTTCAGGAGCAATATCGTGGACCAATGTTGCCAGTAATGTTGTTAGCTGCGTCATTCGATCGCTCACTTGATTTATCCATTGTTGCTGAGTGTCTAGAATTTGGAACACTTTTGCTTCTATATTTCTTACTCCCTTTGCAAACACTTGATGTTTCTTCTCCATTATCTCTATCATATCCAAAAGTTGTAATTTATCAACTGAGGCTAGCGGGTGTCCTTTCGCCTTCCAGAGGATCACCTCATCCTCACCCTCATTCTCTTGTGTCTTGTTTCCTTCACTTTTACCCCTATCATCCATCCTTGGTATCATAACCGGTCTACTAGTCGTATGCTGGTTGTCGTATCCCGGTGGAAATGGTAACGGACATCCAAACATATTTAACCTTCGTTTCCTCGATCCAAAGGTGATATCCACATCACCCGTTTTACAATCCATGACGGCTCCAGCCGTGGCTAAGAATGGGCGTCCCAAGATTAAAGCAGGTGCGTCCTCCAGACTTTCGTACTCAATAACCAAGAAGTCCACTGGGTAAAAGAAGTCTCCCACTTTCATGATTACGTTTGTTAATTTACCTCTTAAGACCTTTATAGATTGATCTGCCAATTACAGGACCGTGTTGGCTGTCTCCAGCTCCTCGTTCTTATATTTATCATACAGATAGCCAGGCAATATATTCACGCTGGCTCCTAAATCCAGCAAGGTATTTCTGATGACCACATCACCAACAGTGACGGTGATGTATGTAGAGCCAGGATCTTTTTCCTTCTTGGGCAGTGTCCCGAACAATGCCTCGCTAACTGTGAGGCAGACTTTCTCTAGTGTTGGAATCTTGACTTTCTCTTTCTCTTGACAAAGCTCCTTTAATGCTTGATTAATGGATGGCTTACTTGGTGTGCTTTGCTTCTTCTTTGACTTGGATGATTTCTTTTTTTTAAGGGTAGCTACTGTCGACTGCTCTTCCTTCTGAATTCCCTTGTCCATACCTTCTGTTCCTATAAGATCCTCCATACTTACCTTCCTCCATACTTTTTCTGACATACAACTTTCTACGGTATTCACGTGTTCTTTTCCTGCCCTTTGGATGTGATTTGGATTCACTTCCGTGTTGCTAGGAAGCTTACCATTGTCTATTTTCCTTGAATCTTCGACCAATTGAGCAATCTGTCGTTCCATGTTGGCGATGGCTTTTGCATTAGCCTATGTCTGTTGCTGACTTGCATTCATAAATTCGTAAATTTTTGCCATCATCACCTCCTGGGTTTCTAGAACAATGCGATTATTGCTTGTTGAACTCCCGTTGTTGTTACTGCTGCTTTGACCATTATTGTTGACACGTTGAAACTGTCGTGGCGGATTGGGTGGTGGTCCCTGATAGTTGTTCTGGCGGTTGTTGTATGATTGATTACTACAATTGTAATTTTGACCCCCTGATTGTAAGGCCTGTACGGTCGTCCATTGTTGTGGTTATACTGCCCTTGGCCATATACCTGATTCACTTCCTGAATCCTGTGCCTCTGCTGACCGTTTTGTTGCTGATTCGGCGGTCGTTGCTGAAGTGTCGCCATTAATCGGTCGAATTTCTTGTTTAAGTCCCCAATCTCCTTCTTGACTTCTTTCTTCCATTCGTTATCTATTCCCACAGCTGCTGCTGACGATGTGTTGACCAGTTTCCTTGAGGAATAATTCGTCTTAGAACCGTTGCTCAATTGTTCTAAGAATCTCCAAGCTGCATCTGGATCTTGCATCATAATGGTTCCACTTGACTATGCAGTAATCATGGCCTGATTAGTGGTGTCTACTCCATCGTAGAAGAACTTGACGAGCTGCCATCTCGGAAACTCGTCATGCGGGCACGATCTCATCAATTCATTAAGTCTTTCGAAAGCATCGTGAAATGCTTCATCAGGTTTTTGTTGGAAATCTTGAATTGCCCTCCTGATCTCCGATGTCTTACTCGCGGGATAGAATTCTTGTAGAAACTTCGTTTTGAGTTGTTCCCACGTCGTGATGCAGTTCGCTTGCAGTGATGTAAACCAGTATTTCGCTTTATCCTTAAGTGTAAACGGGAATAACCTTAATCTAAAGAAATTCCTATTTGCGTTTCTAGGGATGTTCGCGTTAGCAATCACTAAAAATTCGTACAAATGATTGTACGGGTCATCCTGCCTATATCCCGTAACACTCCTAGCAACCGAGGTCTAATTTCAATATGGCTTTCTACATTATCAGAAAATAAATTGGCGACGCGTCGTCGTACTCCCGAGGTTGGAAGTGCAACACAACCGATTGCCCGATCGGCTGTGCAAAATATAAAGGGGGAATGAAGTTACCGTCATTGTATAATTCATTATTGTAATACCGCTGCCCCTGCCATTGGTTATTGCGTTGATGTTGTTGTTGTTGACGTGGAGGTCCCTGACCTCGATTCCATTATGGGTTCTGATTAGCAGGGTTGTTTCGCATCCAACCCTATTCCTCATCATCCTATACCTGGTCTCCAGCTTGAGCCTGGTATTATTGCGGTTGCGGTTGTGGTTGTTGTTGAGGTTGTAAAATGGGTGGTTGAGGTTTATGAAAGGGTAGTGGTTGCTGTGGCTAAGGAATTTGCACTGGCTGGCGTGGACACGGAGCACTGTCACGATTTTGTACTCCCCATGTCAGCACAGTAGATGCAAAATTCCCATTAGGATTAGGGATTGGTTGAGTAATGGGTGGAACTGCAGGTTGAGTACATGGTAGAGCAGGTGCAGGGGTTGAAACTGCACCACCACTAGTACTAGTAGAGGCTCCATTGAGATTTACTCGAACCGGGCGCACAAACGACTATCCCCTGTTACCTCGCCTGTTGGCACACTGTTAATATCTTCAACTGACACAGCATTTAAACTCATGTTGAATAACCGCTTACTCACACGATTTTTCCGTGCGGTCCGTTCAATCTCAGAATCAAAAAGCAGAGGTAACGTTTGTTCACCTCGACGTGTACGCATGAACAAAGTGCAAAAGACCATCAAAAATCAAATCAAATACCAAAACCAAAACTAAAAATTAAAAATACCAACAGACACGGTATTCAAGCGCACAACTCCCCGGCAACGGCACCAAAATTTGACATCGTCGCAGTCGTCGATGCGGTAAAAAAATACTAGATTAAATGCCTTACATCACACTAGCTAATGGAAGTACGGGTCGAAGCGTGGAGTCAGTGGTTGAATCTATATCAAGAAATAACCGATCTATAGTGTCACTCTATAGATGGTGTCAATCTATACACGCAACTAAACTCAAACAATCCGAAATTACCAAAAACATAAACTTACAACTGTAGAACTATTCAACTCCAAATCTCAATCAAACCAAACCAATACGTTCTGATTCCAAGGTATACTCAGAAAATCAGAAACGTCAAACACAAACAAACTCAATAGACGACAATGATTAAATAACCGAAATGGAAACCGAACATTAAAAGTAACCGAATGATTGCATTAAAAGTAAAACAGACTCGATGCCGAATGTTTCTGACTTTAAGCCAAGAATCCAGATCAACGCGGTCAATCAGATTCTACAATCCAGAACCGTTGAACTCGCGCGATAACAAATACCGAAAAAAAAGAAATTAAACAAAAACTAGCAATCTACCAACTACTGATCAATGGCATACGAAAATATGAGTCAAAGAAGCCTGAGTTCCACCCAAAGGTCAGGTCTTCGCTCTCGAATCACAAACTGGAGGCCTCTATTTATAGTTCAAAATTCTGCCTGGACGCGGCGCGCAAATGTCAAATCCGCCCGGCGCGTCCTTATCCATAACCCCGATGTTCGCACTTTGAATTTTAAACTATTTTAACCCCCGTATTCATACAATTCGCACAACGAGCACTAGACTTAAAACGTGAGTAATATAACAGTTTCAGATTTATATTTTTCTCAAAATAAGGCTCAACGACGATAAGAATATTTGATATTACTAGGCGTTGTCATCTCACACGGGTTGTGTGAGCACACACGGGTCGTGACTCGTGTGTTGCATCATATCCACTTTTTAAAGTCGGATTTCTTTCATTTATGGGTAAAATCACTTCGTCCAAAATCTCTCTAAAACCCTAGAAACTTATTCCTAAACCTCTAAAGTCGAAATTGAGTCCTATAATTCAAGAATTGAAGCTAGGGTTCGATACTTTACGGTTGAAAGGTATTTCCCTTTGTTTTTAGCTTCAATTTGAGGGTGGTATTGTTTGATTTAAGATGGTTCCAGGTGGTATTGATGAACCACCTGCAACTAGCATGAAATACATTAAGTTTACTTGGATTAGTGTGGATAAGGGATTTTTAATCTTAAACTCGAGCTAATAAAGTGTTAGTTCTTGCGTTTCTACAGTTCAATGAGTCGGAATGGTAGAATTGGAAGCTACAACTAAGATAGTGTTATTATCTTTTGTTTGTAACTCTTTTCTATCTTTCAAAATTCTTGATTGTTATGGGTTGAACATGAATTGAGGTTGCTTTTGAATATTGAGTATTGACTCGGGCTGTTATGTTACAGCCAAAGCTAGACAGGAGCACGATACGCGAGGTTCAAGAGTTCCACAGATTGAGCCGACATCAGGTGAGTAGTTAATTATTAGATAACCTATGCTTTATTGAGACGTTTATTGCAGATAAGAAGTATGATATGTTTTGATTTGCTTGAGTATAGCCAAACTCGAGTGTTTGAAGCAATGAGTTATAATGTGTGCATCACACTAAGGATTGAGATAATCCATTGAGATTTACTTAAACGAGATATTGGATGATACAATCCGATTAACCCTTAATTACTCACTGAGCTCTCGTAGCTCATAAATTGCTTGTTAATGTTGTTTGTGTTTGGGTTCTGGTAGTGGCGACCGCGGGAAGCGTAGCCATCGAGGGATAGCTGAATTTTGGACTTGGACTTACTTGTTTATTTTGAACTATGATGTTGACCCGGTTTTTGTATAACTTTTGTAAAAACTTGATGTACATAGGTTAGGACCTAAACTATGTTTTGGTAATAACTTTGTATGACTTGTTTCTTAACTTAGATTACACATTTTAACCATGTGTTAATTTTGAGTAAATCAAGGTGTAATTTAATTGTGAGGAATCGGGCATAACAAGTTGGTATCAGAGCTATGGTTTAAGGAAATTAAACCTTGAGATGGGTTTAGACTTAAACAAATGAGATGGAGTGTCCCAAATAGTCCCGAGTAGCTATCCCTCGTGGTGTACTAAATGAGTTGATTATGCAACCATATTGAGTATTATGGTGGCATACAAATTGAGTTGATTATATAACCATATTGACTATTATGGTGGTAATTACTAAATGAGTTGATTTTCTTTTTCAATTGAAGTGAGCTTGGAAAAGAAAAGGAGCAAGGTGATCCACCAAGAGATTAACCGGGATCACGAGATCCGGGTAAGGAGCGCCAACCCGAGGGAGAGTGACCTCCCGAGATACATAGGAATATGCAGGCGATGATCACAGTTGAGGTAGCTAAGGCAATTAAAGAGTTGTTACCTACTTATTTGAAGCCTCAAGCAGAGGATACAATTGGAGTACTTTGGGGCAACCCCTAGTCCAATCTGAGCATAGGGAGAACCATGGAGAGATATTTACTGAGGCGAGTGGAGCCAGAGTGCCGGAGAAAACAAGGTAGTGTACTTACGATGTATTTTAGAAGTCCAAACCATATGATTTCTATGGGAAGGATAATCTCATAGCAGCCAGAAATTGGTTGACACATGTTGAGAAAATGTTCCGTACGAGTAAATGTGATGAGGCTGATAAAGTTGAGTTTGCAACGAATTTGCGAAAGGAGGACGCACAATTCTGGTGGGATGCGAACACTTGCATGGAATTAGGAGAAAGCTTGGCGCTTACCTTGAGTTGGGAACAGTTCAAACTGAAGTTCATGGAGCATTATTGTTCCAATAATGCTATGAAGGGTATTAAAGAAGAATTCTTGAAGTTGCGACAAGAGTCAAAAACAGTACAACAATACATGTTAGAGTTTAACGAGAAAGCAAGATTTACGCAACATCAAGTGTATACAGAGGAACGCATAATGGATCGTTACTTGTGGGGTTTAAAGACTCAGATCCGAGAGTTTTTGCAAGGTTCGAGGTATACTACTTATCAACAAGTTGCAGAGGCAGCAAGATCAATAGAAAGGGAGTTGCAAAGACAAGAAGAGGAGAGGATAGTCGAAAGAGAAAGTGGTGTGTCAAAGAGGAAGTGGGAAGGTAAAGCTGGAGATAATTCTCAGAGATCGACTACCACGAGTTCTCAATTCTATGGAGAGTCAAAGAAGAACGAAGAAAGGTGGTTTAAGAAGGGTAGGCGAAAACACACCGGAGAATGTGATTCTCGAGCCCCACCGTCAGTTTGTTTCCAATGTGGGAAAACGGGACATATGGCCTGCCAGTGTACGGAGAGTCGCCCGGTTTGTTTTAACTGTGGAGAAAGTGGGCATATTCGCCCAGAGTGCCCGAGAATGAAATCTAAGCCTCAAAGATATTCGCAAAAGACCGGATGAGGAGGAGGTCGAGATCAAGATGACCGGAGAAACAGGAGCCGCGGTTACGTGAAAACGAGAGCTTTTCAGTTAACCGTCGATGAGGCTCGAGATCAAACCGATGTTATTACAAGTATTTTTAGCTTGAACTCTTCTCAAGCACGAGTACTTTTTGATTCTGGTGCTTCCATGTCTTTTATATCAGTGTCTTTTTCTTCCAAATTGGGTATTTCGTTAGTTGATTTACATGAGAATGTGATAGTAGATGTAGCGGATGGAAGGTGTGTTTTTGTAACGAGTCATTACGAGCAGTGTCGGCTTGAGATCTATGGGGTTATATACCTTATTGATCTAAAGCCGATCACTAATCACGAGTTTGATGTGATAGTCGGGATGGATTGGTTAAATGACAACAGAGGTAAAATGAATTGTCACGAGAAGACAATCTCAATAAAAACACCGAGTGGTTTCCGAATATTGATAGGATGTGAACGACGTTCTCGAAAAGTACCAATAGTATCATTTGCAAGGGCTCGAAGATATATGGAGAGAGGGGGCGAATTAATAATGGCACATGTGATTCGTGCTGAGTCAAAACACACCAAAATTGAGGAAGTGAAAGTGGTTCACGATTATCCCGACGTATTTCCTGATGACCTTCCAGGCTTACCACTGGATCGACAAGTTGAGTTTGTGATCAATGTAATACCGGGGGCGAAACCGGTAGCTCGACCACCTTATCGATTGGCACCTTCTGAGATGAAAGAATTAAAGAGACAGTTACAAGAGTTGCTAGAGCTTGGATTTATTCGTTTGAGTTCGTCTCCGTGGGGTGCGCCTATACTATTTGTGAAAAAGAAAGATGGCTCCATGAGAATGTCTATAGATTACCAAGAACTCAACAAGATCACGATAAAGAAACGTTAACCGTTGTCGCGGATCGATGATTTATTTGATTAACTACACGAAGACACGTATTTCTCGAAGATTGATTTGAGATTCGGTTATCATCAATTAAGAGTGCAAGAAGTTGATATTCCAAAGAAGGCTTTTCATACGAGATATGGCCACTACGAGTTTTCAGTTATGCCGTTCGGTTTAACTAATGCTCCAACTTCTTTTATGGATTTAATGAATCGAGTTTGTCGTCCTTTTCTTGATAAATTCGTGGTTGTATTTATCGACGATATCCTGATCTATTCAAAGAGTCGAGATGAGCACAGATTTCACTGGAACAGATGTTAGATCTTCTTCGTGACAAGAAGTTATATGCAAAATTTTTGAAATCCGAGTTTTGGTTACAAGAAATTCAATTTCTCAGTCATGTGATAAATGAATATGGTATAAAGGTGGATCCGACAAAGATTAAGGTCGTAATGAGTTGGGAAACGCCAAAGAGTCCGATGGAGGTTCGTAGTTTCTTGGGGTTAGCGGGTTACTACCGATGATTTGTTGAAAACTTTTCTTGCATAGCTACACCTCTAACCAAATTGACCAAGAAGACGGAGAAGTTCAGCTGGACTGAGGTGCAACAGTCAGCTTTTGAACAATTGAGAGATAGTTTGTGTAAAGCTCCGGTGTTGGCCTTACCGCAAAGAGGGGAAAACTTTGTTCTTTACAGTGATGCCTCTCTAAGTGGTCTCGGGTGCGTATCAATGCAAAGAGGGCGTGTGATTGCGTATGCCTCTCGACAACTAAAACTGCATGAGAAAGCTTATCCGGTGCACGATTTAGAATTGGCGGCAATAATCTTTGCATTGAAGATGTGGCGACACTATCTTTATGGTGTACGATTCCAGATTTACACAGATCACAAAAGCCTGAAATATCTATTCGATCAAAAGGAGTTAAATATGAGACAAAGACGGTGGATGGATCTGTTAAAAGATTATGATTATGAAATACTTTATCATCAAGGTAAAGCTAACATGGTGGCAGATGCACTGAGTCGTAAAGAGCCGCCTATTCGAGTCGTATCGGCTCGAATGGGAGTTGTGAGTCAATTGTTGGAGGTGATACGCAGATGCCAATGTGAGGCTAATGATTTGAAGAAAGAAATGATGGTTAGTTATGCGGAGAAACTGGTGGAAAATGCACAAGGAATCAAGACTTTCCAAGGGAGAGTTTGGGTTCCGAAGCATGGCGAGGCGAGACAGTTGTTTCTAGAGGATGGGCATTGTACCAGATATTCAGTTTACCCTGGTAGCACGCGGATGTATCACAATCTAAAGTCGTACTGTTGGTGGCCGGGTATGAAGCGAGATGTAGGGTGATTTGTGGAGAACTGCTTGACGTGCCTACAAGTAAAAGCTAATCATCAAAAGCCGTATGGAGCAGTACAACCGTTGCCAGTGCCAATGAAGAAGTGGGATGAGATCACTATGAATTTCATCACAAAGTTGCCTCAAACTCCTCAAGGATATGATTCAATATGGGTGATTGTTGATAGGCTGACAATATCAACTCATTTCATTCCGATCCGAGAAGATTATCAAGTGTCAAAGCTAGCCGAGATTTATAATAGAGAAGTGGTGAGAGACACGGAGTGCCGACATCAATAGTCTCCGATAGAGATAGTCATTTCTCTTTACATTTCTGGCAGAGTTTTCAAAATCATTTTGGTTCTAAAGCCTTGCTGAGTACTACTTATCATCCTCAGACAGACGGACAGTCGGAAAGGACGATACATACATTAGAAGATATGCTCCGAGCTTGCATTATTGATTTTAGGGGCAGCTAGGAAGATCACCTGCGTTTAGTAGAGTTTTCCTACAACAACACTTACCATTCCAGTATACAAATGACACCTTTTGAGGCATTGTATGGTACACCGTGCGGAACACCAACTTGTTGGACGGAGACATGAGATAAACCATTGGCGGGACCAGAGATTATAGCCGAGACCGAAGAGAAGATACAGAGTATCCGCGAACATATGCGAGTAGCCCAAAACCTCCAAAAGCAATATGCAGATAAGAGGAGGAAGCCGTTAGAGTTTCATGTCGGGGACATGGTAATGTTGAAGGTGTCTCCATGGAAGGGAGTAATCCGATTTGGCAAAAGAGGTAAGTTGAGAAGTTGCGTATAAGCTTGAGCTTCTTGATGAGTTGAGGGGTATCGACAATGTATTCTATGTGTCACACCTTAGAGAAACCTTGTGTGACAAATCCACTTGAGTACCCTTGGCTGGAGTTCAATTAGATGAGAAATTGAGATATCAAGAGATGCCGGAACAAGTTCTAGATAGAAATCTCAAGAAATTACGAAACAAAGAGGTTGGACTAATGAAAGTGTAGTGGCGACTTCATAGGGTACAGATGTCACTTGGGAAGCCGAGGAGGAAATGCGGTTAAAGTATCCCTTTTTGTTTCAAGATATTCCGAGGACGGAATCTTTTGAAGGGGTAAGAACTTGTAATACCGTAATACTAATTAGCAGTGAGATTATGTTAATCTTAGTGTAATTATGATTAATTAAGTTATAATATGAGTTAGGATGTTAAAAACCCATTACATAGATGTTTGGACTTAAAAAATGCCAAAAAGGAGCTACACGGGTCGTGTATGGTCACACGGGTCGTATAGAAAGCCTTTAGAAACCAAACATCAAACATTTCTAGACTCACATGGGTCTTGTAGGGCTACACGGAAAAGAAAGAACCCTTTTTTGTAATGCCTATGATGCAATTGGAGCTTATCGGCAAAAACGAATCAATTTAGGTAGGCCTTTGGAAATGATACCCTTATTTCCATGTCTTTCAGCTACTTTATCGGCTACTTTGATTTCACGTTTGTGAGTGGTTACATGTTTTTGGATGGTTCTGATGTGGATCTCACACGGGTCGTGTAATGTAATGCCCCAAAATTTGTCCCTTTTTTTTAAAAGCATATTAACGGCAAAAGCACATTAACGACAAAAGCACATTAATGTCAAAAGCGCATTCACGCCAAAAGCGCATTAACGTCAAAAGCACAATAGCTGGTGTAGTATTTTATAAAACTCGGTATTGAAAAATCTCATATTTCGAGAACCGTGTTTCTTTATAGAACAAATTGTCAAGCTTTAAAAACTTTTCTCATGACCTCGTGTCATGTCTTAAAAATTTGGTCCCAACATAAACCATTTAGTTGTAAAAATGTTTATACAACTACGGGGGTTACAACTTCATATCATACAAGACAATAGAAAGCAAGTTAGGATTACAAACCGTTACATGAGCCAGAATTCGCTCCATCTAAAATCTCAATATCCTCGAGTCATCTACCTGCTTCTATGTCTCATGTCTAGAACCTGCGATACATGGCATAAAATAAAATACATAAGACAAAAATGTCTCGTGATCTACATGGGTTTGGACACAAAACATTTATAAACATAACATATATCATTTTCAAAATCTTTGTAACCAAATCATATCATTGAAGGGTTTTATGCAAATCTATGAACTAAAACCCTAAGTTCACATGCAACCTATGAGGATCTATGTTTTCTACTATTGAACATATAAATATTTCCTAAAAGGCCACAAGAAAAATTACTAAAGAATAAAATCAGAAAACTAACCTTTTAGTTGTTTCTTGGAAGCTAAGCAACGCAAGTGCCTTGCCTCAAATGAAGTCACACCCAAAACTAGGGTTTTCGAAAGTTCCAGAGAGAGGGAAGAGTAGAAAAAGTTGTGGCTTTTATGGTGCCTAGGGGTCTCTATTTATAGTTTCCAAGTGGCCACCAGATAAGCCTTTAGAGATAAACCTTTTTGAATTCAAATAAGATAAACCTTTATCTATCAATTCAAATATATTTATCCTAACATATAATAATCGAAATTATGGATAATCCCTCCATAATTTCGTTGGCCACTTAAACTACTATAATTGTCACTTACTCAACTATTGAATAATTACAATTCAGCCCCTGCACCTTTAATTAATCAAATTAATCACCAAATTAATTCCAATTAATTCCAGATTAATTTCTAATTAATTAATATAGTTTCTAATTAATATCTTATCACCATAATATATTAATAAACTACTTATTTTATTTCTATTGATTTATTAATCATATAATAAATCAATCTTTCTCTCTCTGGATTTTTCTGCTAAACCTCTAGCCATAAGGGCAACCCAAATGGACTTTGCTACTATCAATTAGGTAAATACAACTTATTAGTCATGGCTTAGACACCTAATCCAACAGTATCCCACTTGGATAAGTCTATGACTATAATTACTAATTTATCCTCTAATTGATCAGCAAACTGTAGCTTCCTACAAACTGCTGCCGAACTCTGACCCAGTCAGTTCTGTCCATAGATAAGTGATCATATGATCCTTCGTCCAATAAGATATTTTCAGACACGAGACATGGATTGAGATCAATATTTGTCCGATACTCTGTTTCCCGATTTTCGATTCTGCTTATGAGTTTAGGACTTCTAATTGAACACATCAATTTAGTCCAGGCAAGCCAGCACTCTAGTCAACTTCAAAATCATCGAGAGGCCTACAGATATCTGTTTCCCATCAGGGTCAAGGAACGAATAAGCTTTGACTCATATGCTTATATCTTTTACCAGTCAAATCATTCACAACAACACGTTTTATAACATTGAGTTACCGATGCGTTTTCGTACTATCAATGAACAACTACCTTTGTAAATTATATAACTCATATCTTTCCACTTCAAGATCATAGGATATTATCGTCTCAATATTGCTTGTGATATAATCCATGAAGCAATCTATTGAGCGTGGGTTTATCCAATACTCAAATCTCTATTTCTAAGTACTCATGAATGTTGTAGCAATCCTATTGCCATGTCTACCTCCTTAGACAGTCTACAAACCAATTCATGACAGTCTTGATTCAATACTTACTTCCCAAAGTATGAGAGACTGTGGACCTATCTGAATAATTAAATTATTCAGGAAGTAAAACATGCGAAAGTGAAACATAAAGATCTGACTGGCAGCCACTCCCGCTTATTACCAAGTCTCCACAAGGTAATCACCAAGTCGGACCTTGTCATAAACTATTATCGGTTTCAAGATTTCTTTTAAACTTTCAATTCTAATTTTATCGTTATGTCTTTATGAATCTTTCACTCTTACTATGTATCCAAAGTATTTTATACTTATACACTTTATTGTAGATGATCTAATCGGATGCTCATCCGATAACATCTCAATATGTTATCCTATCAATTTCTCTCCTAACTCTATTCTGGTAAGGTGTACTGAGACTTTCTATGGTTCTGGAGTCTTTAGTCTACTTGACTGCACCCTAAGACTATTTCGAGGTGTCATTATGTGCCGGTGAACCACACACGCTCCATCAGAATACCAACGAGATTCTTTAACCATGAAGTCCTTTAACATCATGTCCTGACGTTAATAATTACCACTTTGAAAAAACTTTCAAATTTAACATTACTACTTTCACCCCAATCATTTCCCAATGAATTCTCACGTGAGTTCAAACAATCCATCCAGTATTCCCAGCCAGACAATGTCCTGAATCCAACTTACTATGCCCTAAGCATCAAGTCATCAGGATATGTTCATGACATTCTGATCGATTCAAGGAACTTGTGGAACTCGATCTAATCTTATTCCAAACCGTTTTGGAATCCAAATATTATTTATAATCCTTGTGTCATTATTTTCGAAAGACTATTTCCTTTCGGAGACTCTTCTCATGCATCTTGAATCTTATCAAGATCATGCTTATAATGGCTAGGTCTATGCTGGCGATTTCATCTATCCAATAGATGTCTGTGAATTACGTGAGTATGTTGCACCTTCTTTATTTCTTTCATGCCAAGTCATCACACTTTGTAATGATAAGAAAACCCTTTTCTAGGGCTATGCATCTTGAATCTCATCAAGATCATCTTGGCAGAGTTTGGATCTATCTCATAAACGTTTACAACCACCTGAGTATGCCGTATTTCTATTAAGTCTTTCATAGCGATCCGTCTCTTAACACCAAGTCATTACACTTTGTAATGAAAAGAGACGTTTCCTAGAACCAGTATGTAACCCACAAATGGAGATAGTATACAACAGCGACACTCCCACTGGCTTTGACACGGTTATGGACTATTGACAAAATCCAGGGCTTTTGGCACATTTTGAGAATCCTAACCTTCTGACATCTTAATGGAAATCTTTCAACCCTTTCTCAAAAATCCAATCCTTTGGCATATTTTTGAGAATCTGAATATCCTTTCTTGTGAGATGCCTGTGGGGTAATCCCGGGCTCATGTACCTTTGTACTGGGACACTCTTTGTGAGTCCCTATTAGTGTGCCGGTTATCCACACGCGCTCCACTAACGATTCACAGTGTGCCATACAGTATCCTTTCGTATTTCATCTTCTATTGAGAGTGCTTCTCCCAGAATCAATTACTTGACTCTAAGTATCGCCTCACTCAACCAGATGTTCTGAAGGTATGTATCTGTCCACGTTGCTTTCTTTTGATGATTCCGTTACTCCTACTGGTTTTTAGACCAGGTGTAAAATCAATCAAAATTTCACATAGACTGTGTCTCGCCCTAAGGTTCTCTTATTTGGCAGCAACCGGGCTCACCAATGCTTCCAAGTAGTAGGATTATAAATCCGTACCAACTATAGTGTTTTACCACCAATCGGTATGTCACGCTGATCATAACTACTTATGACGGTGATCAATACTACTGGCCAAGAGGAGATCATGTCAGTTGCAAAACAGAAATCTGATTTCTGCTCCAAGCCTAGTGATGACTAAAGGTTCTTTCACTTGGCTAATCCTGAACTCATTCAGGACTATCCCAACTCCCACTGTTTCCTTAGAACATGAGTTCTTTCTAAAAGAGCTCTTCTTTTACAGTTACAGCGGGATAGCCAATGAAACGACAATGCTGATCATGTTCAGGCTAGTCATGAGGTTTGGATGAACACTACAAGACCTTGGACTTTCTATGTATAAGTGGGATAATCCCAGCCTTACATTTTAGACACTGTCTGCAAGACCTACTTAGTCTAGGATGTGGTCGGAATATGGTTTATATGTACTGACTGGTATAGTGTTCATCTTATTGGAAACAAATCGGCAATGTATCTCATACATCAAGGATCGAACTATTTCGACCAATGCTCCATTATCTTCCCTAAGACACATTATAACTATTAATGTTCTTGGAAGAGAATGAACTGTGAAACATTTTTCTCAGTTTATGTTATTGCTCAGGTTCTGTGGAACTTGTACTTCCTTTGAAGTCCTCGAACTGTTCAAGGTTTCAATTCAATCGCTTATCCCGATAAGCGAAGTCATATTTGTCATACCGAATGATAAATATCGTGAAGTACAAACAATTGTGTTCTATATCAAGATTCGAGCAATACATAGCAACAGGTGTGTTCGTTGCTCTTAATCTCAATGTCCTTTACATATTTATGTAAACTTATAACTTTGTTAACTTTGATCAAGACTTGCAATCTTCAGTTGACTCTAAGTCAACTGATTCCAAAATCCTATCCTCTGGATCTTTGGGTGATTCATTTCTTGCCACATGTGCTTTATAAAGAACTTAATCATCATCTGTCTCTAAGTCAGATGATTCCAAAGTCCTGTCCAACTGGACCTTTGTTTTATTCATTTCTTGACACATTAAGACCTCAATTCATCAAGTGACTTTAAGTCAAATGATTTCAAAGTCATGTCCAACTGGACCTTTGGTTGAATTGATTCTTATAACATTTGTATTAACAATCATAAATGACACAATTCTTGAATCCAAACACTTTAGATGCATCAACATTCAAGTTATTACTAATCATACATTCAACACATTCATATAACATTTCAAGGACAATTTTATACAACAGGTGTTAAAAGAAAATAGACAATTTTATTAAAACAAAAATCCTTTAACAATTTAATATATGATAGACAATGTCAAAATGCATCAAAAGGCTAATAACAATATTTTAATATCTATCTAAACTTCAAAAATGCACGAGAAAATGTGCTCATATGCGCCAGAGTCATGTGCCCTATTGATTCCCTGCATACAAACCAAAATGTGACTATAAAATTTAAAATTAAATTAAACCTTTTAAAATCGATTTAATTATCCTTTAATTAAACCATTAATTAAATTAATTAAATTTTGATATTTTAAACCTTTTAAAATATTTTAGGATTTATCTTTTAATTTTTGCCAATTTAAAAACAATTAAATTAAATTAAATTAAATCCTTGAATTATCTTTTAATTACCAATTAATTAAATTAATTCAAATGTAGATAGGTTTTACCAAATTAATCAAATTAATTTAAACCTATCTTAAACCCCCTAATTTCGATTTCAAATAATGGGTTTAAGGTTATCCATTTAATTAATCAATTAAAGTTACCAAAAATAGAAAACCTTCTAAAACCCTAGCAAAATTTCGAAAATCATAAGGGGGAGGGGCTAGGGTTTTCAAAACCCTAACCCTAAATCGATTTCAATAAAATTACGGTTTATAAGCTTTAAACCCTAAAATTTAGGAAAACTATTATAGCAATTCAACAAGAAAACAGCCTAAAAGCTCTGATACCACTGAAGGGTTTTATGCAAATCTATGAACTAAAACCCTAAGTTCACATGCAACCTATGAGGATCTATCTTTTCTACTATTGAACATATAAATATTTCCTAAAAGGCCACAAGAAAAATTACTAAAGAATAAAATCAGAAAACTAACCTTTTAGTTGTTTCTTGCAAGCTAAGCAACGCAAGTGCCTTGCTTCAAATGAAGTCACACCCAAAACTAGGGTTTTCGAAAGTTCTAGAGAGAGGGAAGAGTAGAAAAAGTCGTGGCGTTTATGGTGCCTAGGGGTCTCTATTTATAGTTTCCAAGTGGCCACCAGATAAGCCTTTAGAGATAAACCTTTTTGAATTCAAATAAGATAAACCTTTATCTATCAATTCAAATATATTTATCCTAACATATAATAATCGAAATTATGGATAATCCCTCCATAATTTCGTTGGCCACTTAAACTACTATAATTGTCACTTACTCAATTATTGAATAATTACAATTCAGCCCCTGCACCTTTAATTAATCAAATTAATCACCAAATTAATTCCAATTAATTCCAGATTAATTTCTAATTAATTAATATAGTTTCTAATTAATATCTTATCACCATAATATATTAATAAACTACTTATTTTATTTCTATTGATTTATTAATCATATAATAAATTAATCTTTCTCTCTCCTGGATTTTTCTGCTAAACCTCCAGCCATGAGGGCAACCCAACTGGACTTTGCTACTATCAATTAGGTAAATACAAATTATTAGTCATGGTTTAGACACCTAATCCAACAATCATAACACTTGATGTTAAAATCATTATAACTGAAACGTATCATCGTTTTGCTTTTAAAGCCTTTCATAGAGAGTTTGACATTATAAAACTTTCAATTCTTAAACTTGATTGGTTATCAAACACATTTGGAATTTTATACTTAGGGTCTTAATCACTCTTGGTGATACCCCAAGTCTATACTGAGATGGTAAGAACATAATCAAACCACCTCAACATCTTATCGCATGCTTTGACTGGTATCATAACATGCTTGATTTTTATACTTAGGGCATTAATCACAATTGGTGATACCCCAAGTCTATACCAGAATGGAGAGAACTTGATCAGTCCATCCTGGCATCATTAGTTTAGGACATCTACTTCGCGAAGGGGTCGGTACCATCCCAGTAGATTCCTCTATGTTCCGTTACGGGAACATTATGGCCCGGGCACAAAGAACTATGTTCTTTGTTCATACTGCTTTACATTTCTTTGCTTGCATTAAACACCAGTCATTCATACCCATAGCATTGCTTATCATCAAAACATTCATTTACAAATACATTAAGGCTAGATGCCAAAACTTTCTTTCATAAACATTCGTAAGGTAGATGCCAAAACTTTCTTTCATAAACATTCGTAAGGCTAGATGCCAGAACTTTCTTTCATAACTTTTATAGGCTAAACGCCAAACTTAACTTTCATAACTTTCATAGGCTAAACGTCAAAACATAATTTCATAACATTATATGGCTTCATGCCAAAACACTCTTTCATAACTTTATAGGCTAAACTCCAAAACATAACTTTCAAATCTTTATGGCTTGATGCCAATACATACTTTTCAAACATTGTAAGCTTAATGCAAAAAACATAGCTTCATAACATTATTCGACTTAATGTCAAATCATACTTTCAAAACGTAGTGGGCTTAATGTCAAATCATATTTTCAAACTTAGTATAAGACTTTCATAATCATGTCATAAATATATAAAATTGCATATCATTTCATATTTGAAAGTCACATAAACTATATAAACATTTTGTCATGCACCTCATAGTAGGAAAAAGCCACATATACTCACCTTAGTAGCTAGGTACGCCTAGCTACACTAATCCACTTTCTCTAGCCTTTCGTTGCTTCCAAACGTCCTCCAATCTATATTAATCTAATGGAAGATTATAACTTATTAGACAACTAAACACATAGTAATTGTCTAATACTTCTTGAACTATTGCTAGTTATCATCTAGTTCCATTCCAAATGTCCAAGTGTGATTCTTAAAGTAAAATACCAAATTTGGACATTTTTACCCTTTTGCCCCATTTTGACCAAAAACGGTATTTTCGGGTTTGTACAAGGTTATTTCCACAACTTTCTAAGTTTTACATACTTGTAAGCTTATCTCAATAATTAGATGTCAAAACATCTTTTATTTCTTTCTCATTTACGTCATTTTGGCAAATTTTAATCGATAAAGTTTCTAAAAATAGAAACCTTCAAAAATATTGATACTTTCCTTTAAATATAACTTATATGCTTACAATACTTCATAATTTTCATTCCAACTAAATTAAATGTTATTTTGAACATTACTTTGCCACATACTAAAATCTAAAATCGTCTCATAAAAATCGGAATCCAAGATTCCATTCAAATGTACCAAACATTGTTCCTTTTTGCAAGTTTATTAATAAAGGGTCCTTAATAATATTACATAACTCATCGGTGATCAATTATGTGTTAACAAACACTTTATCATACTATCATGAGTTCCTTTTAGACTTTATGTTCAATTTCCAAAGAATGGGTTAAAAAATAGCCATTAACCAATTTCACAAATTATCATTTTTTATTAAACATTTCAATTTGATGGCAAGCATGACTCACATATACAATGTATGGGAATTCAATTTCACAAATATAGAACAATTTGCCAATGGCTTTTAAGACTTTTCCAACATGTCTCAAAAGTCTCTTTAACTGCATAAAATTTAAATTCGTCTTTGAACATACTCTTTTTCTTTTCTTTTAACTTGTTCCCAAGCTGAGTTCTTGCCCGTTTTTGCTCGATAAGTCAGACCACAAGGCAACATCATCACTGCATCTTGTTTTCATTGCTACCAACATCCATGCCACCATCAGTGGCGATTCTGTCCCGTCAAAACAACCCATAACAACAAGCACCTTAAAGTTTCGACATCTCGTGTCTCTTCATATGGCTGCTATGTTTCCAACTTTAAATCTTAATCTCTGTTTCAATTCCCATGCAAAGATTCAAATGTTATGCCTCAAGTTTACAACAAGTTTACAATTAATCAAAGTTGTGGAGGTCCAAACGCATTAAGTACCAACACTAGATATTATGATTTTATTAAACTCATTGCATGAGGTTTATCAGAAAAATCAGCCCCAAATCCCACTTCCATTAACCAAATCGTGAACTCAAAATGCAAAGATTCTAGAAATATAGAGTTTACCTTGAAAATTCTGCTCATTGAGAAAATCAGAAGTTTGGGGTTGTTGAGTGTAGAAAATCGGACCACCCACAGCCTCTGTTCACGACAGGAGATCCAACCACCACTACCAGCCAGCCAACGCTGCCGGCAGCAGCAGATTCTGTCGGGATGTGGACCAACCAGAACCGTCATTCACTTCTAATCCTTTCTGTCCCTCCTGAATCGCGACCACGGGGACCACAGATGGTCTCTACCCACTTTCTCTCTGATTCGTCTTCATTCTCAGCCAATAGCTCCACTGCCGGTGGCTCTCCAGGTGGCTCTCCAGCCCCCCTCCGGCACCGTGAATGGCTTCAGGCTCCACCACCGAGCTCAATCTCCCTCTGTCTCGCGTATTTTATGTCGTTCATGTCTTTCGATTTCCCTCTGATCAAAATCACACACCACCAGGTCGGAATCGACATTCTCTTCAAAACTGTGTGTATCTCCGGCCGACTTCAGTTTTCTCCAGCAGCAACCATCGTTGTTGTCCCTCTATCTCTTATCTTTCTCGCTCTCGCTCTCACTATCTCTCCCTTCATTTGGTCTCTTTTCTGATCGATCTCCCCTCTCATCCTTGGGTTTTCATGAACATTGATTCACACACACACAAGGTCGGGCATGTGTGTGCGTGTTCCGATCATGACACCCAAATTCTCCCCTTTTCTCTTTCTTTCTTTTCGATTTGGTAATACCGAGAATGGAGTCGCACATAGGAAAAATGCGTAAACCAGGTTCTACAGCTGGAATTTGACCTGGTCAAGTTTAGGAGAGAATTGACCAAATTACCCTTGGGACAACATTTATACCAATATTTTTCCTGATTTTTATGTTGGCATATCTTCATCATACGACACCTGATTTTTCAAACTTTATACCTATAGAAAGGTGGGAATGAGCTTAATAACTTTCCCCTACTGACTTAAGTCCAATTCTCAATATATTTTCTGATATCAACCATTGAATATGACCCTTTGGTCATTTTTGTCACTTTTGGGCCATTTTAAAATTTTCATAACTTCTTCGTTATAACTCCAAATGGCATGATTCTTTTTCCTATATTTTTTTATCTCAAATATTACCAAAGTCTCCTTGAGGACTTTTTCCTAATTCCTTATAGATTTTGAGATATTAATTTTTAAAGATTGTTCAATAAATTTTTCACTTTTTGTCCTTTATTCCCAAATTTGTTCTTGTATCCTTAAAACAATATTCAAGATGAAATATCACTGAGTGGTGGTGAACCCTCATCTCTTCTTTCTGGGCCCGCCCGTACCAGCTAACTCGCTTTCCTCTATTAACTTAATAAAAGGCCTTAACATATAAGTTCCAACATTTTCACCTCCTTTGACCTTTTTGCCCTTTAATACAATGTTTAAAGGTCAAATTATATCTTACACGCATGAATAAATTTTTGGTTGTCACATGTAAGCCCACATGGGTCATGTGTCGCATCAGATCCACTTTTTAAAGTTGGATTTCTTTCATTTTTTGGGTAAAATCACTTCGTCCAAACTCTCTCTAAAACCCTAGGAACTTATTCATAAACCTCCAAAGTCGAAATTGAGGCCTATAATTCATGAATTGAAGCTAGGGTTCGATACTTTACGGTTGAAAGGTAATTCCCTTTGTTTTTAGCTTCAATTTGATGGTGGTATTGTTTGAGTTGAGATGGTTCGAGGTGGTATTGATGAACCACTTGCAACTAGCATGAAATAAAGTAAGTTTACTTGGATTAGTGTGTATAAGGGAGTTTTAATCTTAAACACGAGCTAATAAAGTGTTCGTTCTTGCGTTTCAACGGTTGAATGGGTCGGAATGGTAGAATTGGAAGCTACAACTAAGATAGTGTTATTATCTTTTGTTTGTAACTCTTTTCTATCTTTCAAAATTCTTGATTGTTATGGGTTCAGCATGAATTGAGGTTGCTTTTGAATATTGAGTATTGACTCAGGCTGTTATGTTACAACCAAAGCTAGACAGTAGCACGGTACGCGAGGTTCAAGAGTTCCACAGATTGAGTCGGCATCAGGTGAGTAGTTACTTATTAGATAAACTATGCTTTGTTGAGATGTTTATTGCAGATAAGAAGTATGATATGTTTTGATTTGCTTGAGTATAGCCAAACTCGAGTGTTTGAAGTGATGAGTTATAGTGTGTGTATCACACTAAGGACTGAGATAGTCCATTGAGATTTACTTAAACGAGATATTGGATGATACAATCCTATTAACCCTTAATTACTCACTGAGCTCTTGTAGCTCATAAATTGCTTGTTAATGTTGTTTGTGTTTAGGTTCTCGTAGTGGTGACCGCAGGAAGCGTAGCATCAAGGGATAGATATATTTTGGACTTGGACTTACTTGTTTATTTTGAACTATGATGTTGACCCGGTTTTTGTATAACTTTTATAAAAACTTGATGTACATAGGTTAGGACTTAAACTATGTTTTTGTAACAACTTTGTATGACTTGTTTCTTAACTTAGATTACACCTTTTAACCATGTGTTAATTTTGACTATATTAAGGTGTAATTTAATTGTGAGGAACCGGGCGTAACAGTGTCGCCAGAAGGTTGGTTGCTTAGTGCTAGCCTTAGGAAGTTGGGTTTTGTTAAGTGGTAGAGTTTCTGGTAGAGTTGGGTTATTTGATCGAGTAAGAGCGGGGGTGATTGTTTGTGAATTCTTCAAAATGATAATTTTCAAGTTTCGTTCATCTGTTCTCGTTCGGGTTGAGTAATAGCGGTGGCGCGTGCAGTAGAGCAACCGGGAAGGTGTGGAAAAGAGATGGTTATTAGTGTGCTTGTTCATTGGCAGTAAGAGCACTTCAGTTCTTTAGCATTGGGAATGATAGGCTCGAGTATTCGGTTTTCTTTCGAATGATGGATCAGTCATGTAAGAAGCTGTAGGTATTAGTGGAGGTTTTAGGAAGGGCGTTAGGGATTGGTTGGATAATCAATCAGGAGAAAATGATTAGGAGTGTTAGTGTGTTAAAGTTTGGACCGGGTTTGGATGGTCGAGATACGGTTGAGTTTCTCCCTTGAGAAGTGTTGGCCTGTTATGTAGAGAGGGTCGTGTGTTGCGGCCCTTTTTTAGAGAATCAAGTAGATTCGCTGGTTGAGTTCGTTATGGTTGGTTGGGAAGTTGATCCTAGATCGAGAACCTGGAGGGATTGTCAAGTGTGTAGCCCTGTGGGCGGATTTGGAAAGGTTGTGTGTAGCCCTGCGGGTGGATTGACGAGTGTTAGGCGTTGTTCTTGGTCGTCCGATTTGTTCTTGCAACTGAGGGAAATCGAAATGAGTCAGGGAAGGACTATGAGTCCAGTTGTGGGCTAGGCCGAGCAGAGAACCTGAAATGATGAAACAGGGAAGGGCCTGCGAGTTCGGTTGTGAACCAAATGGAACGGGGAACCTGTGATTCCATGTATGTTAATGATGAGTGCAGGAATAGCCTAATGGGCTGTGCATGAGTGGTGTATCTCATGCTTGTATCTTGGTTGATCGGATGCTCTTGGACAGAGTTCTTGTGAGTCGGTAGATCGGTAGTTGTGGCAGTGTGAATAATGGTATGGTGTTATGCGTGGGATGCTTTCGAAAATGGTGTAAGTTATATTGTTAGCCATAGGGCTATGTAAGATACTCTGAGGGTGAGTATTTGAAATTTACGGGCCGACATAGATTAGGCATGTGGCGGTCGGTGAGGTTCTCGAGCGCCGGGGTATGGGTTTGATTTAAAGGAGTTGTAGTAGGGTGTTTGTGAGCCTTCGAGGTTCTGTGGTGAGACCTTTTTGATTCAGGAATTTCGAGCATGTAAGGAGTTAAGTGCCCATGATCTTGTTGATATTGGTGGCGAGATCTTTCTGCTTTGGACATGTAGGGATAATAATAACCATGAAATGGTTAATCTGCTAGTGCGCGATTACTGCATGTAAGGAAAGGATTTCGAGGACGAAATCTAGTTAAGTGGGGGAGAGTTGTAAATCCCAAGAAGTCCAAGGTTCGGTTTCAAAGAGTCAAAGTTCGCGGAATAAGGAGCAAAAATATGGAAAATGGTAAGGAGAGGACATTAGCGCCGCTAATGAGCCCATTAGCGACACTAATGTGGCTGGTGGCGCTAATATCCTTTTTCGCATCGTTAACTTGCCAGGCTGTTCGGCGGATTCGCACGATCTTCATTAGTGATGCTAATATGGGTATAAGCGGCGCTAATGGCGCTGTTTGGGCCAAAACCCTAGAATTTCATGCTTGAGCCGTATATAAAGGAACCGTAACCCTAGGACAGCCGCATTTCATGCCTTAAGCCCCCAAAAACACCATTTTCCCTCTCTAACCTTCTTGGATGAGTTTTTGGTGTTTTTAGCCTCTTTAGATGGATTTTTGAAGCCTTGATGATGCTTGAAAGATGGTAGTTGCTAGAAGTTGTTTCTCTTGGGTGAAACTTCAAAGATCTGCATTTATCTGGACCATTGTGAGAAAAGTTTCCACCTTTATGATTTGTTAAGGTTCTTATGATGTTTCTAGTAAGATTTTGTGGTTTGAAATGTTGTAATGGTCCCTGTTGATGATTGTCCATGGTTGGAAAGGATAAAGTTTGGAACTTTATGCCTTATGGTCTGATTTAGAATCTTTTAACTAGTTTAGAGAGTAAGCCAAACTCTCCGTGATGGTTTAGTTGAAGTTTTGGACCTCAGATCTGGTTATTTGACTCGCATGGTTATGTTTGCATGTTAAAGTTAGGATTTTTATGGACTTATGGACTATTTGGAATATCCCTAGAAGGATTAAGACATTAGCTGAATGGATTAAGAACTTAATGAACATTTCTGGACTGTTCATAGTTAGCGACCCTAACTGGAGGAGTTAGTGGCGCTAACTGCGCCTGTTGAATTTTTTGACTTTTGGTCAAACTTGAGGGTTTTGGATGCTGGTCTTATAGTTTTATCCTGTTTGGGACTTAGGGGGTTCTAAGTGGAGTTTACCCTTGATAGGAAGTGTGTATTGTCGGGATCTGAGGTCACTCGCGTGGGGTGCTGTCTAAGCTTGAGGTCACGAATCAGGTGAGTCTTCTCACTATACTATGGGTGATGTTACATGCGTAGATAGACTTTATTTCTTTGTGTAATAATGTGATTATTTGTGATTTAGGTGTTTGCCGACGAAATTCGATGACTGCAGGACTATGGACCGACAGTGCCGGCGTGAGAGTTGATGACGATGTTTGCCGGCGAAAGCCGATGACGATGTTTGCCGGCAAAAGCCGATGACGATGTTCGCCGACGAAAGCCGACGATGATGTTTTCCGACGGATTGGGGCAAGCACGAGAATCGAGGACGGATCAGGGCAAGCCCGATAGTCACACGATGATTTCCGAAGGATCGAGGCAAGCTCGAGAGTCGAGGACGGATCGGGGCAAGCCCAAGAGCCACGCGATGATTTGTTAAACGATGATTTTATGTGATGGGATAATGTGATATTTTTGGGGAACTCACTAAGCTTTGTGCTTACCATTTTACCCTAACATGTTTTTCAGGTAATTACTGCTTGAGCTTGGAGCATGACGCGATTGTACAACATCTGAGGTTTCAATGATAAGTCTTCCGCTAGATGATGTTTTCAAATGTTTTTGATTTAGGAATTCTAATGTTTGAATAACAAGTTTAAATTTGGATGATTTTATTTGGTGACTCGTTTTACGAAATTGTGCTGTTTTAAAAACGAAAATTTTATTACGAAATTTGAGACGTTACAGAAACATTCAATCTTTCATTCGATGACTACTACATAAAAAAGTCTCAGACAGCCTTTCCAATGTCATCCATCTTTCCTGAATCTAATTATCAATCAAAGCATTCAGCACCCTCTTCATCATATTAAATATGTTCTTTATTCGCTTAGTTATTTCATATTTTGTTTTCTTAATATTCATCTTGATTCGAATCCAACATTCAACACGTTCTCTTGTAAACCTTTAGACATATAAAAGATGTTTTACCATTATAACTCGTTTGCAGGATTCACATAGTATGTTAGGTTGCCATGATTATTCTATTTTTATTAAATTATATATAATTACAAACTCATGATGTGTGAAATATTTGATTCTCCGTATATTGATGTCCAAAATTCTATTAAAAAAAAAAAAAAAAAAAAAAAAAAAAAAAAAAACTTAAGAAGAGTTCACATCTTAAAAGCAAATAACATGTGATAATCACCATTAAGATCGTCCAGTTGTGATTAGTTGCAAATCGATCATTCCATATAATAGAGAGTTATTTCATATTGGAATCTGGCATCCCATATGCAGTTCATTCAAAAAGACATACTGATTAGAAAATAAAAAATAAAGATGTGTGTTGTTGTGGACCTGTGGTGGCATTTTTTATTTTTTTAAAAGGATTTAATTCTTTTTTAATAATTTATTATAAAAAGTTATAGGGGAAGATGGAATATCTCCATCCACATAAAGAAAACGGCTTTAAATATTATTCTATTAATTAAAAAGTGTGAAGTTTGCCCATGTTACATAAAGTTACCCGAATTTTTTATGAGGGCTTTGTTACGTTTTTTTTTTTGGATTTTCCAACTTCGTTTTTAATTGGGTGTGACACGTGTTGTGTGTGTGAGGTCCATACCGCCTTCTTCTTTACGATATCTTGACGCCTGGTTTCCTCAACCTTTGCCTTCTGCGGTTTCTTTTTTGGGTTTTTGGATTTTGCATGTTTACCGATTCCTCTCATTTTCTTTGTCGGTTGCTTCTCTTTGACGCGAGTGTGGTGAATTCCCGTTGTTAGTGGTTTGTTGCATCCCTTTCGTATTCCTTTCTTCGTCGTTTCTTCTCTTCGTGTATCTCTCCGGTGAATTTCCGTCGTTTTGGGGGTTTCTTATCGGTGGAGCTTCTTCTTCGTTTTTGCATGTGGGTGCGTTGCTTGCGCTGTGTGAAGGTTAGCTTTCTCACTTAGTTTTTTTTTTCTCCATTGGGTTTTTTATTTTGTTGTTTAGCGTTCTTCCATTCCAGAACCATCTTCACCCCCACCGCTTGATCTTTACACCTCACGCGAAAACGGGAACACAGTCGATCTTTACGCCATGGAGATCCGATTGTAGCTGAAGCTCTGTGTCGATGGTTTCTGCGACTTCCCATTCCTTCAATTTTCGATTCTTTTCGATAATCTTTGCTGTGTCCATTTCGTTCTCACTCGATTGCTGTTTCCATTTCGTTTTCAATCGATTTCTGTGTCGGTGGTTTCTGCGACATAGTCGCCACCGCCCACAACTCCTTCCTGTGTCATCTCTCTCTACCACCTACAAAACATTTCTTTCTCAATTATCCTCTGTGTTTTTTTTTCACAATCGAATCATATGAACGAATTCAGTCGATCGGAGCTTTCCTTTTCAGTAAAGTGAGTTACCGTATTGGCGATTACCCTAACTTGAATGTCCTACCGAATGACGAATTGGATGTCGACAATCAGGAACCTAGGGTTGCGGTTATTGAAAACCCGATGGATTTGCTTAGATCAATCGAAAAACCATTGAAGGATCGTGAAACGTCTGCTGGATTTAGCTTGGAAGGGTTGGAAGTTTTTTGGATTTTCCAACTTCGTTTTTAATTGGGTGTGACACGTGTTGTGTGTGTGAGGTCCATACCGCCTTCTTCTTTACGATATCTTGACGCCTGGTTTCCTCAACCTTTGCCTTCTGCGGTTTCTTTTTTGGGTTTTTGGATTTTGCATGTTTACCGATTCCTCTCATTTTCTTTGTCGGTTGCTTCTCTTTGACGCGAGTGTGGTGAATTCCCGTTGTTAGTGGTTTGTTGCATCCCTTTCGTATTCCTTTCTTCGTCGTTTCTTCTCTTCGTGTATCTCTCCGGTGAATTTCCGTCGTTTTGGGGGTTTCTTATCGGTGGAGCTTCTTCTTCGTTTTTGCATGTGGGTGCGTTGCTTGCGCTGTGTGAAGGTTAGCTTTCTCACTTAGTTTTTTTTTTCTCCGTTGGGTTTTTTATTTTGTTGTTTAGCGTTCTTCCATTCCAGAACCATCTTCACCCCCACCGCTTGATCTTTACACCTCACGCGAAAACGGGAACACAGTCGATCTTTACGCCATGGAGATCCGATTGTAGCTGAAGCTCTGTGTCGGTGGTTTCTGCGACTTCCCATTCCTTCAATTTTCGATTCTTTTCGATAATCTTTGCTGTGTCCATTTCGTTCTCACTCGATTGCTGTTTCCATTTCGTTTTCAATCGATTTCTGTGTCGGTGGTTTCTGCGACATAGTCGCCACCGCCCACAACTCCTTCCTGTGTCATCTCTCTCTACCACCTACAAAACATTTCTTTCTCAATTATCCTCTGTGTTTTTTTTTCACAATCGAATCATATGAACGAATTCAGTCGATCGGAGCTTTCCTTTTCAGTAAAGTGAGTTACCGTATTGGCGATTACCCTAACTTGAATGTCCTACCGAATGACGAATTGGATGTCGACAATCAGGAACCTAGGGTTGCGGTTATTGAAAACCCGATGGATTTGCTTAGATCAATCGAAAAACCATTGAAGGATCGTGAAACGTCTGCTGGATTTAGCTTGGAAGGGTTGGAAGACGTCGAGGACTTTGTTTGGGTGAGTATTAGGTTTTTTTCTTTTAAAATTGCTTCAATTACACTGGATATCTGTTTCTACTACCACTAATTTCTGATTAACAATAGATTTATGTGATTTTCAGAGCTTATATGCAAAAAGTGGACTTGCATGTTTACTTTGGCATACAACTTCACAATTGACAACAAATTCTGATTTTTTGCCTGCAATTTTTTTGGCAACTATAACAATGTGGATGGTAAATTGGGGGAAGTAGCAGTTTTTGATATCAATATCTTAAGTGAACGTCCTTTTTCCCCTAAGGAGGGGATGGAATTAAATGGCTGAGTTCAGTTGCTTTTGCTGTGTCTTTGCTTGATAACGGATATCTATGGAAGTTTGAAGTTTTGGTTTATTGCTATTTGAACTTCTAAAGTTCTGAATAAAGATTCTATTGGAAATAACTCAGGGATATCAAGAAGAGTCTTTAGACACAGGGCGATCTACTCATCTTCTTCATCTAATGAAAAATGCTAACAAAGCATTCAGAGAGAATCGTTATGAAGAGGTAAGTAATTAGATTACTTACTCCATACATTCTGTTCTTTTCTTTCTTCATACCAAGCCTGAAAGCAACTCATCGTACTTGGTAATAAAACAATGTTTATTAATGAGGCAGTTAATTATTATTCCAGAGCTCATATCATCAAGCCAGATGATCCTATCATTATTAGCAACTGATTGTCTTTATTTTGAGTTTGTAGGTTATTTTGAAGTAATCTATTGTATCATCAAGTATCGGGTTCTAATTTGTTCTGATTATGATTTTTCTTCCATTTAGGTTTTGGAATCTGATATGCATTGTAAGTTTTTGATGAAATGCCTATGATATGCATCGGTTATGATTGTCATTTTGGTACGTATTCCTCTCCTTTGATCATCATTCTCTCCTGAGTTCTTGACTGATTTTCCGTTGAGATATCTTGGGTTGTTGACTGTATTTATTTGAACCTTGATGTGATTTTTTTTGATATATTCGTAAGTGTGAACAAGGCGTGAGTAATGCTTGAGGTTCTCCTAAGCGTGGACAAGGCGTGAATATTTATCTGAATTTATATATCTGTTTGTATAGCATGTGATGGCTATCTGTTTGTATAGCATGTGATGGCAGGTTGATTTTGGATAAACACAGATAAACATTGACCTTATCTTGAAGTTTTAACCTTGATGGAATTGTAGATGTAATTTCTTTCTCTCAATGTTTTTGTTTTTCAAAAAAAGACGAGAATACCCTTACCATAATGTTAATGTGGTGATTTGTGGGTACTACTGGCACTTGATAGGATTCAAAAAAATGAGGAGTTAGCATATGACGTAATTACTAATTAGTCTTGGTCTCTATGAATAAAAGAAAGAATTAAAGTACCGTTAAATTTGTAAACAGTTATTGACTTTTTTTTTCTTTTTTTTAATCTTCAGCAATTACTGGCACTTGAAGCAAATATATTCCTTGGTGGGCTTAACTTGTATGATCAACATAGGGACATGAGACTGGATATTGATAACATGTCATACGAGGTTTTAATACTATTATTATTAGTATTATCTTTTAATATACTTTATACTTTTTGAAAATCAGTTTTCTTTATGATTTGATCGATTTTTTTTTTCTCATAGGAACTACTAGCACTTGAAGAAAAAATGAGTACAGCCAGCACAACATTATCTAAAGAGGAATTATCAATATCCATTAAAAAAAGTATATATCAGTCTGTGCAATTAGAAGATGGAAAAATGAGGCATAGTCTGGGTTCATAGGACAGCAAATGCAGTATTTATCAGGTAATTATTATTATTATTATTATTATCACCTTATTAGATTTTTTTTATAAACTAAAGGTGCGAATTGAGGTCCTTTTTCTTCACATGAAGGTACTGCAAATGTGAAATGCCCTACAACCCTGATGACTTGATGGTTCAATGCGAAGGATGCAACGACTGGTATGACATTTTTATGTTTCAAAATTATATAATAGTTGAAAACGAAAAAGAATGCATGTTTCAAACATTTGGGTACAAAAAGATGCTAGGGCTATTTATAATTAGATAGAGTTGTACTAATATAACGATGATATTATTTCCATAATAAAAAATTTGACCTAAATCGTCCAGGAACAACTATTATTTACGTATATCACTGATTTGCTTATTTTGATAGCAAGTTTCTATAATTAAACATAATAAAACAAATAAAAGGCTATCTGTTCGCATTGTGTGTTTTTACTTGTATAAAGAAATGAATCACTTCCATGTAAACATACACACACATATATCTTATAAGATGCACATACAATCATGGGTTTGTATTTTTTTGCGGTTTTTTTTTACTTGATTAACATGAATTGAGTTTTATTTTATGTAATTTTATAAATCATGCAGATTTCATCCTCCTTGCATTGGTATGACAATTGAAGAAGCAAAAAAATTGGACCAGTTTCTGTGCTCAGATTGTTCTTCTGATGATGATGCAAAAAGACCATTGAACCCATTCCCAGTTTCACCATTTTCTGATGAGAAGGTAAGAATCCTGAATTCACCTCATCATGCTATTTTACAACACAAGGGCAAATCTGTAAAAAGTCATGACCGAATATGGAAAATCATATTTCCTTTTCTTTCTATACAACAATTGATGGTAAGTTAATATTAGTATTTAATCAAGAAATGGCAATGTACTTTTATTGTTTTGTTTATGATAGCATGTTACTTTCAATTCTTCCTATTACACCATTGTCCCTTGCAATATAACAATTGATGGCACTGAATGCAATAAATAGCAACATACTTTCATTGATGTGATAATGTGGTGGCTGAGAGTATGGTGATCGAGGAATCGGAGGGAGATGTTTCCGGAATAAATGTTCAGTCGAAAGTAGATTCGGATCTTCAATCGTTGTGCCGACAACATACTCGAAATTCTGCCACGAGTGCTGATGAGAAGCAAATGAAGCAAACCGACAGGGATATTATCATCTATTCTCCAACTATATTTTATTCTCTCATGCTACAAACTTCTACTCTTTGGGTTGACTTCGGGGAAGCCTGCAGCCACAATGGGGAAAATGGATAACCAAGAAAATAACTTTATTTTTCCATCCATCGTGTTTTAGGTTGATGATGATATTTCAGTTTCTCGCCCTTTATGCTTATTGTGCAGTAAAACAATAATGGTTAGGATACCAATACCATTGAAAAGATGAGTAGGTTTGGAGTTCTGATTGAAGGTAATCTTTTTTGAAATCAATAATTAATTTGAGTCAAAATTAGAAACTATGATCAATGCAGCTTAATATGACTCATAAATGTTTGAAGGTTGTCAACCTTTAAACAGTCTGCGAAACCGGATGCCATTCATCTTATGTGATGCATCTGATAATTTGATGTGGATTAAATAGGCTATAAATCCTGCAATGGATATGATCTCTCTTCGATTCTACAACACGAATATATGAAAGTATGTTGCTTTTTCATGGATTTAGCCCTAAAATAAAGACTGAAAAATTAAAGAACACTATTGATGTCGCTTTGATGGTTATGCAGGTTGCATGCTATTACTAATTGACAAGGCATGGGAGAGCTATCATGATGTTAAGTTGTATGATCGAAGCTTAATATGGTAAACTTTTTAAAATTACTAAAATACCCTCATTAAATTATTGTATTTTTTGTCCGTTAAATCGACTCATGAACTGATTGTTTTGTATCGATGATGTTCTTTTTCTTCTTTAAATTGGGTTTCTAAGATGGAAAAATCATATTACAATGACTCAATCTGCAGAAAACCTTAAAACCCCAAGACTACGAATGTCATGGGCTGACATGGCTCAGGAGGAGATGGAGGCTGAGGAAGAGGGGCAATTTGGTAATTTCAGTGGCCCATTCGCAGAGACTGGTGGAAGGATGAAAGTTACCCGAAAACCAGAATTGTCAAGAGAACAAAGGGATTAGAAAAAAATAAGTTCATTCTCCCCATTCTCCCCTCGACCCGTGCAAAGCACGGGTTACCCACTAGTTTATCTTAAATACCATTCTTCAACTACTAAATTTTTAGCAGCACAACTTTGGTGCCACCATACAAAGTTTGAAAAGATGAGTGTCTTGGTGTCCTGGGCAAGGAAAGAAGTTGCTCGTTTAAGAACTCAAAAGGCTAAGCCTTTGCTGCTTCCTCCCACATCTCAGTCTCAGGTACGTCTTTCTCTACCATCATCACAGATGCAAACACGTGCTACGTTTTATGAAATAGATTCCCAGTCTCATTTCATGTTAGTTAAAGAATAAATTCTGTTTTCATGTTTACATAGTTTTTGTTCCTTTTCTCAAAGCATAAATTCTGTCCGCTGAACAGGTTGGAGAAATTGAAATTCTAGCCGACGTACGGTGCACGGAATGCAGAATCAAGGTAGCAGAAGAAATGTCAAAAATGAAAGGTAAGATGTCAAAATGGAAAAGTTTTTCTTCTACGAAACACGAGTATATGAAAATTTAAATTTATGACTGGACAGAGGCATATACTTTAACCTCGATGTCAACCAATGATAAATAGCGAAGTGTATCACATCATTGATTGTGATTTTAAAACTAGATGCTAAGAAGTTAAAGTTTGTTATGACATCGTAAGAAAATATTGGTTATATGTTCGTAGGTATGGAGTCCATAGAGGTTGATGTGTTGGGGAAGAAGGTGATACTCATTCAAAGATCCTTCACCGACAACATATGATCAATTATTGAGCTCTTGTTTTTTTGGTATGTACTTTGTGTAGATGAATATCTTCATATATGATCCTTAATTGATTAAAGAAGGAACATACTGCATATACAGGAATATTAACTATTCACGAGTAGGCATGTCCTCAATCATGTTACATTTGTCGGGGGAGAATATTGTACTTATGCAGAATTTTGTCATTTCTTTTGCACCTTATGGATGTACCTAACCGGTAATATGATTATTTTGCTTTACCAACTTTTGTTTATGTATTGGTAATTGTTAGAATGCGGCTTGGATTTTAATGACCCCTATAAGTAGCACGATCGGGAATGAAAATTTTGTTGTGCTAGGTAACCTGACAGAAGTTACCACATGAATGTATTTATACTAAAACTAACCCTATTCATGTATCGGTAAGTAATAGTTAAAGGTTTTGATAAGGGCTGAAAATTGATCATGTATAACATATATAGATTTTGTCAAGTTTTCGTGTTATTTGTATTATTCCTATTCTTAATAGAAAAAAGAGTAAATTGCATAAATGGTTATTTTTGTAGGGTGAAATAGGCAATTTTAATGCACCTTTTTTGTATCACAATGCTCGTTTTTGTGGTTCTATTATTATTATATTTTTGCATAAGTAATCCCATCGGTACAAAATTTGCATATGGTCTCACAAAAAACCGTGACCATATGCCTTTAGTCACATGGTTTTATTTCATGAAAAGTGTGAACAAATGTCGCGTCATTTTACATAACATATGACTACATTCATTTAGTGTGGCTGTATCAACTGAAAAATTGTGGCCGTATAAAAAAGTGTGGCTAATGTGTAGGAATAGTTGTTAAAGCAATCAAGCATTTTGTTCAAAAATTGTGGCCGTAAACTCTTTTTAAACACACAAGTGCATTTCGATGCTGGCTATTTTGCATGGAATGACAACATGAATAGATTGTATCTGTGGTCATAAGTGTTGATATATCAAGTATTTTTTTCAATAACCGTGACCATAAACTCTTTACAGACAAAAATGTAAATTTCGCTAGTGAGTATCATTCATCCAATAGTCACCTGAAGTTTTTTTCACTTTGGTCTTTGCTATGATATAGTCACAGAAGATTATTTATTTGAGATTTTAGACACATGAAATTAAGAAAATCATGACCAAAGTGTTGTTGTAATCAAGCATTTGTCGAATGATTGTGGCCATAAACTCTTTCCAGACACACAAGTCTATTGATAGTGACTATTATAAAAAGATTTGTTATTTAAAACTTTAGGCACATGGAATTTTGTAAACTGTGGCCAAAAGTGTTGTTGTAATGAAACATTTTGTTAAATGACTATGACCATAACCTATTTCTAGTAACAAAAGTATTTTTGGATAGTGACTATCATTCATCTAATGGTAACATGCAATTATTGTTAATGTGGCCTTTGCTAATATTTAGTTACATGAAGTTTTATTAGCATGACGTTTTTTTATCATTTTGACACACAATAATCTAGGATGCTGATCTGCAGTCGTTGTTGAGGTAAAAATAAATAACCATAATATCACCAATAGATAGGACAAGTAAGGGTCAAATCCAGAGAGTTCGGTGTCAAACTATTGTGTCAAGTGATTTGTGAGAGAAATACAAGCTAAGAATAATGTCACCATTAAAGCTAGACACTGTAAACTCTATACTAAAACTATTTAAATCAGAAAATCTCAATAACACAAATAGGAAACTTCATATTCGGAATTAGTTAAAGTAAACACACATGTTTATCTTCCCCTGATAATATTTTAATTAGAAACTATATTAATTAATTAGAAATTAATCTGGAATTAATTGGAATTAATTTGGTGATTAAATTAATTAATTAAAGGTGCAGGGACTGAAATTGTAATTACTCAATAGTTGAGTGAGTGACAATTTTGGCAGGCCAGAAGCTAGCGAAAACTATATATGGATATATATATATATATATATATATATATATATATATATATATATATATATATATATATATATATATATATATATATATATATATATATATATATATATATTCGATTTTAAGATGTAGAAAAATAAGAGTTTGAGTTGTAAGATAAAGACTTATATTATTTGAATTCAAAAAGGTTTATCTCTAACGCTTATCTGGTTATCTGCTGGAGGCTATAAATAAGGAGCCTCTGACCCTCATTTGTCTGCGCCATTTTTCCCCTCTCTCTCTCTCTGAAGATTTCGTGACCTACTTGCTCCCTGGGTGTGACTACATTTGAGGCAATATAATTTTGTTGCTTTGCTTCCAAGATTCGCTAAAAGGTTGGTTTTTCTGATTCTCTTCTTTTGGTTTATTTTTCTGGGCCTATAGGATTTTGTTATATGTTTAATTAGAAGAAAACTTAGATCCTCATAGTTGTAGAAAACCTTTCAGTGGTATCAGAGCTTTTTGGTTGTTTTCTTGTTAAACTACTATAACTGTTATCCTTAAAATTAGGGTTTAATGTTTTTAAACCCTAATATGGCCAAATCGAAATTAGGGTTAGGGTTTTGAAAACCCTAGCCCCTCCCCTCCTAGTTGGCGATTTCTATTAGGGTTTTTAGATGGTATTCTATTTTTGGTAACTTTAATTTGAATAATTAAATTGATAACCTTAAACCCATTATTTGAAATCGAAAATTAGGGGGTTTAAGATAGGTTTAAATTAATTTGATTAATTTGGTAAAACCTATCAACATTTGAATTAATTTAATTAATTGGTAATTAAAAGATAATTCAAGGATTTAATTTAATTTAATTTAATTGTTTTAAATTGGCGAAAAAAATTAAAAGATAAATCCTAAAATATTTTAAAAGGTTTAAAATATCATATTTAATTAATTTAATTAATTGGTTAATTAAAATATAATTAAATCGATTTTAAAGGTTTAATTTAATTTTAAATTTAATAGTTTAAATTACAATAAATTAAAAGATAAACCAAAAACATTTTAAAAGGTTTAAAATTCATCTTATATATATATATATATATATATATATATATATATATATATATATATATATATATATATATATATATATATATATATATATATATTATAATTAAAAGTTAATATTATATATATAAGATTTAATGGTTAGTCAAATCAATAGTAGGCCTCATTCACGAAGCTGATCTATAAAGTGGGTATAAGGAGACTGCCTATAAAATGGCGGTCTAATGGGTGTCCACTCTCACCCACCGCTCGCCTGATCAGTGGAGGGTCGTTAGCCGAACGGGTTTGATAGGACCGCCTAATATCATTAAAAGTATAATGATATTATTCAAAGTACTAGAACAATTTAATAAAATCCCAATCTAGTTACTTTAGGAAAAATGTGAATTGGTGCTAACCCATGAAATTGCACATTGCACTTTATGAAACATTGGTGGAGCGTGTGTGGTTTACCGGCACGCCAATTGGGGTTCATAAAGAGTTGCAATGGGTTTCTCGGGTGTTGTCATTATTGATGGAGCGTGTGTGGTTTACCGGCACATCAATTAGAGATGACAACTGACCCCGAGAGTACCAAGCTAATTTGCATGGTTTTTCACACCCGGTTTGTGATCCTCGGTATCCCAGTCACAAACAGTGGGGCACATCCGAGATTAAACATGCTATTGAACAGTTCAATAAATCTCAAAAGAAACTAGGAAATCCATTTTAATAAGATTATCTTTCTGCGGTGGAATTGGCTGAATCGTCATTCGCCTACCTTATAAAATTTACAATATTGATTACGGCATCCCTCTTTGAGATTGTAAATTGTTATTGTAGGATCCTAGCCTTATAATTATTATTGGGTTATTATAAGGATTATTATATACATCTAATTAAAATTATCTTCTTTTATAGATGTCTTCTTTTGATCAATCCGCCCCCCACTCCAACTCCAATGTTACCTCTATCTTGTCATTGTGCTCCAAAGTGACGTTGGACGGCACTAACTATAATGACTGGATCCGTAACATAAAGATGGCTCTAAGGTTTGAACATAAAAAGTATGTTCTAGAAACCGAGCTTGTTGAAATTGACCCTGATACTGATACTCCCGAAGAACTCGCCCAATACACAAATCATTCTGATGATGCAACCAAAGTGGCTTGCATCATGATAGCCACTATGAACCCAGAATTGCAGAGAATTTATGAAGACTACGGGCCCTACGAGATGCACAAAGAGCTCCCATAAAAATTCCGCAAGCAGGAGCGCATCGAGAGGCGCGAGGTGGTCAAAGCCTTCACCAACGGGAAGCCAAGGGATGGAGAGTCCATCTGCAACCATGTGCAGAGGATGCAAGGATACGTGGAGAGGCTTAGAATGCTTGAGATGCCAGTCCATGAGGATTTAGCTATAGACATAGTGCTGAATTCTCTACCTAGTTCATATGACCAGTTCACACTGGCGTATCATTTGAACAACTCTCAGGCCACTCTGGCCAAGTTGCATCGCATGTTCCGTACTGTTGAAGATGGGATGAAGGGTAAAAGTGTACCCTCAGTTAGCCAACCCGTCTTGGCAATTGGTGGTAGAAAGGGGAAGAAGAGAAAGGACCCTCCCAATCAGAATTGGAGGGAAAAGGTCCATGCTGGGTCATCCAGCAGTGGCTCGAGACCCAAGGCTTCTGGCGTTCCTCACAATGCCAACCCCAAGGAAGCTGACTGCTTCTACTGCAAGGAAAAGGGCCATTGGAAGAGAAGCTGCCCGCGATACTTGCAAGATTTGAAAGATGGCAAAGTGAAGCCGTCTTCAACAGGTATATTCACTATCTCTAAAAACTCACCATCTTCCGGTTCTTGGGTCCTTGATACAGGATGTGGTTTTCACATTTGTTCTGATTTGCAGGGCCTAAAGGAAAGCAGGGAGGTGGAGCACGGTAGATTGAACCTGATCATGGGAAACAGGAGATCGTCTCCTGTCACCAAGATCGGAATCTATAGTTTAGCGCTTAGTAGTGGTGTTTGTTTATAGCTTTTAAATTGTTGCTGTAACACCGCTTTTCTTTTACCATATTTTAATACAAATACAGTTTACTTTACAAACATATTTTACAACTCGTGACTATAAAATAGCCACTTAAACTTTTTTTATTTATTTTACAAATTCAAACTCAAGGGGGTATTACAGACTCAATACAGATACCATAATTTAAACTTACAATACATTAACCGGTCCCAACTGCAACCTCCGCTCCTTTCACCTAAGTACATAGCATTTCAAAAATAGTATACGTGAGACATAAAGCCTCGTGAGTAATATGGGTTTAGACCCAAAACTTTTCTGTTCAAAACTTGAAATATTAAAAGTACACTGCTCAAAACTGATTTATATCATAAATCTCAAAATGTCTTACTATCTTTACTTTTAAGCTTTAAAAATACTTTCTTCCTCAAAACTGCTTTCTTTCTCTTTTTCTTGTGACCAACTGAAACTCATGAATTAAGTTATTTTAATTCATTCTACTAGCTCCCCTCGCGGGACAGAACAGATCCGCCCACTCGGTTATGCTCATTCTGTCTCCCCTTTGTGACTTGGAACGGATTCAAGCACAAGGGTATACTTAAGCTAGACAACTACTTCGCGACGGGAGGTACCATCCCAGTAGTGTCTTCTGATCCCCCGATTATGTGGGTGATCCTAGTCCGGACAACTGGCTCATACTTCTTTCTTTCTTTAATTCTTACTTCATTTCATCTCAAATTGGTCAAAATGGGACACAATTTGTAAACAACTCTTACTCAAACATTTTATAACTCTTTACTGAAAATACTTTCAAAAAAAACTGATTTTGACATCTTAGTTCACATAAGGAACTCCTTTCAAAATACTTTGCAAACCATACTTTAAAATTCTGTTTAAAACACTAAGCCCTTGTATAAAGCTTCTTTCAAAACTATTTTCCAAACTTTAGTATTTATAAACATTTGGAAATCTTACTTTTCTGAAAATAACATTTTGCTATGTACTATAGAAATCCTCATAAAACTCACCTTGGTTTTACTACGGTTCACTAGGCTTCACGTACGCCTTTTCCTTTCCCGTGCACAATAACGTTTGAAGCACCACCTATACAAGTAGTATATATAAATACCCAATATAATTAACTCTATAATGCTAAAGTCTCATATAACATAACTCTAGGTTATAATAAATGTATAGCCATTAATAAACTCGTTTAACGGTTTTCTCCAAGATACGCGTATATTGCTACAGTACCCCCGAGGGGTCGTATTTCAGTTCCGACTCTTTTCCATGAAATCTTAGGCCATATTAGACTTGTGTTTCAAATTTGGAGTTCATTGGACAAGTCTAGCTCAAATTCTAAAAATCAAGTTTTGACGTGAATAGTGATTTTAGCCACTGCCGCTACAGTGACTTTTCCGCAAGGTCGGATTACGGATTTGACCATTCCCGACATGTTCTTATACCATTTTAGGGTTATGGCTAAAATTTCAGATCAATCGGAAATGTCTAGCTATGGTTTCTAGCGTTTGGATTTCTAACATTTTTAACATTTTTGGTCCCTGTCTGAAGGGCACTGTAGCACGCAGTGCACTGTAGCACGCAGTTTTCACCCATTAAGTCCTTAATCTATGTCTTAATCATATGGGGTTTGTTCCTTGACTAAAACCCTCCATTAGTACAAGGTTTTAAGCTATTAAAATCGTTTGAATCAATCAAATGCAAGAATTGAAGTTCTTGACCAAACTTGAAATTTCTCAAGAATAGCAATCTACTTCCATGTTTTTGAGTTAAGCTCTTAGCAAATGACTTATTGGAAGCATTTGCCACTTAAACCCCATGGTTCATGACTGAATTTGCAGTTTCAATTCATCTCAAAGACCACATCAAGAACACCCACAAAACCTAGGTTAAACAAAGGAAATCTTACCTTGGAATCACCAATTCCAACCTTGTTTCTTTTGATTTCTTGGCAATTCCCTTGAGCTCCCGTGTTTTTCTTCTCTCTAGCTCTCTCTCGTGCTCTCTAGAATCCTCTCAACTGATTTCTGAACATAGAGAGTAATAACTCTCTTATTTTATATTTAATATTTATAAAATAATTACATTTTGGTCCCTAATCTTCTAATTTCTTCACAAGAGTGGTCCTAAGACCCAAAATCTTGCAATAATGTTCCATTAACTTCCAACTTGACATTTTCTTGACAATTTGGTCATTTTCATGTCAAATGACCATTTTGCCCTTTTTGGCCATATTTCACTATTCATGCGGTAAAACTCCAAATTTCACATAATCTCTTATTTCCTATATTATAATTTCACAAATACATATTATTTTACATAATAGTCGTACAACGTGTCAAAAGACGGTTTTACCCTTTACAACTTTTTCGCGGGTTCTTACAGTCACCCCTCCTTAAGCGGATTCCGTCCTCGGAATCTTTTCGTAATCTGTGAAATTCGGATATCTTCTCTTCATTTCTTCTAGCGTCTCCCAAGTTAGGTTTGACCCTAATGGGTGCTTCCACTTGACTAGTACAAGGTCAATCTTCTTGTTCCTTAGCTTCTTAGTCTGCATTTCCAGGATGGCTTCGGGTTCCTCAATCAGTTTGCTAGGAGTCTCCACTCTTAAGTCTTTGTACGGTATTACTAACTCTTCTTTACCAAAGTACTTTTTCAAGTAGCATACATGAAAAGTATCATGTATTCCACTAAGTTCGGGTGGTAATTCCAGCTTGTACGCTTGTAACCCAACTCTCTTCAGGATTCTAAAAGGTCCAATGTATCTTGGACTCAGCTTTCCTCTCTTGCCAAATCTGACCACTCCCTTCCATGGCGACACTTTTATCATCACCAAATCTCCTTCTTGCAAGTCATACGGTTTCTTCTTTAGATTTGAGTAACTCCTTTGCCGATCTTGTGCTGCTTTCATGTTGGCTTGAATTACTCCAATCTTCTCATTAGTTACTCTAACAATCTCTGGTCCTGTAAGCTTAGTCTCACCCGCTTCCAACCAGCACAAAGGAGTTCTACACTTTCTACCATACAATGCCTCGAAGGGTGGCATTTTAATGCTAGAATGGTAGCTGTTGTTGTATGAAAACTCCACTAATGGTAGGTGTTCATCCCAACTGCCTCCAAATTCCATCACGCATGACCGTAGCATGTCTTCTAATGTCTGAATTGTTCGTTCACTCTGACCATCTGTTTGTGGATGATATGATGTACTTAGCTGAATTCTTGTCCCCATTTTATCTTGTAAAGCTCTCCAAAAGTTAGAGGTAAATCTGGGGTCTCTGTCTGACACGATAGACAACGGTGCACCATATCTTCTTAACACTTCATCTGTATACAACTGGGCTAACTGCTCCAATGGAGTAGTTTCTTTTATGGCTAGAAATAGTGCACTCTTGGTCAATCGGTCCACTATGACCCATATACTATCATGACCTCTTCTCGTTCTCGGTAACCCGACAACCAAGTCTATGGTTACATCTTCCCACTTTCCGGCTGGAATATGCAATGACTGAGCATCCCCATGCGGGACCTGATGTTCCGCCTTGACTTGTGCACATATAACACACTTGGAGATGTACTTAGCTATCTTCTTCTTCATTCCAGGCCACCAATACTGTCTTTTCAGATCTTGATAAGTCTTGGTACTCCCTGGATGTATGGAATACTTTGACTTATGCGACTCTTCTAGAATTAGCTTTCTCAATCCTCCTGCTTTTGGTACCCAAATGCGGTTTCTGAAGGTCTTCAACCCTTGACTGTTGGTCTCAAACTGTATGTCTTTTCCTAGCTTTTCATCTTTTAAGTCTCCACTTTCTTCAACTTTCTGCTGAGCTGCTTTGATCTGTTCTATAATACTGGACACCAGTTCTATGCACATCGACCTTGCCTTGATTCTTTTCTCAGGAGCTTTTCTACTTAATGCATCTGCTACTACATTTGCTTTACCCGGATGGTATACAATGTCGCAATCATAGTCACTGATCAGCTCTAGCCATCTACTCTGTCTCATGTTCAACTCTTTTTGAGTGAACACATACTGCAAACTCTTGTGATCGGTGAATAACTTGCACTTTGTACCATACAAATAATGTCTCCAAATCTTCAAGGCAAATACGATCGCTGCAAGTTCTAGATCGTGGGTTGTGTACTTTTTCTCTGGATCTTTCAATTGTCTGGATGTGTATGCTATAACCTTTCCTCTTTGCATCAACACACAGCCAAGCCCCCGATGAGATACATCGCTGTATACTTCAAAGTCTTTTGTCCCATCTGGCAATGTAAGGACAGGCGCGTTACACAACTTCTCTTTTAATGTAGCAAAAGCTCTTTCTTGTTCTTCTTGCCATCTAAATTTCTCTTCTTTCCGGGTTAGTCGTGTAAGTGGCACTGCTATACGGGAGAAATCCTGAATAAATCTCCGGTAATACCCGGCAAGACCGAGAAAACTTCTAACTTCTGTTGGCGTCTTAGGTGGCCCCCATTTCATCACTGCTTCAACTTTTGCTGGATCAACTTTTATACCTTGGATAGAAACAACATGTCCAAGGAATTGCACCTCTCGCATCCAAAACTCGCACTTGGAAAACTTTGCATATAGCTGTTCTCGCTTTAAGGTCTCAAGTACTGCTCGCAAGTGACTCGCATGCTCTTCTTTATTCTTTGAGTATATCAGTATGTCATCTATGAACACTATAACAAACCGGTCTAGAAACGGTTTACAGACCCGATTCATTAAGTCCATAAAAATCGCTGGTGCATTCGTAAGACCGAATGGCATTACTAGGAACTCGTAATGCCCATATCGTGTACGGAATGCTGTCTTTTCTACATCACTTTCTTTTACCCTGACTTGGTGATACCCAGATCTCAGATCAATTTTAGAAAAATAATCTGCACCTTGTAGCTGATCGAACAAATCGTCTATTCTGGGCAGCGGTTAACGGTTCTTGATGGTAATCTTGTTCAGTTCTCTGTAATCAATGCACATTCGCATTGACCCATCTTTCTTCTTTACAAACAGAACTGGAGCACCCCACGGAGAAGAACTAGGCCTGATGAAACCTTTATCTAATAACTCCTGCAACTGGGACATTAATTCCCGCATCTCTGTTGGCGCTAACCGGTACGGTGCTCGTGCTATTGGAGAAGCTCCTGGGACAAGATCTATTCGGAACTCAACTTGCCTTTCTGGTGGCAAGCCTGGTAACTCATCTGGGAAAACTTCTGGAAATTCTTTTACTACTTCTATGTCTTTATATGTCTGTTTTACTTTGTCTTCAGTCATCACATAGGCTAGGAAAGATACACATCCTTTCCTGATACTTCTTCGGGCCTTAGGTACACTAATGATATTGGGCACGTGCTTTCTTCTTTCCCCATATACGTACACCTTAGCTCCTAGGGTTTTAACAGACACCCTCTTCTGACCACAAGCTATCTTCGCATCATTTGCACCAAGCCAATCCATTCCGATTATTACATCAAAGGACTTAATTCCAATGGGAAGGAGATTAAGTCGGAACTTCTTGCCGTTAATGTCAAGTTCACAATCTCGGTACATGTACTGAACTTCAACAAATTTCCCGTCCGCCACTTCTACCTCAAAAACTAGATCTAACAATTCTAATGGTACTCTCAATTTGGCTCCAAACCCATGGGACACAAATGAATATGTAGAACCGGAATCAAACAACACATATGCAGGTGTCGAGTTGATCAGTAGTATACCTGAGACCACATCATGCGTCTCCCTTGCTTCTTCCCTGGTGATCTGAAAAGCTCTAGTCTTCACTTTCTGTGGTTCTGTCTTCTTTTGAGCTGTTGACACTATAGTTTCTCCTCCCTTGTTTGGGCAGTTAAAACTATAGTGCCCCATCTGATGGCATGAGAAGCACTCCACTTCACTGGCTTTCTTGGCTTTGCAGTCTTTCGCTTTGTGACCGAGTCCACCACAATTAAAACAGGTGTTTGACCCCGCTCGGCACTCGCCACCGTGTTCTTTCCCACATTTCTCACACTTCTTTACACTTCCCTGTCGACTCTGACTTGAACTTATCTTCCCTTTCTTCTTTATGTTTCCACTGCTACTAACTGTCTTCCTCTTGTCACTAAAGCCAGGTCCTTCCTCTTTTCTTTGTTTTCCAATATCTTCCACGGTTCGGGCAGCATTGATCGCCCCATCTAATGTTTCAGCTTTCTTTACTTCTAGCTCATAATTCCAAGGCAAACCCCGGACATATCGGTTAATTCGAGACCGCTCACTAGGGTAAGACTCCCCCACAAAAGGTAACATGTCGCAAAACTTCTTCGTATATTCGTCCACCGTCAATTCTCCTTTCTTTATTGTTAAGAAATCTTCGTTTATTTTCTCCAAATCTCGCGTGGGACAGAATTTATCTTTGAGACACGAAACAAACTCTGCCCATGACCAACCATATACAACATCCTTTCCCAAGCTTTCATATTTGGTGTTCCACCACACCAAAGCATCATCCTTCAACTGCCGGGAGGCGTAGTTGACTTGATCTTTTTCTCCACATTTACTAGCTTGCATCACTTGTTCGATCTCTCGGACCCATCTCATTGTCACCTTTGGCTCAAAACTGCCATGGTATTCGGGCGGTTTGCAGGCCATGAAGGACTTAAAGGAGCAGCCCTTCCCTTTCTTCTTATTTTCTCCACTACCTTCTTCCTCGGTCGCCCTTTTTGAGACTTCTTGTGAAGATTGGGCTCTGGGTTCACCCATTCGACCATCAATAATATTATTCACATCTTGTTTTAGCTCATTTCGTAAGTTATTGATTAGATACTGAATTGCTTCCATAGTGACAGGTTGTGGTGGTGGGTTTGGCTCAGCCTCATCATTTCGAAGAACATGTGGTTCACTTCCTCTTGAAGAAGTGTGACTGCCCTCACCCCTGTCAGCTTGTCTTCTGCCTTCCATTACTATATAGATGAACAAAATTTCTGTTTATTAAACATTTCTATATAGTATTTTGTAAGCGGTAGCATATTATCTCCCTATCTTGACTGCATTTTACTAGCAATCATACTCACTTTATAACATCTATCGGTCTAAGTGTAACTCTACATTACTAAGGCACCTTACTACTACTCTTGCTAGTTTAAGCCTAGGATGGTATTCCAACCTAATTCGCTTAAACTATGGCTCTGATACCAAAACTGTAACACCCCTTTTCTTTTACCATATTTTAATACAAATACAGTTACTTTAAAAACATATTTTACAACTCGTGACTATAAAATAGCCACTTAAACTTTTTTTATTTATTTTACAAATTCAAACTCAAGGGGGTATTACAGACTCAATACAGATACCATAATTTAAACTTACAGTACATTAATCGGTCCCAACTGTAACCTCTGCTCCTTTCACCTAAGTACATAGCATTTCAAAAATAGTATACGTGAGACATAAAGCCTCGTGAGTAATATGGGTTTAGACCCAAAACCTTTCTGTTCAAAACTTGAAATATTAAAAGTACACTGCTCAAAACTGATTTATATCATAAATCTCAAAATTTCTTACTATCTTTACTTTTAAGCTTTAAAAATACTTTCTTCCTCAAAACTGCTTTCTTTCTCTTTTTCTTGTGACCAACTGAAACTCATGAATTAAGTTATTTTAATTCATTCTACTAGCTCCCCTCGCGGGACAGAACAGATCCGCCCACTCGGTTATGCTCATTCTGTCTCCCCTTTGTGACTTGGAACGGATTCAAGCACAAGGGTATACTTAAGCTAGACAACTACTTCGCGACGGGAGGTACCATCCCAGTAGTGTCTTCTGATCCCCCGATTATGTGGGTGATCCTAGTCCGGACAACTGGCTCATACTTCTTTCTTTCTTTAATTCTTACTTCATTTCATCTCAAATTGGTCAAAATGGGACACAATTTGTAAACAACTCTTACTCAAACATTTTATAACTCTTTACTGAAAATACTTTCAAAAAAAACTGATTTTGACATCTTAGTTCACATAAGGAACTCCTTTCAAAATACTTTGCAAACCATACTTTAAAAATCTGTTTAAAACACTAAGCCCTTGTATAAAGCTTCTTTCAAAACTATTTTCCAAACTTTAGTATTTATAAACATTTGGAAATCTTACTTTTCTGAAAATAACATTTTGCTATGTACTATAGAAATCCTCATAAAACTCACCTTGGTTTTACTACGGTTCACTAGGCTTCACGTACGCCTTTTCCTTTCCCGTGCTCAATAACGTTTGAAGCACCACCTATACAAGTAGTATATATAAATACCCAATATAATTAACTTTATAATGCTAAAGTCTCATATAACATAACTCTAGGTTATAATAAATGTATAGCCATTAATAAACTCGTTTAACGGTTTTCTCCGAGATACGCGTATACTGCTACAGTACCCCCGAGGGGTCGTATTTCAGTTCCGACTCTTTTCCATGAAATATTAGGCCATATTAGACTTGTGTTTCAAATTTGGAGTTCATTGGACAAGTCTAGCTCAAATTCTAAAAATCAAGTTTTGACGTGAATAGTGATTTTAGCCACTGCCGCTACAGTGACTTTTCCGCAAGGTCGGATTACGGATTTGACCATTCCCGACATGTTCTTATACCATTTTAGGGTTATGGCTAAAATTTCAGATCAATCGGAAATGTCTAGCTATGGTTTCTAGCGTTTGGATTTCTAACATTTTTAACATTTTTGGTCCCTGTCTGAAGGGCACTGTAGCACGCAGTGCACTGTAGCACGCAGTTTTCACCCATTAAGTCCTTAATCTATGTCTTAATCATATGGGGTTTGTTCCTTGACTAAAACCCTCCATTAGTACAAGGTTTTAAGCTATTAAAATCGTTTGAATCAATCAAATGCAAGAATTGAAGTTCTTGACCAAACTTGAAATTTCTCAAGAATAGCAATCTACTTCCATGTTTTTGAGTTAAGCTCTTAGCAAATGACTTATTGGAAGCATTTGCCACTTAAACCCCATGGTTCATGACTGAATTTGCAGTTTCAATTCATCTCAAAGACCACATCAAGAACACCCACAAAACCTAGGTTAAACAAAGGAAATCTTACCTTGGAATCACCAATTCCAACCTTGTTTCCTTTGATTTCTTGGCAATTCCCTTGAGCTCCCGTGTTCTTCTTCTCTCTAGCTCTCTCTCGTGCTCTCTAGAATCCTCTCAACTGATTTCTGAACATAGAGAGTAATAACTCTCTTATTTTATATTTAATATTTATAAAATAATTACATTTTGGTCCCTAATCTTCTAATTTCTTCACTAGAGTGGTCCTAAGACCCAAAATCTTGCAATAATGTTCCATTAACTTCCAACTTGACATTTTCTTGACAATTTGGTCATTTTCATGTCAAATGACCATTTTGTCCTTTTCGGTCATATTTCACTATTCATGCGGTAAAACTCCAATTTTCACATAATCTCTTATTTCCTATATTATAATTTCACAAATACATATTATTTTACATAATAGTCGTACAACGTGTCAAAAGACGGTTTTACCCTTTACAACTTTTTCGCGGGTTCTTACAGTTGCTATTCGCCAGAAATGGCAAGAAACATTATTTCCTTTCATGCATTGTTTAGACAAGGTTTCCAGTTTTCTTTTGATAATATAAATGGTTCTATTTCTATTTTTCAAAATGGTACTTCTATTTTTACTGCTTTACCTTGTGATGGTGTGTATGAAACGATACAATGTGTTGACAATTTAGGACATAGTGTAAATTATATTGATTCTTCTAGTTGTGTAGAAAAGGCGTGCTTGTGGCACTGTCGTCTTGGGCACATTAACAAGAAACGCATCGCCCAACTCCAAAAGGATGGAGTGTTGGAATCATTCGACTTAAAATCGGATGATGTATGCGAATCTTGTCTTTTGGCCAAGATGACTAAGTCACCATTCAAAGGGTCCTTTGAAAGAGGTGAAGGTCTGTTGGACATCATACACACAGATGTGTGTGGTCCCTTCAGATCAACCACAAAAGATGGCACACGGTTCTATGTGACCTCCACTGATGATTATAGTAGATACGGGTATATCTACTTAATCAAGCACAAGTCAGACACCTTTGAAAAGTTCAAAGAATTCAAAATTGAAGTTGAGAATCAATTGGGCAGGAAGATCAAGATGCTCAGGTCCGACAGAGGCGGAGAGTATCTTAGTATCGAGTTCTTAGACTATCTAAAGGAATGTGGAATAGTTTCACAGTTATCACCTCCTCGGACACCACAGTTGAACGGTGTTGCTGAGAGGCGTAACTGAACCCTGTTGGACATGGTTCGTTCCATGATGAGTCGAGCTTCACTTCCCATCCACTTCTGGGGGTATGCGGGAAGTTGAGTCCTCGCTTCATTGGACCTTTCCATATATCCCAAAGAGTTGGAGCCGTGGCGTATAGATTGGAGTTACCTAATGAACTTCATGGTATACATGATGTATTCCATGTGTCCCATTTGAGGAAAACTTTATTTGATAAGTCTCAACAAGTACCTCTTGCTGAAATTGAAGTGGATGACAAGTTGAGATACCAGGAACAACCCGAGAGGGTGTTAGACCGCAAGGTGAGACAGCTGCGAAATAAAAAGATTAGCATGGTAAAAGTACTTTGGCGTCATCACAAAGGTTCCGACATGACGTGGGAGACCGAAAGTGAAATGAGGGAGAAATACCCTCAACTTTTTGTATGATTTCGGGGACGAAATCTCTTAAAGGAGGGGAGAATTTATAACGCCAAAATGTATTTTATTATGTAATTATAATAAAAAGGGCAAATTGGTCATTTTACCTTAGAAGGGTAATTTGGTCTTTTGGACAGAAAAGGACTTGTTTTGTAATAATATTTTGAGTTTGGGACTTAAAATGTTATAAGATCAGATTTTTGTCATTTAATTTGCAAATTGTGGCAAAAGTTCAAAATATGCAACTCTAGGGACCAAACTGTAATTTCTGGAAGTATAAAAGCTTGGAAGCTTCTCCCATTTTGTGCAGAAAATTGGTGAGCTACGGGAGAGAAATTTGTGAACGATTTTCCAGAAATTTGAATGGTTCTTGAAGAATTGAAGTTTGTAAAATCGGATTATAGCTTCAAAGGGTAAATTGGAAGTTTGAAAGGTTAGTAATCCAAGTTCTTGACTAGTTGTTCTTGATGAGTTTTGTAGAACCCAAAAACTGCAATTACAGTTATGATTGGGTGTTTAAATTGATGTAATACTTCCATTAAGTCATGCTAATAAGGGCTTAATTCAAGAAAATGGAAGTAGATTGTTATTTTTGTTGAATTTGAAGTTTTGGGGTTGTTAGAACTAAGAACCCTAATTCTTCATATGGTTGATTGAGTGTGTTTTGGGAGTTAAAAACCTTGTTAAAATGTAAGGTTTTAGCCTAGGAATAAACCCCAAACGATTAAGAACAGCATTAAGGACTTAAAGGACAAAACTGCAAGCTACAGTGCACAAATCACGACTGGCAAGGAGACCTGCACTCGCGCCAGGCGCAGTGCGCCCAGGAGCCAGGCGGGGTGCGCCCAGGCGCAGTGCGCCCTGACCCTGGCGCAGTGCGCCTCCAGGGAGGGGCCAGGCAGGGGATCAAAAACGCTAACTTTTGCTTGGCTTGTCCGATTTAGCTCAAACTTGAACCGTAGGCTCGTAATGGTCTGAAAAGTTTGGGAAAACTTTTATATTGAGTTTTCGACCCCTCGGGAGCACTGTAGATCGATTAAATGCCTCGATGAATAGTAAAATTCATAAAAGTTAGTAAACGGAAAGTTTATTAAATAGGCATTGTTTATAATGATATTGTATTGAACTATATTGTATTAGAGTTAATTGGAATGGTTATTAACCTATAATCATTTTGAAAATAAATGGAATTATAGGTACGGGACAAAACCTCACGGATTACATTGGAAAGCAAGGAACAACAAACGCTAGTTGTAGCAAGCCTTCAGGTGAGTAATCTCACTGTTATCCGGTATGATATTTGTTAAAAGAGCAGCTGCATGTGGAAATGATTTTGGGGACAAATTTTGACAGACTATATGATTTGATATACGACAAGACCAGATAAGCCGTGAGTCTACGATAGACAAGAACGGAGCTGTGAGTCAATATTTCTATGTAAACTGTGATATGACAAGACCAGATAAGCCGTGAGTCTTTAATAGACAAGATCGGAGCTGTGAGTCAAACTTATATAGACAAGACCGGATAAGCCGTGAGTCTAGGCAACAGCGGGCTAACCCGTGAGCCAAGGCAACAGCGGGCTAACCCGTGAGCCATATTTGCTTTTGTATTGCATGATAATACATAATTGACTTTGTATAGAGAATTTTATTCTTATACATGTTATTCTTGATTTGATTACTCATTGGGCTTTATAGCTCACGGTTTTATTAATATGTCCCTGCAGGTGAGCGTGATCCCGCCAAGGGAAAAGATAAAGTCCGTGACTGAGGACTAGTATTTGAAGTAACATCCCGGCTTGAAGAATGTATAATATTTTATGTATTGTACTTCGTGATACACTTGTACTCGTATTGTATTAACTAATACCCCTACTTATGGTTTGTTTGTAAAATATTGGTTTTAAAAAAAATATTTTGGGGTGTTTTTGTTAAAAAGTTGGGTGTTACAAGTTGGTATCAGAGCCGAGGTTTAAGTGAACTAGGTGTCTTAGATTAGATTCCTGGACTTAAACCGTGAGAGAAGAATAGATAAATGAACTGTTAGATATATATAAGTTTAGTATTATATATGTAATCTAACGGTTTGCTGAAATTTTGAAGTATGAGAAATACACGAAGTAATCCCACTGGTGCAAATTCACGTGGAACTGCAAGAAGTGGACCAGCCCGGTCACGTGGCTCTGTGGGACAAAGAGCAAGAGCACCAGCAAGGGAACTGGTGGGAGAAAATCCACCTGACATTCGGGCAATAGTGGAAGAAGTGGTAAGGCAAATGATGCATGCGTTAACGAATAACCCCAACCCGAGTGGTAATCCCAATCCGAGCGGCAATCCTAACCCGAGTGCCAATCCTAATCCTAGTGAAGAGGCTGCAAAAAGTATTCATAACAGGTAGCCAGAAGATGAAAGCCAGGGAGAAAGTCGTGCCCGGGCAGTGAAAGAAACTCAAGGTGGGGAAGCCTCTACAAAGAAAGTTGGGTGTACTTACAAATCTTTCCTTGGTTGTAAACCAAAGGAATTCTCGGGGACAGATGATCCAGTCAAAGCTATGGAATGGATCATGCATATTGAGAAGGTGTTCCGAGTAAGCAAATGTGCGGATGATGATAAAGTAGAGTTTGCCACGAACCAACTCACAAGTGGTGCACTACACTGGTGGCAAATTTACTACAAGTCTTTGAATCTTGATCCAACCGAATCAGTATCGTGGGAACAGTTCAAGAATAAGTTCAATGAAGAGTACTGTTCTGAAGTAGCGATAAAACAACTAGAAGATGAATTCCTGCATCTGGAACAGGGTTCCCGATCTGTTCAGGAATATACTCTTAGTTTTCTGGAGAAGGCTAGGTTTGTGGAACACCATATCTATACTGAAAAGAGAAAGATCGATAAGTATGTCTGGGGGTTGACGACCCGAATTAGAGAAATCGTGCAACCGCTAAAACTACCTACTTTCCGACAAGTGGTGGATCGAGCCACAGAAAGAGAAACAGAATTGAAGCGACAATAAGACGAAAAGAAAGTTTTAGAAACGAAAAGAAAGGCGGAAGACCAAGGTTGGACGCCTCAGAAAAAGTCGCAACAATCCGGGTCTAAGGGAAAAGGCCAGAAAGAGGAAGGAAAGTGGTGTGAAAAATGCAGAAAAAGACACACGGGCAGTTGTCGCAGCGATACTGGGTCAGTTAGCTGCCGAAATTGTGGAAAAACGGGTCATCTTACATGGGACTGTCGTGCGGACCGTAGGTGTTTCCAATGCGGGGCTACGGATCATATTCGCCTGAATTGTCCCCAACTGAAATCTGGTGTATACAGTGAAAGACCCAGAGATGATCAAGTGGGAAAGAAAGAAGAGTCGAAGAACAGGGGACGACCGGTGGCCTCGCGAGCTTTTCAGATGACTGTGGAGGAAGCCCGTGAGAAGACAGATGTGGTTACAGGTATCTTTACTCTCAATACCATACCTGTATATGTTATATTTGATCCAGGGGCTACACACTGTTTTGTGTCGGAGTCCTTATTGCCTCGCCTGAATATACCGTTAACATCAATGGATGAAAGCTTAGAAGTGGCTATAGCGGACGGCAGATATGTTTGGGTTTCTGAACACTTGGAAGGTTGTCAGCTTAAAATCTACGGGATCACTTTCCCTATAGATTTGAAGCCGATGACTACCAATGAATTTGGTGTAATCGTGGGGATGGATTGGTTGGCAACAAACTATGCTAACATGGATTGCAGAAATAAAAGTATCACAGTCTTATCACCGGAGGGGGAATGGCTGAAGATTTAGGGTGAACGACCTCGGTTGAGAATGCCAGTTATCTCCTTTGCTCAAGCCCGAAGCTGTATTAGTAAAGAAGGGATATCTTATTTGGCCTATGTAGCGGTGGCTAAGCCAGTTAAAGTGGGGGTAGCGAATGTGAACGTGGAAAACGAATTCCCAGATGTGTTTCCAGATGAACTTCCAGGGTTGCCACCAGATCGACAGGTTGAGTTCACGATTGAACTGATTCCGGGAGCTGCTCCTGTTGCTCGAGCTCCATACCGTTTAGCACCTTCAGAGATGGTTGAACTGCGGAAGCAGCTGGAAGAACTGTTAGACAGGGGTTTCATCAGACCGAGTACATCACCTTGGGGAGCCCCTATTCTGTTTGTCAAGAAGAAAGATGGGTCAATGCGCATGTGTATTGACTATCGGGAACTAAACAAGATCACGGTGAAGAATAAGTATCCGCTCCCACGAATTGACGACTTGTTCGACCAGCTACAAGGAGCATCCTACTTTTCAAAAATTGATCTGAGGTCGGGTTACCATCAGCTGAAGATACGAGAATCTGACGTTCCAAAAACAGCTTTTCGCACACGATACGGTCACTATGAGTTTTTGGTAATGCCTTTCGGGTTAACCAATGCTCCAGCCGTATTCATGGATCTTATGAACCGGGTGTGCCGACCGTTCCTTGATACATCGGTGATAGTATTTATAGATGATATCTTGGTGTATTCGCGAAGCCAAGCCGAACATGAAGTGCATCTGCGACAAGTGTTAGAGTTGCTTCGCCGAGAAAAGCTGTATGCTAAATTCTCCAAGTGTGAATTCTGGCTGAGAGAAGTTCAATTTCTTGGCCATGTAATTAATGCCAAAGGGGTGAAAGTCGACCCAGCAAAAGTTGAAGCCGTGATGAAATGGGAACCGCCTCGAAGTCCAACTGAAGTAAGAAGTTTTCTTGGTTTGACAGGCTATTACAGAAGATTTGTCGAGAATTTCTCCTCGATAGCTGTCCCGTTGACCAAGTTGACCAAGAAAGGCGAAAAGTTCACGTGGGCCGAAAAGCAGCAAGAAGCATTTCAGAAGTTGAAACAAGCTTTATGTGAAGCACCGGTGTTAGTACTACCACAAAGCGGAGAAGAGTATGTGATTTACAGTGATGCTTCTAGAGTCGGACTTGGGTGTGTTCTAATGCAGAAAGGTCGGGTCATAGCCTATGCGTCCCGCCAACTAAAAGATGCTGAAAAGAAATATCCAGTTCATGACCTGGAATTAGCTGCGGTGGTTCTAGCATTGAAGTTGTGGAGACACTATTTATATGGTGTAAAATTTGTTGTCTATACAGACCACAAAAGTTTGAAGTATTTATTCGATCAAAAGGAGCTTAACATGCGACAGCAAAGGTGGATGGATCTCCTTAAAGACTTTGACTTTGAAATTCTGTACCACCCTGGCAAGGCGAATGTGGTGGCAGATGCTCTAAGCCGGAAAGAAACTCCTCTGAAAATTACATCCGCGTGTATGGGTGTAGCAAACCGATTACCAGAATTGATTCGTTCGGCATAAGAAGAAGCGTGTAAGCTGGAGAATGTAAAAAGTGAATGAATGGTTGGATATTTGAAGCATCTGGAAGAAAATGCTCAGAAATTGAAGACCTTCAGAGGACGCGTGTGGGTCCCAAAATAAGAAGAGGCGCGAAACTTGCTTCTAGAGGAGGCACACTGTAGCCAATATGCAGTTCATCCGGGCAGTACTAAGTTGTATCGGACGTTAAAACCGTTGTATTGGTGGCCTGGAATGAAGAGAGACATTGGAAGATATGTGGAAAAATGTTTGACATGTCTGCAAGTTAAGTCAAACCATCAAAAACCGTACGGGGAAATACAACCATTACCAATTCCAGAGAAGAAGTGGGACCATATTACCATGGATTTTGTGACAAAGTTGCCACGGACACCGCGAGGTTATGATTCTATATGGGTGATTGTGGATCGATTGACCAAATCGGCACAGTTCATACCATATAAAGAAAAGTACAGGGTTTATCAACTGGCGAAAATCTACATAGACGAGGTGTTATGTCGACATGGATTACCAGCATCGATTGTATCGGATCGAGATAGCAGATTTACTTCCCATTTTTGGCAAAGTCTTCAAAAACAGTTTGGTATAAGAGTACTTATGAGTACTGCATACCACCCGCAAACCGATGGCCAAAGTGAAAGAACTATCCAAACTTTAGAAGACATGCTGAGAACTTGTATCATTGACTTCGGTGGAAGCTGGGAAGATCATTTACCTTTAGTAGAATTCGCGTACAATAACAGCTATCATTCCAGCATTCAGATGGCCCCGTATGAAACCTTATATGGAGCACCGTGTCGTACTCCGACTTGCTGGACTGAAGTTGGGGAAAAGCCGTTGGCTGGACCTGAAATTGTAGCACAGACCGAAGAAAAGATCAAACTGATACGCAAAAATTTGAAGGTAGCTCAGAATCGACAGAAACAGTATGCAGACAAACGGGTGAAACCGATAGAATTCCAAGTAGGAGACATGGTGATCCTCAAAGTATCTCCTTGGAAAGGCTTAATTCGTTTTAGGAAGAAAGGGAAGTTGAGTCCTCGCTTCATTGGACCTTTCCATATATCCTAAAGAGTTGGAGCCGTGGCGTATAGATTGGAGTTACCTGATGAACTTCATGGTATACATGATGTATTCCATGTGTCCCATTTGAGGAAAACTTTATTTGATAAGTCTCAACAAGTACCTCTTGCTGAAATTGAAGTGGATGACAAGTTGAGATACCCGGAACAACCCGAGAGGGTGTTAGACCGCAAGGTGAGACAGCTGCGAAATAAAAAGATTAGCATGGTAAAAGTACTTTGGCGTCATCACAAAGGTTCCGACATGACGTGGGAGACCGAAAGTGAAATGAGGGAGAAATACCCTCAACTTTTTGTATGATTTCGGTGACGAAATCTCTTAAAGGAGGGGAGAATTTGTAACGCCAAAATGTATTTTATTATGTAATTATAATAAAAAGGGCAAATTGGTCATTTTACCTTAGAAGGGTAATTTGTCTTTTGGACAGAAAAGGACTTGTTTTGTAATAATATTTTGAGTTTGGGACTTAAAATGTTATAAGATCATATTTTTGTCATTTAATTTGCAAATTGTGGCAAAAGTTCAAAATATGCAACTCTAGGGACCAAACTGTAATTTCTGGAAGTATAAAAGCTTGGAAGCTTCTCCCATTTTGTGCAGAAAATTGGTGAGCTACGGGAGAGAAATTTGTGAACGATTTTCCAGAAATTTGAATGGTTCTTGAAGAATTGAAGTTTGTAAAATCGGATTATAGCTTCAAAGGGTAAATTGGAAGTTTGAAAGGTTAGTAATCCAAGTTCTTGACTAGTTGTTCTTGATGAGTTTTGTAGAACCCAAAAACTGCAATTACAGTTATGATTGGGTGTTTAAATTGATGTAATAATTCCATTAAGTCATGCTAATAAGGGCTTAATTCAAGAAAATGGAAGTAGATTGTTATTTTTGTTGAATTTGAAGTTTTGGGGTTGTTAGAACTAAGAACCCTAATTCTTCATATGGTTGATTGAGTGTGTTTTGGGAGTTAAAAACCTTGTTAAAATGTAAGGTTTTAGCCTAGGAATAAACCCCAAACGATTAAGAACAGCATTAAGGACTTAAAGGACAAAACTGCAAGCTACAGTGCACAAATCGCGACTGGCAAGGAGACCTGCACTGGCGCCAGGCGCAGTGCGCCCAGGAGCCAGGCGCAGTGCGCCCTGACCCTGGCGCAGTGCGCCTCCAGGCAGGGGATCAAAAACGCTAACTTTTGCTTGGCTTGTCCGATTTAGCTCAAACTTGAACCGTAGGCTCGTAATGGTCTGAAAAGTTTGGGAAAATTTTTATATTGAGTTTTCGACCCCTCGAGAGCACTGTAGATCGATTCAAATGCCTCGGTGAATAGTAAGATTCATAAAAGTTAGTAAACGGAAAGTTTATTAACTAGGCATTGTTTATAATGATATTGTATTGAACTCTATTGTATTAGAGTTAATTGGAATGGTTATTAACCTATAATCATTTTGAAAATAAATGGAATTATAGGTACGGGACAAAACCTCACGGATTACATTGGAAAGCAAGGAACAACAAACGCTAGTTGTAGCAAGCCTTCAGGTGAGTAATCTCACTGTTATCCGGTATGATATTTGTTAAAAGAGCAGCTGCATGTGGAAATGATTTTGGGGACAAATTTTGACAGACTATATGATTTGATATACGACAAGACCAGATAAGCCGTGAGTCTACGATAGACAAGAACGGAGCTGTGAGTCAATATTTCTATGTAAACTGTGATATGACAAGACCAGATAAGCCGTGAGTCTTTAATAGACAAGATCGGAGCTGTGAGTCAAACTTATATAGACAAGACCGGATAAGCCGTGAGTCTAGGCAACAGCGGGCTAACCCGTGAGCCAAGGCACCAGCGGGCTAACCCGTGAGCCATATTTGCTTTTGTATTGCATGATAATACATAATTGACTTTGTATAGAGAATTTTATTCTTATACATGTTATTCTTGATTTGATTACTCATTGGGCGTTATAGCTCACGGTTTTATTAATATGTCCCTGCAGGTGAGCGTGATCCCGCCAAGGGAAAAGATAAAGTCCGTGACTGAGGACTAGTATTTGAAGTAACATCCCGGCTTGAAGAATGTATAATATTTTATGTATTGTACTTCGTGATACACTTGTACTCGTATTGTATTAACTAATACCCCTACTTATGGTTTGTTTGTAAAATATTGGTTTTAAAAAAAAAATATTTTGGGGTGTTTTTGTTAAAAAGTCGGGTGTTACAGTATGCCTTAGAGACTGCCGCCCACATCCTCAATCTTGTCCCAACTAAGAAGGTTGCTAAAACACCTCATGAGATGTGGATGGGGAAAGTTTCGTCGTTAGCACATATCAAAGTCTGGGGTTGTGAGGCTTTCGTTAGACGAGAGACTCACGACAAACTCACAGAGAGAAGCGAGAGGTGTATCTTCATTGGATACCCCAAACAGTCTTTTGGATACTTGTTCTACAGACCAAGCGAGGACGTGGTCTTTGTAGCTAGACGAGGAGTCTTTTGAGAGAGAGAGAGAGAACTCATATTCAAATAGGACAGTGGGAGTACCATTGATCTTGAAGAAATTCAAGAGACACCAGATAATGCAACCTTAGGAGAAACTAGCAACCAACAAGAGGAAGAAGTTCCTGTTGGTCCGACTGATATATCCTTACCTCTTATGCGTTCTAGTAGAGTTAGCATGCCACCCGAGTTTTATGGATTCCATAACTACGGATGGGGACACGTTTGTCAATGATAGGACACTGACAAATCTGGATGAGCCAGCTAACTACCGGGAAGCAGTGGCGGGCCCTGAGTCTGCCAAATGGAAAGAGGCAATGGACAGCGAGATCAAGTCCATGTATGACAATCAAGTTTGGAACTTGGTTGACAATGTACCGGGTCGAAAGACAGTTGGGTGCAAGTGGATCTTCAAGAAGAAGACCGACATGGATGGAAAGGTACACACTTTCAAGGCAACACTGGTTGCAAAGGGCTTTACTCAAACCCCAGGGATTGACTATGATGAGACCTTTTCACCAGTGCCCAAGGTAAAGTCTATTAGGATTATGTTAGCCATAGCTGCATTTCATGATTATGAAATTTGGCAGATAGACGTCAAAACCGCTTTCCTTAATGGGAAGTTGACTGAGGATGTTTACATGAATCAGCCAGAGGGTTTAGTCGATGCAAAGTATCCTAATAAGGTGTGTAAGCTTGAGAAATCAATCTATGGATTGAAACAAGCTTCTCGCAGCTGGAATCTTTGTTTCCATGAGAAAGTCAAAGAGTTTGGTTTCTCTAGAAGCGAGGATGAGTCATGCATATATGTCAAGGCTAGTGGGAATATAGTCACCTTCCTGGTGCTGTAGCTGTATCTTGATGACTTACTGCTCATGGGAAACAACATTCCAACCTTGCAAGATGTCAAGTCTTGGCTTGGGAAGTGTTTCGCCATGAAAGATCTAGGAGAGGCTGCCTATATTCTCGGGATAAGAATATTGAGATATAGGAAGAAGAGACTGATTGGACTCAGTCAGAGTACATACTTGGAAAAGGTACTAAAGAGGTTTAGTATGGACAATTCCAAGAAGGGAGAGCTACCTATCCAAAGTAATGCCAAATTGAGTAAGACTCAAAGTCCAAGTACAGACGAGGAAATAGCTGACATGATTCGGGTACCTTACGCTTCGGCTGTGGGGTCGATCATGTACGCTATGACATGTACTCGACCTGACATGGCCTTTTCCTAGAGCATGGTCAGTCGGTACCAGGGAAACCCTGGAAGGGCACATTGGACAGCTATCAAGAACATACTCAAGTATCTGCGAAGGACTAAGAACTTTGTTTTAATCCTTGGTGGCAGTGATACCTTGAGAGTTGACGGGTATACAGATGTCAGCTTTCAGACAGATAGAGACAATGGTCGGTCTCAGTCAGGGTGGGTTTTTCTTTTGAATGGGGGAGCAGTGACTTGGAAACGTTCCAAGCAAGAGACGTTGGCTGATTCTACTTGTGAATAAGAGTACATAGCAGCGAGTGAAGCGGAAAAGGAAGCGGCTTGGCTGAAGAACTTTAGCAGTGACCTTGGAGTAGTCCCGAGTATTCAGGAGCCCATGGAACTATTATGCGATAACGAAGGAGCGGTTGCTTTGACGAAGGAACCGAGAGATCATGGAAAGTCCAGACACATCGACAGAAAGTACCACTACATAAGACATAGAGTAGAAGAAGGTCACCTCCTTGTGAAGAGGGTATCATCAGAAGATAATCTTGCAGACCCCTTGACAAAGGCTCTGAGTAGGATTAAGCATAATCAGCATGCGCGGCGCACAGGATTAAGAGATGATATTAGTTTTTGTAATTAGATAGGATTTGAAACTTATTGCAATATAAATGTAATTGACTTTGGTGATTTAATAATATAGTTTTGTTGATGAGTATTTGATACTGCCTTTTGTCGATTGTTTATTATTGTGTTTCAAGTTTGCATGTTTACTTCCTGAGTAATTTCTTTAAAATTATTCAAATGTCCACAGTCGCTCATACTTTTAGGGAGTAAGTATGAATGAAGGCTGTCATAAATTGTTTTGTAGATTGTCTAAGGAGTTAGACATAGCAATATGATTGCTACAATATTCACGAGTACTTAGAAATAGGGATTTAAGTATTGGATAAACTCATGCTCAACGGATTGCTTCATGGATTACATCACGAGCAATGTTGAGACGATAATATATTTTGATTTTTAAGTAGAGACATATAAGTTATGTTTTACCAAGCGATTGTTCATTGACAATGCGAAAACACATCGGTAACACGATGTTATAAAACGTGTTATTGTGAATGATTTGACTAGTAAAAGACATAAGTATATGAGTCAAAGCTTATTCATCCCTTGACCCTGTCGGGAAACAGATATCTGTAGGCCTCTCGATGATTTTGAAGTTGACTGAAAGGGTTGGCCAACCAGGACTAAATTGATATGCTCAATTGGTAGTCTTAAAATCATATGCAAATCAGAAATCGGGAAACAGAGAATCAGACCAGGATTGATCTTAATCCATGTCCTGAGTTTGAAAATATCTTGTTGGATGGAGGATCATCTGATCACTTATCTATGGACAGAACTGACTAGGTCAGAGTTCGGCAGCGGTTTCTAGGAAGCTACAGTTGCTAATTAATTAGAGCTAAATTGGTAATTATAGTCATAGACTTATCCAAGTGGGAGACTGTTGGATTAGGTGTCTAAGCCATGACTAATAATTAGTATTTATCTAATTAATAGTAGCATACTCCATTTGGGTTGCCCTCATAGCATGAGGTTTGGTAGAAAGTTCTGTAGAGAGGAAGATTGATTTATTATCTGATTAGTAAATCAATAGAAATTAAATATATGGTTTATTAATATATTAAAGTGATAATATATTAATTAGAAACTATATTAATTAATTAGAAATTAATCTGGATTTAATTGGAATTAATTTGGTGATTAAATTAATTAATTAAAGGTGTAGGGACTGAAATTGTAATTACTCAATAGTTGAGTGAGTGACAATTTTGGCAGGCCAGAAGCTAGCGAAAATTATATATGGATATATATATTTTCGATTTTAAGATGTAGATAAATAAGAGTTTGAGTTGTAAGATAAAGACTTATCTTATTTGAATTCAAAAAGGTATATCTCTAACGCTTATCTGGTTATCTGATGGAGGCTATAAATAGGGAGCCTCTAACCCTCATTTGTCTGCGCCATTTTTCCCCTCTCTCTCTCTCTCTCTCTCTCTCTGAAGATTTCGTGACCTACCTGCTCCCTGGGTGTGACTACATTTGAGGCAAGATAATTTTGTTGCTTCGCTTCCAAGATTCGCTAAAAGGTTGGTTTTTCTGATTCTCTTTTTTTAGTTTATTTTTCTGGGCCTTTAGGATTTTGTTATATGATTAATTAGAAGAAAACTTAGATCCTCATAGGTTGCATGTGAACTTAGGTTATTTAGTTTATAGTTGCAGAAAACCTTTCACAATAAACTATCCTTGTTGAAAGATCCAGACATCCTAAACAACCCAAATCTAGCAATCATACTAATAATCATATTTGAAGAACAAATGATAACTAAAATTGAGTGGAACCTAAATAATAATCAAAACATGTCTATTATTTCACCATTAATATCCTCGAAGGTTACCCTGAAGGGTTTTAGCCTTCTATAATGATGAACAAACAGAAATCAATAGAACTATAATATGAATTCATACTTAGAAACAAAAGAAAACATGGATTCATAAACCAAGACCGTAAACAATGTTCAAAACATGAAAACACCACAACTTTAACAAATTGAAACTATAAAACTCTGAAACAAATCAAACTTAGGAGCCAGATGATTGTACTCCAGCAGTAACATAAAAATATTTGAATGCTTAGAGTGATTCAAATGGTTATGAAGACTCTAAAACATCGAAAAACTAAATCTAACACTAATATAAACTCAAAATCACGTAAACAGTGTATGAGAACCCCTTAGGAGGTTGTAAGTGAGCAAATGGGACGTATGATGATCAGTGTGTGATGCCCTAGTCGTCTGGAACTCGGCTATTTATAGAGTTCATATTAGGAGAGATAGTGTCGCTAACTTTAGTAGATAGCTCTGCTATCTAACATATTCCCCATGAATCGCATTAACTAGTCAAAGCATAGCGTTGCTAAATGTCTCCTTTAGGATCGCTAAGTTGTCATAGCACCGTTAATTATCTCATGATAGCATCGCTATCTATATTCTGATAGCATTGCTATCTTCTGATAGCATTGCTATCCTCTAATAGCATCGCCATCCTAATTCTTCATTTGTTGCGCTTCAATTCCGCTCCATTTTTGTGTCTTTTTCCCACGAATTATAACTATTCCTGTCACAAACAACTTCCAAGGAAAGTAAGTGTATTCAACCCAATTTATGATAGTTATTGATCTAAAACACACCAGATATCGCACGATTTATCTAAACTAAAAGCACGATATCAAACACCGCACACTTGGACTTTTTGCTTGTCCTTAAGCAAACTAGAGTTTTTCAGCCGATAGTAGCTTGTTAAATTGTTCTTTTAACAAGCTTCTACACAGATTACCGACACTCAAATAATAAACACAAACTACCACCAAATCTATACTAGATTCATATATATATATATATATATATATATATATATATATATATATATATATATATATATATATATATATATATATACTAGGTGTGTACCCGCACAATGCGGCGGCGACGATTAGTTTTATTTTGACAAATAGTTTCATTTTGACGATTAGTTTCGTTTCAACATTTAGTTGTCTTTCATAAACATGTTATATTCCAAATATCATGCAATATGTTGAAAAAATATCATTTATCATTAAAAATGTATCAGATACATACGTATTTGCATTATTTTTCGCGGAATGGATTCTTTTTGGGTTTAGGGTTAGGGTTACGCAACATGCACACATTGCTAGACTTTTTTCTTTTCAAATATTTATTTATTTTTATTTTGGGTTTTTCATTTGATGACTTTTTTCTTTAGGATTCTTGAGTTTTTCATTGGACGACTTTTTTATTTTCAAAGATTTTTTATTTTGGCAGACGACAAATAGTTTTTTCTAGTGATGAGTTTGCATTCCGAAATATTTCATTGCAAATAACACATAATTTGGTGGTATACGCGTAGGTGGCAAGTGTCAATTAATATATCGTGGCTTTTGGTTAAAATGTTTTGAAGTATTTTTATTGGAAAATTTCAAGAAAATAATCAAATAAAATACCAAAAGAGTTGATAGTAATTTTTTTTTCACATTTGTATTCTCTTTCGACATATAAACAAAAGCATCCAAAATAATTTATAAATATCAGACATTTTAAGCTAGGACATGAAAAAAGTTCAGATTGTTGTTTCCTTTTTATTTTCAAAAACATTATTTTATAGTAAACGTTTTCTGATTGCCTCCCATATATTGTTATTTATTTTTCATATTATTAGTGTTTTCCGATTTTTGGTTTTGTTTGTATCCTTTCATTTTGGCCACTAATTTTCGGGCAAAGCAATTAAATTTGTTTTGATGACGTCAAATTCTATTGTGATTTAAAAACTACACTACCTTATGTACAATTATATTTTTATGATTATATTTGTAGTGTTGTGTTGAGGTTTCAGTGTTGTGTAGAGGTATTGAGAGAGAGACATGTTGAGTTTTTTATCCAGGAGGTATTTTAAATAGGTACTGAAAAGTAGGTTGTATTAAAATGACTAAAATGAAAGTACATTGAATTATAACCACTTAAATAAAAGTGCATTGTGTTGAAATGTGATTTTCTTAAACCGACATCAGGTTTCATTTTACACGGAAACTGAGAAGTATGTTGCATTATAACGACTAAAATGAAACTACATTGCATTTAAACGACTAAAATAGACTAAAATGTTAACCCTTTCCTGATTTCAACTTTTAAAAAAATTACAATTTAAAACAAATCAAGAATTATTTAATTAATAGTTTCTAGATATGCTACGTATCCTTTGAGACCTTGAAACCTGCAATGAGGGTTGTCACGATGTCAATCAAGCAACAACCGAATATGATTTGAAAGTGAAAATAAATAGGAAATTACAACACAATACCAAAATCAGGGGATAAGAAGAGAGGGTCAACATTTAATTTGCTCTCAACTATACCAGACTTTCTACAAGTCTACCTGTACACAACAGACCTATAACATCATAACAGACATAGATAGATAAACAATCATCCAAATAGACATACTCATACTGACAAACAAAACCAGAAAAATGAAACAACGATAAAGATGAGCCTGCAAAAAAATGAAACAATATTTTAATTATTCAGTTCCTAAGCCTGCAAAAAAAATCAAAAAAAAACTACAGATGAGCAATATTTTTGCAATCAAAATGCATTTTAAATAAAACCCATATCCTTTTGGTGGCGGTGGTGCAGGGTTGTAGTGATGCAGTGGAGACGTGACTTTGGTGTTCAGCTAGGTGCAATTGTATGTCTTTCTACAATTTTATGGGTGCGTGTTTCTCACAAACCCATAAAACGACATCTAACCATGGATGCACCTACATACATTTTAAACAAAAAGTACAATATAAAATTACGAATGAAGCATCATATCAATATAAAATTACGAACTGAATAAAAGAGGAGACCAATGTGAGAGAGGGAGAGCGAGAGAGAGATTCATCAGTTTCTTCATTATTTGCTTCATACCGAGAGAGAGAGAGAGACATGGAATTAAATCAACCATCTTAGATCCTTAGATTTTGGCCCAAAACCCGAATTTTAACATAATTATATCAGATCCTGAGATTTTGAGTAACAAAATTTGAGCAAAGTCAAGTAGAAGAGAAGAGAGAGAACCAAGATTATTTCCAAGGGAAATCATAAAAAGCACTTGTTGGTGAATCCAGAGACTCGCGGTAGAGAAGACCGTGATCACGATCATGTTGTCCCAACCTTCCCTGCAAGTCAATGAAATCCTAAATTAGAAAAACAGAAATTTGGTTATGGTGGTTTTTGGAGGCAGCATTCTAGTGGTTCGATGGTGAACTTGCAATGGGGGATGATGCTTGATGGTAACAGTGGCGATAATGGAACAGAGGGTGGGCGGTTGTGATGGTAGTGAAGTGAAAGTAAGCTGAGAAATGTTTCAAAAATCATTCATATAAGTACGTTATCAATACAGATAATGAATTGGATGCAAGATGCTATTATGTGTGTAAAATATAGATCTTGCACTATAATCCTTTTTAATTAAAATATGAATACATTTTTTCATCTGACCAAAAAAAACGTATACTACCCATTAGATGAACTCATCCGTAGCTTCAAGTTGATGTTGCTATTTCCCAATTAATCCTACAAAATAATAAACTCGTTCAAAAATTATTCCATTAATATAAACCAAAAGCACCAGAAACAAATACATCTTATGAGGTAAATTGTAATGGCATGTTATATGGTTCTCTACCCTTCCAGTTGTGCTTCTCTTCACTTCCGTTTCGTATTCTGTTTATTTATATCATATGCAAATACAAAAGATGCTTCACTTGTTGACTCAACTGCGGAAAAGATAAATAGAAATAAAAAACTGTCAAATTGACAAAATATCTTTGATTAGTGAGGATGGAGGTGGAATACTATTGATATGGGTGTAAGACCATGTTCATCAAAAACCTATAGAGAAGAACATATATCTGAGTTTCTTTATATATATGTTCTTTGTCAAAAGGTCAGATATGCAGAAAAAAGATGTACATTCAGGGACAAAAAGAATAAATACACAAAACAAAATCTCAAATTTAATCGCCAAGTGAGAAAAATGTTGTTCCAAATTAAATGGAGTCGGTGATAAAAGAAAGGGTCAACCTTTACGTTGCAGAAAACATATCGGAAAGTAGATCAAAGACCAGAAATTTAGTCAGAGATGGTGAGCGTAACTTTGAAGTGAAAGAAGCGACACCAGCCAACTAACATACAAAATTATTGGTCACAGAAAAAATAATCGAGAGAAAAAGGCTTTGAACAAACATATATGTTACCTACTTACCTGATAAATATCATCATATGAGATGATGGGGATAAACAGAGCAGAGTCTCGTGGTAGGGGTTGGATGACGGCGACGAAAGCGTAGATAGAGGGAACGATTTGGATGGCGGTGGTAGATTTAGGGTCTTCGAAAAATTAAACCGATGACTGTCCAGATCTAGATTTCCTTTGAGCTGTGTACTAATTCTTCAAAACCAAAACCTACTTCCAAAATCTGCACCGTTTATATGGTGGTTTCTTGTGGGTTTTCTGTGGTCGTCGAAGGTGTTGAAGAAGAGTAGCGATAATTGAGGCCATACAGGCCGGTGGTGGTTGTAACAGTTGTTGGTGCGAAGGTCGAAGAGAATGGCGGTGGTCGTCGTTACCGAGGATAATGGCAGGGTACTGAAATGGTGGTGGGGAAAAGGAGGTAGGTCGTGATTTTTCGACTTCCATGAAGATCTGAACTGAAAAGTGAGCACACCCACGTTGAATCCTTCGAAGATTGGGGTAGCTATGCTTTGTTCAAGCAACAGCTAAATGCTCGCTACTTCGTTCATATGCGTGTCGTTGTTGTGATTGTGTCGTTGGTGGCCTGATTGGGGCGGTGGTATCAGAGGTAAATGGAGCGTTGATTAGGGTTACGAGGAGATCTAAGAATGAGAGAGAGAGAGAGATAAAAAAGGGGATTTCAAAATTTGAAGTGAGATTTGAGTTTTGGTTTGCCGCTTATTGTTCCCTACCGTCTGAATATCACGCGTGTTGGCCAATATAGCATTTAATTGTTGTACCCAATTTTATTCATGAAGGTTAATGAAGGGCCAAGATTTAATTTGGATAAAAATCAAAGGTTAAGATTTAATAAACTTGTTTTTAAGATCATGTCTTAAAAATTTTTTTCATAAATTGATTGTAATTTATGTATGTATTATATATATACTAGGTGCGTACCCGCGCAATGCGGCGGCGGCAAATAGTTTTGTTTCGACAATTACTTTTTAGGTTTTAGGTTGCAGATGGGAGGGGGAGTTGGCAAATATGAGAGTGATTAATTTTTTTCGGGCGATTGATTACATTTCCAACGATATAGGGGACGGTGAATACACGATAATATGGGACCAAAAATGGAAAAAACTTTTAGAAATCGGTTTGGAACTATGGGGATATTTTGCAATGAAATGATAAATAGAAGTAGAATGCTATAATCTGAACAAAAGACAAAGTAAACAAAGGGGCAAGGGGCAAAATAATTTTTCGGACCAAAACTATAAAAATTCTTAAATCTAACAAATTTTGTAAAAACAAAAAGTACAATGCTATAATCCGCCAAAAATAAACTAAGTAAATGCTTAGTTTGGGCAGAACTCGCATTTAAGGAAAGTACAATGTTATAATAACAACAATAATAGAAGTGCAATGGTATAATCCAAAAAAAATAGACAAAGTAAGCATTTAGTTTGGGGAGAACTTGCATTTAAATAAAGTACAATGTCATAATCTGCCAAAGTAAACATTTCCAGTACAATAACTTTAAAAAAAATGAAAAACTCAAAGAAACCATCACATAAATAGTAATGTACTAAAGTTTATGTGTGTGCAGAGGATGTGTGTTCACGAATTTTTAAAAAGAAAGAGGAAGAGGAAACAATTTCCACAAAATTAGAAACAATTTCAACAAATTATATGAATATATTAGATTATAAAAGAATAATCTTATTGTAAACTTCTTTGTCTCCTCCCTTTTTCGTCATTTGCAAGCATAATATGTCATTTGGGCTCAAAACCGGGTTGAGAAATCTCCATAACTAATCTCATAAGTAAAAAAGATATACCTGGAGCATATATTTTTAAAAATCAGAATTCAAAAGTAATAAAAAGTTTATAAGAAAATAATTAGAACAAGGGGTTTGGGACTTTTCTTTCTTTAACTTGAAATCATTTCAACAGCAATATGGTAGGATAGTTAAATTTAACTCTACAAAAACAAATATATTTACAAATCAAATACAAAACATATTGAAACCATTTTATGCTAATAGTCGGAGTCCTTAAAAATGACAATTCACAGGTGCTTAGTAAGTCTTATCCGATTAAATTCATATAATATTTTCATTATTGTCAATCACTTCGCTTTGATGACAAACCGACTTAATAAGATCTTGAAAAGGATTTTTCATGATCTTTTTATTCAAGAAGGTAAAAATCTTGAAGTTATTCTAAGTTGTCTTTTTTTTTTGTCTGTTTGGTTGGATGGAATGGAATGAGTTATTATATTCCATTGTCATGCTTGGTTGTCATGTATGAATGGAATGGATACATGATCATCTGTGGTTGGATAATAGAAATGGAATCAGTAATTCTATTCCATGATGATGTTTTGTTGGCCGGTTCAGAATGGAATGGAGCGAGTTATCCCTTTTTTTATGAAATGTAGCATCATGCTTTCATTTATTAATAGACTCCTAAGATACATGTTTACATCTTACATAACACATACAATTCGGACACCTAAATAATGCAGCACGAATCTATTCTAACAATTATAAAATACACCAACAAAAAAATGAGTTGCAAAAAGAAATAGAAAAAAGAGAAAATATTAATAACAATTTTAAACCCCGCAATGCCCCTCAAACGGAGTCCAGAGAATAAAATTCATACAATAATTGGTCGAGAATGGGACACGCAATTATGTTTTAGTTAGTCTAGAGATCCTTGAAATTGTAAAAGACATAACGAATTAATGATTTAGTTATTTAAACTTTAAATGCCTCATAATTTAAAAAATAATTGGTCAGAGAATGGGACACACAATCATTTCTCCCACCTCAAAACAAATATTATAAATGAAAGAAAAAGACACCCAAAAGTCAAATACGGAGTGCAACATATATTTCAATTTTGAGCCACAGAAAGGCATGGACCAAAAAAGCATTGAATTTTTTAAAAACAAGTCACAATCAAATAAAGTCAAAATTTTTATATTGAGTTCTCCCAAAAAGAGTTAACAAACCTGTTCTTGGACAATTGTGTGAAGCGTTCTGTGTATATCTCTAGCCATGCCTTTCGCAGCACCACATACGTATAAATACGCTCCCTCACAAAGCAAGTTCCAAATATCTGAAGCCTGTTGAAACAATGAAACAAATAAAAATAATAAAAATAAAAGTAGGTTGCTATAAATATAATACACAAATAAATGAAACTACATTGCTATTTCCAACCTTTTGGCTCATTTTGTGTTCAACCTGTTTTTTAGTGGGACTGTCACGGGAGAAAGCAACAATAAGCTCGGAAAGAGCACCGGTTTCAACGAAGTTGTTTAGTTCGTCTTCGTATATAAAATCCTGTAACAAAAACACTATTATAGCATTGTACTTTTAACATTTTTTAAATTTTTTGTTAACGTACCACTTTGCGGTTTCTGCAACCGAAGAATAAAACGGAGGATCCGAGCTCAGTTCCAGATTGCTTCAAAGATGATCGTTCTTGAAGGAAGCCTATGAAAGGAGCAAGCCCGGTATCTGGGCCAATCAAGATAACGGAAAGTTTACGGTCGGAAGGAAGTTTGAAGTTTGATGTTCTGATAAAGATTGGTGCCCAGCTACAATTTTGACTTTCGGTCAAAGGTACGTTGCTATTTCTTATACAACATACCTTTTTGGGAGAACTCAAAACATGTGCATATCGAGCCAATGCGGTTCTCAAAGTGCATGGAGGGAAAGGAGGTGGAAAGGAGGCCCCACCAATTGGTGTTCCATCTTGTTTATCAATGTGGACTGAAAAATAAGCATCTGGTGATAAACCAATTAATTTAATTGCTTCTTCCACTACTTCACTTAGATTCTCACAGAATACACCAACATGATCACCTGTCTCATATCTGAAAATTTAAAAAGATATTAAAAATATAAAAAGGAACACATCAAATATTACAAATCGTGCAAAGTAAAGTAGTAAAGTAACTTACAGTAGTCCAGTGTTGGCAATGTCAAATTCTGTATGAGTGCAAGAGCGGTCGGATTCAGGGGTGTGAAGTTCCTTTTTGAATGTCACATTGGATCTTTTTAAAAAAGAAAGAATTTATGTCAGTTTATTAAAGTATGTGATGAAGTAAGAATATAAGTATATAATATATTCTATAACAATCACAATAAATTTCTTGAAATACGGATGTTGGGCATCATGAACAGTATGACAATTTGTATGACTTTGATCTTCAACAAATGAATCATGCTTTTCATTAAAATACAACGCGGTATTCCAAAACAGCAGCTATGAGCGGCAACAGTTGCATCATCTTCATCACGCAACAATTGATCCAATTCAGGCCAGACTAACTCTTTCCAAAAGGTGATAATTTGGAAATTCATCAAAAGATTCAATATGTGCGACTTGAAATTATGAATGTAAGATATATTTAGTACCATGCGGTAAAATCATCTTCGATACATTCATCATCATCTCCAAGGCCAATAGGAACAAGGCGTTTTGCACCTGAAAAAGGTGATAATAATAGATTTAGATGAAATGGAAAACACCAAATATAGGGATGGTGTATTCCATTCCACCAGATAAAATGGAATGGATTGGACAATTCCTTTCAATCATAGCTAACAAAATATGATGGAATTAATTACCTTAAAACTCTTAGGCTGTAGATATTGGAGGTGTATGGATCAAAACATTCGTTGTTTCCAAGAATTTTGTTTGTTGAAGCGGTTGGCATGGGAGAAACAAGAAGGGAATTGCATATTCCATACTTGGCAATCATTCAACGGAGGGCTTTCCCGTCCCACAACTCCGAAGGTGTGACTCCCCACATGTCTGATTGCAGAATTCTCTAAAAGTAAATTACACAAGAATGAATACAATATTAGAAATAATATAATAACCCAAATCACTAATTTCTGTTTTCAAAGCCATTCTTAAAGAGTAACATGTGAGATGTAAACCAGATAAAGGATACAACCATCAAAACACCTATGCTACATGTGAGGGGCAAAAAGGTAATTTGAACAACCTTACTAACAGGGCTTCCTATGTGCCCTATGGATTCCAATTATGTTTATAAAATATAATCTGCAATTTGTATCCTATTTTGTCAATCCATGAGAGCTTAAAATGATACAAGGTCAAAGGAGAGAGAATAACTTACAGTGTCAGCAGCTACAAGATTCAACCCAACTCACCCTGCTCTAGTGGAAATCATAAAAACAAATGCACTGTTGGAATCGTCTCCGGAATTGAAATTCTGGCTAAAACTCCTTATTGCAGCACACCGCTCTTTAGCCCTAATGGATCCATCAAGCCGCTCATAAGGATATTTCCTTAACTCCATACAGCCATTAGGACCACCATTATGAAAATTAATGAATTTCATTAGGAAAATCATAATTAAAATATAGGCTCAAACCTGGTGGAAAAGTTGAAGGTATAAAAGTCATACCTACTACCTTGTTCCTGTAAATATGATAAAAACAAAAGTAGTTAGAAACATCATATAAATAAATCAGACAAAAGTCAAAATGGATGTTAGATCTAGAACAAAAATCCAAATTGACGCTATATCCCCAAAATAAAAATCCAAAATGATGTCATAGCCCCAAGATCTGATTTCTGTGTAACAAATTAAGAGTATAAAAATCAAAATTGACGTTAGCCCCAAGATCTGATTTGATATTTGGTTGTCGAACCCACGTGAGAAATTAAAATGCATATTTGTTCTTATTCTTGTACCTGTTTAAACACATACCCTTATGAGCATTGCGTTCAATTGCATCTATCCATAAAATCACCTGTTTGCTGTAAAATATGAGAATAGAAATAGAATAGCGAAAAATAAAGTAAATCTAGGTTAGATAAGCTAAGAAAACTGTGAAAGATAAATAAGAAAATCCTCACTTGAAATCACCGGCCCCAATTAGTTTTCTAGAAAGTTTATCTTAAGAGAAAAACCTCAACTTATGTAGTCCCAATGAGATTGAAAAGATTGAAGCCGACACTGAGAGTAAGCAATCTGAGTGTGCTTGTACCCTTCTATTTATTTAGAGTTCAAATGAACTTTACCTTGAAGATAATAAAGCAGAACCAGTTTGAAGAGATACTGTAGATAAATAAGCAAGATCAATCGAATCCGGCAGAGAAATTGTATCGCCACCCATCACTGCTCGAATTTTAATCATGAGCCGGTTCTCAAAAACCGCACAATCGCTAAACTTAAAAAAACGTACCCGATTTTGAAGGATCTGCTTTTGAATCTTCGAGGAACAACGACGATAGTGAGGGGGTAGCGATGGTGGCGGTCATCATCTCCATGTGAGTGTGGTGCTAGTTGAATCTATGATTCGATAGCAGGAAAACAAAGGGATCCTAAAGAGAGAGAGAGGAAGGAGCGGAGTTAGTTGGTGGATTCAACTTTAAAAGCTGGTTATGTCTTCAAAAGCGGAGCATTTATGGGAGACCACGCCAAGATGGGCATCTTTATTCACGGGGAGCAACGCATGTTTGGCTGTGTGTTTAGAAAGTGTTTATGGGCTTTTTGACTTCTTAAAAAACTAAAAAGCTGAAAATAGTGTTTGGCAACCAAGAAGCACTTTTTAAATCAGCTTTTTATTACATTGCAAAAAGCTATTTTTAAAAAGCATGGGGAACCTGGCTTTTCAAGGAGAAAAGTGCTTTTTAATTACCAATTGACAATATTACCCCCAACTACCATCTACCCTCATATATAAAAGCTTATACAAACACTTTTTTTTACCTCCTTATCAACTTTTAGCTTTTCCCACCATATAAGCTTATCCGAACACTTTTTTAAAAACTCCTTTTTGAAAAGCCAAAAGCTCATAAGCACTTTTGCCCAAAAGCGCTTATGAGCTAAATAAGCTTAGCCAAACAGGCTCTGAACTTCAAAAATTTCAGCTTCTCCATTCGAAAAAGTATTTCAAAATTTTCACCCGCTAAAAACCTTAATGCATCAAAGGTTTGTACTATCTTAAAAATTAAGACAATTGTGCATAAGGGGATTGTAATTTATATATGGTTTATAGTATAGTATATATATATATATATATATATATATATATATATATATATATATATAAGATTTAATTTGGATAAAAATCAAAGGTTAATATTTAATAAACTTGTTTTTAAGATCATGTCTTAAAACTTTTTGTGCATAAATTGATTCTAATTTATGTATGTATTATATATGGTGTATATTATATATATATATATATATATATATATATATATATATATATATATATATATATATATATATATATATATATATATATATATATATATATATATATGGAAAGGTTATATAGAGTCTAATAAAAGGTGGAGAATTGGATGCCAAACCTGGACCAATCATTGTATAAGGTTAAATTAGTAATTGTATAATATCTACATTTATTTAATAATAAATCAGTGATTTTCGTTGCCACTATAATCATGCGATTTTAACAAACTTTCCAAGAATATAGGATGTTAACTATGGTAACGTGATCTCTGAATTTCAATCATATCGAGAATTACTTAGTTTTCAGAATAGAATTCGGAAATTAATAATTGAAATCGAAAATCAAGATTGCATACAGAGGAATCGAAAGTCAATTATGCGATGGAGTTTTACGATGTTATTGGCGATGAAAGTGACGATTCTAGTACTAAATCGAGTTTGTACAATGACTCAGAATGTGAATTTGATGAAAACGGTGAAAACTTTAGTGAAGAAAACTTTATAGATTCAGCAAACGAAAAAGAAGATGAAGAAATTGGTGAGTTTCTTGAAATCGACGATGAAGTTAATAGTAAGATGCGTTTACTAGTTATTCAATCGTTAATGAGTGTTCAACATTTACTTATGTTATGTGGTTTTGCATTTTTAATAGTTAAAAGTTGTTCATCATTTATGAATTGTGGAAAACATGAGGAATCATTATTGAATGTACAAGATTACATTATTGCCTGTGTTTTTTCAATTTTAATTGTTAGAATTTGGTATTCAGCTAATAATGATGAATAAAATGATGAATCATGAATGAAAAATTTCTTTTAAGAATTAAGTTAGTAGTGTATAATGAATATAATTTAATATTCATCTATAATAAAGGTTATAATTTGATGTTCATCTATGAATGATGAAATATTCTGAGTTTTCTTGTATTCACTTATTATGGTGAAAAATTAGTAGTGTTATTAATGATTAATGTTATAAATGAACAAGTTGTCATTCATAAATGAATGATAAATAAAATGATCAATCATGAATGAAACAAGTCGTTTAAGACTGGAGTTAGTATTGTTTAACGATGAAATTTTAATATTCAGGTATGATCAAAACCAAAAAATTTGAAATTCATCAATGAATGATGAATAATCTGAGTTTTGTTGTATTCAATTAGTATTGTAAAAAATTAGTAATGTTGTTAATGACTATTGTTATAAATGATTAATTTGGTATTCATGTATGAATGTTGAATAAAATGATCAATCATGAATGAATGATGAATAATCTGAGTTTTCTTGTATTCAATTAGTATTGTAAAATATTAGTAATGTTATAAATGTATTCAGTTATAATTTGTTTCCAGAAAGATATTGCATTCACTCATTAAATTTTGCAGGTGTTGATGGAGATGAGTCAAACAAAGAAGCATATGAAAGTAGCATTCTGGAGTCTCCTGGTGGGAAAACAAAGTTATGGAAACAAATTGTACCAATTGAGTTTATGCCTCAGAAAGATGTTGCATTCAAATCATTAAAAGATGCAATAAATATGTATTATAAATATGCAGAGAAGGCAGGTTTTAATACAAGGTTATATTCATCCAAACGATTTGGGGATGATTCACTCAAGACAACGTCGATAGTGTGCAACCGATTCGGGAAAATACCAGACAGATCAATAGATAGTTTGGATCCTAAAGGAAGTGGTCGTAAGAAAAGAAACTCAAACTTTATAAAAATGGATTGTAACGCCATGATAAGGTTTAAGCGAGAAAACATAAGAACAAGCGAATTCATTGTTGACTCATTTCAAGAATTGCATAACCATCCACTATTTACAGAAGATGATTGGCGGAATTCTAAAAGAGCTAGGAAGATGCGTTTTAACGACAAAGTGTTTTTATTTGGAAGTTCTAAAACAAAAATTGGTCCAACTAGAGCCCACGGATTGCAAGTTTGTTTAAAAGGTGGGTATGATAATGTAGGCCCTACACTGTCAGATTACAAAAATTATAAAAGAAAAATGGGCAAGATTATAGGAAATCGAGATGCGTAAATGCTGGTTGATAAAATGAACATGAGAAATGAGAACTTAATAAACTACACATTTGAGTACAAGTGTGTTACACTCGATGTTCTGGGCAGATGAGACAGATAAAGTGAACTACAAGGAGTTTGGAGATGTAATCTCATTCGATGCAACGTTCCGAACAAACAAGTAAGATGCGGATACTAGTTAGTGAATGTTTATGTGTTATTCATCTATGATAATCTAATGTATCATTAATTCATTCATGATTGGTAATGTTTCCATGCGTTAATGTTTTGTTTTTTTTATTCATTTACGATTATAGAAGATTAATTTGTTATTCAATAATGATTACTAATAGTTGTGAGTTGAATGTATCAGATATGCGATGATTTTTGTACCTTTCACATCAATAGACAATCACAAACGATCGATTACAATTGGTGCTGGCCTTTTAAGCAACGAGACTATAGAGTCTTATAAATGGTTGCTCCAAGCATTTCTTCGAGCTCATGAGAAAGCACCCACATTAGTGTTAACAGACCAAGATCCAGCTGTCAAGCAAGCTGTTGAAGCTATCATGCCATAATCAAAACATAGATGGTGTATGTGGCACATCATGAAGAAATTACAGGACAAGGTTTGTAGTTTCAATTTATCGATAGTATAAATAATAAGTATTCGTTGACGATTGTGTGCTAATTATATGTATGACAGGTCTCAAAAGATTTTCTTAAGCAAACAGGTTTTAGAAAACGTTTCAACAAACTTGTTTGGAACGGGTTCATAGGGCCTGAAGCGTTTGAAAAGGAATGGAAACATCTAATAAAGGAGTTCAAACTGCATGACACAAGGTGGTTTAAAGACATGTACGAAAGTAGAGCATACTGGATACCGGCTTATTTCAAGGATGTGCCAATGAATGGTTTGATGATGTAACACCCGACTTATTAACAAAAACACCCAAAAAAAAATTTTCATTTTTCAAACCAAATATTTTACAAATAAAACATAAGTAAGGGGTATCAGTTAATACAATGCGAGTACAAGAGTATCACGAAGTACAATACATAAAATATTATACATTCTCTAAGCCGGGCTGTCACTTCACGATCCTAAGTCCTCAGTCACGGACTTTATCTTTTCCCTTCGCAGGATCACGCTCACCTGCAGGGACATATCAATAAAACCGTGAGCTATAAAGCTCAATGAGTAATCAAATCAAACATAACATGTATAAGAATAAAATTCTCTATACGAAATCAATTAAGTATTATCATACAATACAAGATCAAATATGGCTCACGGGTTAGCCCGCTGTTGCCTAGACTCACGGCTCCGTTCTTGCCATCGCAATGACTCACGGATTATCCGGTCTTGTCTATATAGGTTTGAATCACAGCTCCGTTCATGTCTATTATAGACTCACGGCTTATCTGGTATTGTCATGTCATGGTAGTTGACTCACAGCTCCGTTCTTGTCTTTATCAGACTCACGGCTTATCTGGTATTGTCATATTTCAATTCATATAATTTATCATTTTTGTCCCCCAAAATCATATCCATCTGCAGCTGCTCTTATAACATATATCACAACGGATAACAGTGAGATTACTCACCTGAAGGTTTGCTACAACTAGCGTTTGTTGTTCCTTGCCTTGAAATGAGATCCGTAAGATTTTGTCCCGTACCTATAATTTCATTCATTTCACAATGATTATAGGTTAATATACCATTCTAATTGACTCTAATGCAATAGAGTTCAATATAATATCGTTATAAACAATGCCTAGTTAATAAACTTTCCGTTTACTAACTTTATATGAATTTTACTATTCATCGAGGCATTCAGATCGGTCTACAGTGCTCCCGAGGGGTCAAAAACTCAATATAAAAATTTTCCCAAACTTTTCAGACCATAACGAGCCTACGGTTCAAGTTTGAGCTAAATCGGACAAGCCAAGCAAAAGTTAGCATTTTTGATTCCCTGCCTGGCCCTGCCTTGGAGGCGCACTGCGCCTTGCGCCAGTGCTGCCTCCTGGGCAGTCGCGATTTATGCACTGTAGCTTGCAGTTTTGGTCCATTAAGTCATTATTTCAGTTCTTAATCGTTTGGGGTTTGTTCCTAGGCTAAAACCTTACATTTTAACAAGGTTTTTAACCATCAAAACCCACTCAATCAATCATAGGAAGAATTAGGGTTCTTAATTCTAACAACCCCAAATCTTCAATTTCATCAAATATAACAATCTACTTCCATTTTATTGAGTTAAGCTCTTACTAGCATGACTTAATGGAGGTATTACATCAATTTTAACACCCAATCATAACTGTAATTGCAGATTTTGAGTTCTACAAAACTCACCAAGAACAACTTAGTCAAGAGCTTGGAAACTTACCTCTAAACTTCCAATTATACCCTTGTAAATGCTATAATTCAATTTGCAAGTTTCAAGCCTTCAAGAACCTTCAATCCTCTGCAGAATTTCAGCCATAAGAACTCTCCCGTAACTCCCAAAATTCTGCACAAGTCATTTCTTTTATACCTCCAATATTTGCAATTTGGTCCTTGAAGTTGCATCTCTTAAACTTTTGCCACAATTTACAAATTAAATGACAAAAATCAAATTATAATAACATTTTAAGTCCAAGACTCAAAATATTATTACCAAACAAGTCCTTTTCTGTCAAAAGACCAAATTACCCTTTTGAGGTAAAATGACCATTTTACCCTTTTTATTATAATTATATAATAAACATGTTTTGGCGTTACAAATTCTCCTCTCCTTTAAGAGATTTCGTCCCCGAAATCATACAAAAAGTTGAGGGTATTTCTCCCTCATTTCACTCTCGGTCTCCCACGTCATGTCGGAACCTTTGTGATGACGCCAAAGTACTTTCACCATGTTGATCTTCTTATTTCGTAGCTGTCTTGTCTTGCGGTCTAGCACCCGCTCTGGTTGTTCCGGGTATCTCAACTTTTCATCTACCTCAATTTCAGCAAGAGATATGTGTTGAGACTTATCAAACAAGGTTTTCCTCAAATGGGACACATGAAATACATCATGTATACCATGAAGTTCATCAGGTAACTCCAATCGATACGCCACGGCTCCAACTCTTTGGGATATGCGGAAAGGTCCGATGAAGCGAGGGCTCAACTTTCCTTTCTTCCCAAAACGAATTAAGCCTTTCCAAGGGGATACTTTGAGCATTACCATATCTCCTACTTTAAATTCTATTGGTTTCACCCGTTTGTCCGCATACTGTTTCTGTCTATTCTGAGCTACCTTCAAATTTTCGCGTATCAGTTTGATCTTTTCTTCGGTCTGTGCCACAATTTCAGGTCCAGCCAATGGCTTTTCTCCAACTTCAGTCCAGCAGGTCGGAGTACGGCACGGTGCTCCATACAAGGCTTCATACGTGGCCATCTGAATGCTGGAATGATAGCTATTATTGTACGCGAATTCCACTAAAGGCAAATGATCTTCCTAGCTTCCACCGAAGTCAATGATACAAGTTCTCAACATATCTTCCAAAGTTTGGATTGTTCTTTCACTTTGACCATCGGTTTGCGGGTGATATGCGGTACTCATAAGTACTTTTGTACCCAACTGTTCTTGTAGACTTTGCCAAAAGTGAGAAGTAAATCTACTATCCCGGTCCGATACTATCGATGCTGGGAATCCATGCCGACAAATCACCTCGTCAATGTAAATTTTCGCCAGTTGATCAACCCTGTAATTTTCTTTATATGGTATGAACTGTGCCGATTTAGTCAATTGATCCACAATTACCCATATAGAATCATAACCTCGCGGTGTCCGCGGCAACTTTGTCACAAAATCCATGGTAATATGATCCCACTTTTTCTCTGGAATCGGCAATGGTTGTATTTCTCCATACAGTTTTTGATGGTTTGACTTAACTTGTAGACATGTCAAACATCTTTCTACGTATCTTCCCACATCTCTTTTCATTCCGGGCCACCAATACAATGATTTTAACGTCCGATACAACTTAGTACTGCCCGGATGAACTGCGTATCGACTACAATGTGCCTCTTCTAGAAGTAAGTTCCGCGCTTCTCCTTGTTTTGGGACCCATATACGTCCTCTGAAGGTCTTCAATTTCTGAGCATTTTCTTCCAGATGCTTCAAATATCCAACTATTCGTTCACTTTTTACATTCTCCGGCTTACACGCTTCTTCTTGGACCGAACGAATCAATTCTGGTAACCGACTTGCTACACCCATACACGCGGATGTAACTTTCAGAGGAGCTTCTTTACGGTTTAGCGCATCTGCTACCACATTCGCTTTGCCTGGGTGGTACTGAATTTCAAAGTCAAAGTCTTTAAGGAGATCCATCCACCTTTGCTGTCGCATGTTAAGCTCCTTTTGATCGAATAAATACTTCAAACTTTTGTGGTCCGTGTAAACAACAAATTTCACACCATATAAATAGTGTCTCCACAACTTCAACGCTAGAACCACCGCAGCTAATTCCAGATCATGAACTGGATACTTCTTCTCAGCATCCTTTAATTGGCGGGACGCATAGGCTATGACCCGACCTTTCTGCATTAAAACACATCCAAGTCCAACTCTAGAAGCATCGCTGTAAATTACATATTCTTCTCCACTTTGTGGTAGTACTAACACTGGTGCTTCACATAAAGCTTGTTTCAACTTCTGAAAGGCTTCTTGCTGCTTATCGGCCCACGTGAATTTTTCACCTTTCTTGGTCAATTTGGTCAGCGGGACAGCTATCGAGGAGAAATTCTCAACAAATCTTCTGTAATAGCCTGCCAAACCAAGAAAACTTCTTACTTCGGTTGGACTTCCAGGCGGTTCCCATTTCATCACGGCTTCTACTTTTGCTGGGTCGACTTTCACCCCTTCAGCATTAATTACATGGCCAAGAAATTGAACTTCTCTCAGCCAGAATTCACACTTGGAGAATTTAGCATACAGCTTTTCTCGTCGAAGCAACTCCAATACTTGTCGCAGATGCACTTCATGTTCAGCTTGGCTTCGCGAATACACCAAGATATCATCTATAAATACTATCACCGATGTATCAAGGAACGGTCGGCACACCCGGTTCATAAGATCCATGAACACAGCTGGAGCATTGGTTAACCCGAAAGGCATCACCAAAAACTCATAGTGACCATATCGTGTGCGAAAAGCGGTCTTTGGTACGTCAGATTCTCGTATCTTCAGCTGATGGTAACCCGACCACAGATTAATTTTTGAAAAGTAGGATGCTCCTTGTAGCTAGTCGAACAAGTCATCAATTCGTGGAAGCGGATACTTATTTTTCACCGTGATCTTGTTTAGTTCCCGATAGTCAATACACATGCGCATTGACCCATCTTTCTTCTTGACAAACAGAATAGGGGCTCCCCAAGGCGATAAACTCGGTCTGATGAAACCCCTGTCCAATAATTCTTCCAGTTGCTTCCGCAGTTCCACCATCTCTGAAGGTGCTAAACGGTATGGAGCTCGAGCAACAGGTGCAGCTCCCGGAACCAGTTCAATCGTGAACTCCACCTGACGATCTGGTGGCAACCCTGGAAGTTCATCTGTAAACACATCTGGGAACTCGTTCACCACATTCACATTCGCTACCCCCACTTTAATCGGTTGAGCCACCGATACATAAGCTAGATAGGACGTCCCTCCTTTACTGATACAGCTTCGGGCTTGAGCAAAGGAGATGACTGGCATTCGCAATCGAGGTCGTTCACCTTGAATCTTTATCCATTCTCCATCCAGCGTTAACACAGTGATGTTTTTATTTTTGCAATCCATGTTAGCATAATTCGTTGCTAACCAATCCATTCCCACAATCACACCAAATTTATTGGTAGTCATCGGCTTCAAATCTATAGGGAAAACGGTCCCGTAGATTTTAAGCTGACAACCTTCCAGATGTTCAGAAACCCAAACATATCTGCCGTCTGCTATAGCTACTTCCAAACTTTCATCCATCGGAGTTAACGGTACATTCAAGCAAGACAATAAAGACTCCGACACGAAACATTGAGTAGCCCCCGGATCAAAAATAACATATACCGATATGGAATTAAGAGTGAAGATACCTGTCACCACATCTGTCTTCTCACGGGCTTCCTCCACAGTCTTCTGGAAAGCTCGCGAGGCCACTGGTCGTCCCCTGTTCTTCGGCTCTTCTTTCTTTCCCACTTGATCATCTCTAGGTCTTTCACTGTATACCCCAGATTTCAGTTGGGGACAGTTCGGACGAATGTGATCAGTAGCTCCACATTGGTAGCATCTTCGTTCCGCCCGACACTCCCGTGTAGAATGACCCGTTTTTCCACAATTTCGGCAGCTAACTGACCCAGTATCACTGCGACAGCTGCCCGTGTGCCTTTTTTTGCATTTTTCGCACCACTTTCCTTCATCTTTCTGGCCTTTTCCCCTAGACCCGGATTGTTGCGACTTTTTCTGAGGCGTCCAACCTTGGTCTTCCGCCTTTCGTTTCGTTTCTAAAACTTTCTTTTTGTTTTCTTGTCGCTTCAATTCTGTTTCTCTTTCTGTGGCTCGATCCACCACTTGCCGGAAAGTAGTTAGTTTCAACTGTTGCACAATTTCTCTAATTCGGGTTGTCAACCCCCGGACATACTTGTCGATCTTTCTATTTTCAATGTAGATATGGTGTTCCGCAAACCTAGCTTTCTCCAGAAAGCTAAGAGTATATTCCTGAACAGATCGGGAACCCTGTTCCAGATGCAGAAATTCATCCTCCAACTTCTGAATAGCTACTTCCAAGCAGTATTCTTCATTGAACTTTGTCTTGAATTGCTCCCAAGGTACCGATTGGGATGAATCAAGATCCAGTGATTTATAGTAGGTTTGCCACCAATGTAGTGCACCGCTTGTAAGTTGGTTTGTGGCAAATTCAACTTTATCATCATCCGTACATTTGCTTACTCGGAACACCTTCTCAATATGCATGATCCATTCCATGGCTTTGACTGGATCATCTGTCCCCGAGAATTCCTTTGGTTTACAACCAAGGAAGGATTTATACGTACACCCAACTGTTTTTATTGAGGCTTCCCCACCTTGAGTTTCTTTTATTGCCCGGGCACGACTTTCTCCCTGGCTTTCATCTTCCGGCTGCCTATCATGAACACTTTTTGCAGCCTCTTCAGTAGGATTAGGATTGGCACTCGGGTTGGGATTACCACTCGGGTTGGGGTTATTCGTTAACGCAGGCATCATTTGCCTTACCACTTCTTCCACAATTGCCCGAATGTCAGGTGGATTTTCTCCCACCGGTTCCCTTGCTGGTGCTCTTGCTCTTTGTCCCACAGAGCCACGTGACCGGGCTGGTCCACTTCTTGCAGTTCCACGTGAATTTGCACCAGTGGGATTACTTCGTGTATTTCTCATACTTCAAAATTTCAGCAAACCGTTAGATTACATATATAATAACAAACTTATACATATCTAACAGTCCATTATCTGTTCTTCTCTCAAGGTTTAAGTCCAGGAATCTAATCTAAGACACCTAGTTCACTTAAACCACGGCTCTGATACCAACTTGTAACACCCGACTTATTAACAAAAACACCCCAAAAAAATTCAATTTTCAAACCAAATATTTTACAAATAAAACATAAGTAAGGGGTATCAGTTAATACAATGCGAGTACAAGAGTATCACGAAGTACAATACATAAAATTTTATACATTCTCTAAGCCGGGCTGTCACTTCACGATCCTAAGTCCTCAGTCACGGACTTTATCTTTTCCCTTCGCAAGATCACGCTCACCTGCAGGGACATATCAATAAAACCGTGAGCTATAAAGCTCAATGAGTAATCAAATCAAACATAACATGTATAAGAATAAAATTCTCTATACGAAATCAATTAAGTATTATCATACAATACAAGATCAAATATGGCTCACGGGTTAGCCCGCTGTTGCCTAGACTCACGGCTCCGTTCTTGCCATCGCAATGACTCACGGATTATCCGGTCTTGTCTATATAGGTTTGACTCACAGCTCCGTTCATGTCTATTATAGACTCACGGCTTATCTGGTATTGTCATGTCATGGTAGTTGACTCACAGCTCCGTTCTTGTCTTTATCAAACTCACGGCTTATCTGGTATTGTCATATTTCAATTCATATAATTTATCATTTTTGTCCCCCAAAATCATATCCATCTGCAGCTGCTCTTATAACATATATCACAACGGATAACAGTGAGATTACTCACCTGAAGGTTTGCTACAACTAGCGTTTGTTGTTCCTTGCCTTGAAATGAGATCCGTAAGATTTTGTCCCGTACCTATAATTTCATTCATTTCACAATGATTATAGGTTAATATACCATTCTAATTGACTCTAATGCAATAGAGTTCAATATAATATCGTTATAAACAATGCCTAGTTAATAAACTTTCTGTTTACTAACTTTATATGAATTTTACTATTCACCAAGGCATTCAGATCGGTCTACAGTGCTCCCGAGGGGTCGAAAACTCAATATAAAAATTTTCCCAAACTTTTCAGACCATAACGAGCCTACGGTTCAAGTTTGAGCTAAATCGGACAAGCCAAGCAAAAGTTAGCATTTTTGATTCCCTGCCTGGCCCCTGCCTTGGAGGCGCACTGCGCCTAGGATAGGGCGCACTGCGCCCTGCGCCAGTGCTGCCTCCTGGGCAGTCGCGATTTATGCACTGTAGCTTGCAGTTTTGGTCCATTAAGTCCTTATTTCAGTTCTTAATCGTTTGGGGTTTGTTCCTAGGCTAAAACCTTACATTTTAACAAGGTTTTTAACCATCAAAACCCACTTAATCAATCATAGGAAGAATTAGGGTTCTTAATTCTAACAACCCCAAATCTTCAATTTCATCAAATATAACAATCTACTTCCATTTTATTGAGTTAAGCTCTTACTAGCATGACTTAATGAAGGTATTACATCAATTTTAACACCCAATCATAACTGTAATTGCAGATTTTGAGTTCTACAAAACTCACCAAGAACAACTTAGTCAAGAGCTTGGAAACTTACCTCTAAACTTCCAATTATACCCTTGTAAATGCTATAATTCAATTTGCAAGTTCCAAGCCTTCAAGAACCTTCAATCCTCTGCAGAATTTCAGCCACAAGAACTCTCCCGTAACTCCCAAAATTCTGCACAAGTCATTTCTTTTATACCTCCAATATTTGCAATTTGGTCCTTGAAGTTGCATCTCTTAAACTTTTGCCACAATTTACAAATTAAATGACAAAAATCAAATTATAATAACATTTTAAGTCCAAGACTCAAAATATTATTACCAAACAAGTCCTTTTCTGTCAAAAGACCAAATTACCCTTTTGAGGTAAAATGACCATTTTACCCTTTTTATTATAATTATATAATAAACATGTTTTGGCGTTACAGATGAAGACCACCTCCAGGTCAGAAAGCGCAAATTCTTTTTTTAATAAATTTGCACATCACGGGAATTTTCTAATATATTTTATGATAAACTACGATACGGCTATTGAAAAACAACGTCACAATCAACGTTTGAGAGAGAATGGATCAAAAAATACAAACCATGTTATTAAGATGTCAACGGGTTTAGAGAAACATGCAGCTGAGGTGTATACCAAGGAGTTATTCATACTAGTTCAGAAAGAAATACACAAAGCAACATGGAATTGTTCGTTTGAGAGTGTTGAAATGGTGGATGGTTGGCAAGTGACAATGATTAGGCATCTGGATAAATCTAAGAAAATGAAGACGAAATTCAAGGTTAGAGTGTGTAAATTATAATTTAGTATTTTATTCACTAATGAAGGTTGTTCATAAATGATTATGTTGATTGTGTTTTATTACTTAATTATATGTAACTGTATATTTTGACATTCATGGTAGACTATGGTAAGGGTTTTCATAAGGGATACTAATGATAGATATTCATGAATGATTATGATGTAGGTTGAACTAAACATTGAGACTGAAGAGGTTAAATGTTCGTGTCTATACTTCACAAGAATGGGTATACTGTGTAGACATGTTTTTGAAGTGTTGAAAAACAATGGAATAGAAAAGATACCAGAAGCGTATATACTGAGAAGATGGCAGAAACATGTAATTGATAATCATTTGCTGTTGAGTAAACATGGGTGTTTGGATTCAGGCGATGAAACTATGAAGAAACTGACTGAGGCTTTTCAAAACATAGATATTTGCGTGGATCTCGTGAAATCTAGTAAAGAAAAGCTAGATTTGTTTCTTCAAAAGATAAGAGATATGAAGAAAACATTTGAGAATGACTACTCAAATGAAAATGACGATATGGAAACAGATGAAACGGAAGTGTTGAACCTGTTGGGTGTGACTATGCCTAAGAAGATACAGATCCATGTTCCAAAAACAATTAAGAACAAAGGGTGCAGTACAAAAAAAAGGTTGATTGGAGCAAGTGAGAAAAGGTCTGTTTCCAAAGCTAAAACAAGGTTGTGCACGGGGTGTAATAAATATGCTGGACACAATTGGCGAACTTGCAAAGAACGGATTGCACGAGACGAAGCCGAACAAGACAACGAATAACGATTATGATTGAGAGTGGGTTTATTCGATGCATAACTCTATATAGGAGAAACTGTTTTCAGTTATGAGTGTTTTTTAAAAACAACTGTGTTTCATGAATGTTTTTGTAGTTTTCTGTTACCGCTCTAGTATGGGTAGGTTGAATTATACTTATGAGTTTCTGATAGCAGTCATGGATTATTGGCTTTATAGATTTCATTTTGTGTTTCGTTCATTATGTATTCATCATTCATGAATGATTCAATACGAATTTTTTTGAGAAATCAATCATGGAGATTAATGTAAGATAGGAAAAAAAATTAAGTAAATATTTATGAGTATATGGTAACATTCATGAATGATAACCGTTATACTTATGAATATTTTCTATTATAATTCATGATTTATACCATATTCATGTTATAATGTTTAACTTTAAATAGTTAACCAATTGGATTGAACATGCATGAATGATTATGAACGAGTTTTTGGGTATAGAATCATTCAGTCACTTTATATTTATGAGTTTCTGGTAACATTCATGAATGATAACTGTTATACTTATGAATATTTTTTCTTTTAATTCATGATTTATTCTATGATTTATTCCATATTCATGTTATAATGTTTAACTTTAAATGTTTAACAAATTGGATTGAGTATGCATGAATGAGTTTTTGGGTATATAATCATGAGTGATTCTATTAGATATACATAGGATTACTATTGCATTTTAATAATCATACATGATTGATTTCAAAAAATATGGTAACAAAATGTTGAGCACGGGGTTAACTAAAAAACCAGTTTTCGTAACTTTAATAACAAAAAAACAATTGAAAGCATATGATCAAACTATGAAAAGCGACTAAGCCTTTTGTGAATATTACGAGCTGATGCAAACTTGATCTCTTCGCGACGTTTTGCTGGAATCTTTTGGTATTGAGCTACTTGTTGATTAATTTGGCTTTGTAGCATATTAGCATCGGCAGTTAAGATTTTGGTCACATACTTGGACCGTAGTCTTTCAAATTGTAATTGCTGACCATTGTTTTCCATCTTTAAGCCTGATTTGAAATCTCTAATGTTTGGACCCGTAAACGTTTCCATATGACGCATTGTGAAAATACCACAATCAACGAAGTTGTATATCGTGCGCCATTCCATCTCGAGTAAATATGGTTCAACGTTAGCAAATTTGGCAGCCATCAGATGTGATACGGAAGACAAGTATGATGAGAAAAATTGAATCTGTATTCATAAACGAATGATTATGCTACAATATTTTAAGAAGTGTTTAAAAAAAATGAAAATATCTATAGATGTTTGTAGGAACTTACAACAATAGTTGGCAATTCCCCGTATCTTTAACAGATTGTGGCTTCACATGCAAGGTTATCAATGATAACAAAAGATGGAGTGTTCAAATCGATTGCAAACAGGAAAATATGGCTTGAGCGAACAGCGGGGAGTAAATCCAGCAAAAGGGTTTTGGGAAAATACAGTAAAGTTAGAATAAACATCATTAAAATGATGAATGAATACAGATCATGTGAGGAGTAAAATGAATTAAAACGGATTATAATCACAAATGAATGACACTAGCATGCAATTGTGGATATAAAGTTTATTATATAAGAGTTTTGCATTATTAAAGTCAGGAATGAAATTTGAGGCTATAAATTATAAAAAATTTATAAAAATTATACAAATATTAATGACTACATCAAGAATGAAAACAAAATGTATGGATGCGTGAATGAAAACAGAATGTATGGATGCGTAAATGAATGAAAATGGGGTTATTTTATGAAAACATATTAAATACTTTAGCAATAAAGCATTAATTATTGATAATCATGAATGATTTATAACATAAACATTTCTGAATGCAGAACCTATAATGAATAAATGTATATGTTTAATTTAAATAAATGTATTGTATGAATGTGTAACAGAAAGTATTGAATAAGTAATCATTGATGAATTCCGAGATAATCAATAATGAATATAAATACTTTTTTAATAAAGATAATCATTCGTGATACAAAAATGACATTCATTTGTGAATGAAACAGTCATTTAAACAGTTATTCATTTGTGAAAGAAACAGTCATTTGTGAGTGAAATGGTGTACACAAATAATGGAAATTGTGTTGTATCATGCATGAATACAAGCATGTATTGTATGAATGTGTTACAGAAAGTATTGAATAAGTAATCATTGATGAATTCCGAGATAATCAATCATGAGTGATGACTAATCATGTATGAATATGGTATTTTCAAGAATAATGATAACTGATTGAAATGGTGTACACAAATAATGGAAACTGTGTTGTATTGTATGAATGTGTAACAGAAAGTATTGAATAAGTAATCATTGTATATAAATCATTCATGAATGCAAAAAGGTATTTCATGAATGGACAACAGACAGTTTTGTATACATAGTCATTCATGAATACAAAACCAATCATGAATGATTATATATATGGTTACTAATAATACTATGTGTTGTAATACGAAAATCTTACCAACGGGATTGATCTAAGAGATTGATCATAATCTCCTATGCTCTTAAGAAGGTGGTTAAAAAACAATTCTTTACGTGTAGGTTCTGTCATGGACGGATTCTCCAGATAAGAATTCTGTTGGGTTTAAAAGATAAAAAATATGTCAGATAACAATTCTAGTATTAAAAAAGTAATAGTATATAAAATAAAAGTATATGCTAAATGAATTGGAGATATACTTACTGTTAAGTTGGTTTTGCAAAAAATCCTACGTGGAGTATGTGGTGCACGTCTGTCCTCTTCCAAATTTAACAAATACACCCATACATCAAGCACATTAACAAATATGTGACAATTTTTAAAAAAACTCTCCAGATGGTAACGTTGAGCGGTAATCCCACCCCGGCCAGAAAACACAACATCACTGTCAACAACAAACAACCACGTTAAATAGGTTATAAAAAACAGAATGTTAGTAAGGAAAAATTCCAAACAGCCACGTTAAAAGAATAAATCATTGATGAATATGTGTTAAAAGATATACCTCGGGTCACCTAATAACGAAAAAATCCATTCCGAAACGTGTTTTTCGTTAGCAGACAAGACTTTTTGTATTTCAACAATGCGAATAACGTACAGTGATTTTGATGTGTCTGGTATCGAGATACTCCTTTTGTTCCTTTCCTTGCCAAAGGGTGCATCTGGAAGGAATTGACGTGATGAGATTGGGACAGGGCATGGGATCGGTGTTGGTATAGTGTGGCCAGATGCTTTTCTCACATTTTCATTAATTGTATCTTCAAATTCTTGCGTCAAACCAAGAGAAAATGCACTCAGGGGCGTATTTTCAAAAGGTTTATGGTTAGATTTGACAAGGGCTAATGTTATGTCAATTTCTTCTAATGTCTCTGGCTCGGTCCACCATTATGAGAGTTCGGTTCCATCTGTGTTTGGTTCTTTCTGATAATCATCAGTATTGGGAGAACGAGCTGCCTCGGGATCTGGAAATTCATCATTGTTTTCAGCATCTGAATCAGATGAGATATGTTCAGACAACGTTTTAAATTTTTTATGCAAAGCAGTAAACGTTGGGTCATCTGGGTACTTCCCAATTGCAACTGAAAGCTTGTCTTCAATCTTCTTTTTCATATATCCAAAATCAGTGAGCATGTCGTTAATGAATGTTACCAAACGCTACGTAAATAGTAAATTCAAACAGTTAGTATGTTAACATAATCAATCACATGTGAATGACACAAAAATCAAATCATCTTTGAATGAATAAAAAGTCAATCTTTGGTGACTTTTTATTCATGAATGGAAAGACAAAATAGCCAATACTTGATGTAAAACGATGTATGAAAACACCTTTAAGAGTGAATGGACAAAAATGAGAAAATACTGAAAGTCATTCATGAATGAATGTATAGTTTATTTTACAAATGAATGTCCGTAGTTTCATGCACATTTTCTTTAATGGAAAACACATTTATTGGTTTGTGAATGATACTAATGACATTCATTTGTGAATGAAACAAACTGATTTGGACATATGTTTAAAAAGATATTCATTTATGAATGAAACCACAGACAATCATGGTAGAATTTGGACATTCATGTGTGAATGTAAACCAGTCACCTTCATTTGTGAACGAAAACCATTCACATTCAAAATCATTCATTTGTGAATGTGATTCATCTGTGAAAAAAAACCACAGGCAATCACAATTGAATAATACTATGGACATTCATGGGTGAATGAAACACACTGTCATTCATTTATGAATGACAGTCAACATACACTCAGAAATGATTGTCTGTGGTTTTTATTCACAAATGTATGAAAACACCTGTAAGTGTGAATGGAAAACACAAACATCCAATACGTGATGTAAAACAATGTATGAAAACATCTTTAAGTATATAGTTTATTTTACAAATGAATGTCCGTAGTTTCATGCACATTTTCTTTAATGGAAAACACATTTATTGGTTTGTGAATGATACTAATGACATTCATTTGTGAATGAAACAAACTGATTTGGACATATGTTTAAAAAGATATTCATTTATGAATGAAACCACAGGCAATCACAATTGAATGTGATTCATCTGTGAAAAAAAACCACAGGCAATCACAATTGAATAATATTATGGACATTCATGGGTGAATGAAACACACTGTCATTCATTTGTGAATGACAGTCAACATACACTCAGAAATGATTGTCTGTGGTTTTTATTCACAAATGTATGAAAACACCTTTAAGTGTGAATGGAAAACACAAACATCCAATACGTGATGTAAAACAATGTATGAAAACATCTTTAAGTGTGAATGGAAGAAAAATGATAAAATACTGATAGTCATTAATGAATGTATGTATACTTTATTTCACAAATGAATGTCTGCAGTTTATCATAAATGGAAACCACATTTATTTCGATTTGAATGATACAAATGACATTCATTTGTGAATGAAACAGTCATTTGTGAATGAAACAGTCATTTAAACAGTTATTCATTTGTGAAAGAAACAGTCATTTGTGAGTGAAACAGTCATTTAAATAGTCATTCATTTGTGAATGAGACAAATGACATTCATGAGTGAATGAAACTTTCATTTGTGAATGAAACAGTCATTTAAACAGTTTATCATAAATGGAAACCACATTTATTTCTTTGTGAATGATACAAATGTCATTCATTTGTGAATGAAACATTCATTTGTGAATGAAACAGTCATTTAAACAGTCATTCATTTGTGAAGGAAAGTACCCAGACATTCATTTCATGCATGATTGTGAATGAAAACTGTGATCCATTTGTGACTGTGAATGAAACTGTATGTGGACTTTCATTCACAAGTTAATGATAGTGTGATTCATTCATTTGTGACTGGGTTTCATTTGTGAATGTATGTGGACTTTCATTCACAAACTATGAAGATACTATTTTATACCTCTTGAGTTTCTTCTCTTCCAACTATATCCTGAATCACACCCATGCCAAATGAACCTGATGCCATCTCAAGCTCTTCACGTAGTCGCATGGTAGAAGCATTCCAGCAACATATAGATGTCCGCCCTCTCTCCACATCAACTCCATCAAATCGCAATCCTTCCAAATATAAAAGCTGAAAAATGAAGGCATAAGATAAGTTCACTTATGGTTAGAAACAAAACTTAACATATTATGATCAGTGATAATAATAATAGATAAATTACCGTCAGAAGGGTAATTGGTCCAGAGAAATATGGCTTCTTTGATGACCTTTGCCATATTGGTACCGTGTTCTTCAAACATTCGATTATGTAACCGCACCAGTCGATGTTAGCAAGATCAAATGAACTGTTTACTTTGTTCAAAATGGAAAGATCGCATGTCCCCATACTGACCGATTGACCAAGGGTATTGCATATCAGAACAAGAATGTTTAACCGAAACATCAAGTCTGCTTGCCTTGATTGCATAATCATTTTTGAACGCCTTTTGGACGAATGTCTTTCTCCTCTTTAAATTGTTCTTTCCATTTGTCAAGTGTGTCGTCGCCACCATCATTACTTGTTAATTCTAGAATGTTCCTGTCACCTAAAGGAAGGACAAGCAAATTATTATAAATTAAAATAATGCAATTAAGTGATTGAGAATGTATGTATAATCACCTAAAGGAAGCCCAAGCAAATGATGCACAATTTGTCTGTTGACATGTAGTTGACCGCGACTGACTTTCAACACCATGTTTTCCCAATCAAAATTTGAAACAACATAAAAACCGATGTGAGAGGGAATACCATCTACTGTAATATCTAATAGATCGCGTAAACCAATCTCACACATATACTGTTTCTGGGGATTGCTTAGGCTGTGCAAGGTCTCAAACAACGGCTTGGGAGATGTCCGTATCAAAAGGTTATCGGACTAAGTTTGTGGAGCTATCGGCGCAGGAATATTTTGTTTCAGATTCTTCTTCTTTGTGACGGGTTGGATACTATTTTTCTTCCCAGCTTGCTTTTTTAATTCGGGTTTGAGACAGTTACTTTTGGTGTTGTAGAAGACCTCCTAGGCTGTACCCTACGTAATTTGGGTGGTACATCATTGTTTGTATTATCATCAATGATGGTTCTTTTTTTCGGAAACTCCACCTCCTCACTCACTATTCGGTGTTGATGCTCTGGAACCCGACTACAACTTGATTCATTTTTATGCTTTGTACGCCTCTCATATTGCATATTGGAATGAGTATCAGAAATCTCATTGACTCCTTTTTGGAATAAAACACATAAAAAACAAAAAATGATCATTAGTTTAATTTAATAACACAGGTAATTCAAAAAAGCAAGTAAAGAAAGTAAATTACCTGTGTGATCTGTTTTCTTGGGGTTTTGAGGTAAAGGGTTAGCAAGCATTGGTGTTGAGTAGTCTGAATCAAAGTCAAGAATTATTGGGTCGGATTCCACATTCGTAAACTTGCTAAAGCTCGTCTTTTTCATTATCCGTTCGCTTGGTTTTCTAACTGTTGTAATAGAATATTAACAAAGTATTAATGTAAAAAGTACAACTCAGTCGTTAGTAATAAAACAATCATTCATGAATTGAAACACATTGATAACAAATACTATCTAACTATTAACTGTTACAATATTTCAATAACTTACTTATGTCAACTGTTAACAGATGTTATACCAATCATTCATGAAAACAAAAAAATGTTATTAAAACACCCTTCTTTGAGTCATTGTTAACTGTTAAACAATATCTAGTCCTAAATTCATAAAATAGAAAGTAAAGAAATGATCATTAAAACCAGGAAATAATAACAATAACAAACAAACTATCCTTCATGAAAATAGAATATCTAGCACTAAAATCAGAAAATAATAACAATATCAACAAACTATCATTCATGAAAACAACATCTAGCCCTAAATTCAGAAAATAATAACAATAACAACAAACTATCATTCATGAATACAATATCTAGACCTAATTTCAGAAAATAATAACAATAACAACAAACTATCATTCATGAATACAATATCTAGACCTAAATTCAAAAAAAAAATAACAATAACAACAAACAATCATTCATGAATACACTTTCTAACCCTAAATTGAATTACCCACCGAATGTCAATCATATAAATCCCTAACTTCAAAAAGTAATAACATTAGCAAAAAATCATTGAATGATTTCGGGTTTATCAACTTGGTTCTGAATTTGCATTCACGCAAAGATGATCAGAACAGTAAAAAATTAACTTCAACTACTGATTAAACCTACGAAACAAATGAACTACCTCGAGTAACTTTAACTGATTTAGCCTTCTTTGATTTCGATTCCGAAGCTTTAAGGTTGATTGGTTCTGAATTTGCATTCACGCAAAGATGATCAGAACATTAAAAATTAACTTAAACTACTGATTAAACCATCGAAACAAATGAATTACCTCGAGTAACTTTAACTGATTTAGCCTTCTTTGATTTCGATTCAGAAGCTTCAAGGTTGATTGGTTCTCCTTCCATGTTCTCTTGCTCTGATTCTTCTTCAAACTCGTAACCCTAGTTGGCGCCACTAGTTGTTCAATCGAAAAGTATACCATGATTGCAGAGAACCATGATTATCGGCCTTTTAGAGGGGATTCGAATCAATGATAATGGATAAAAATTGCAACCGATTATGTTGCTAATTTTGAAACAGATGAAAGAAGGAATGAAGCGGGTGTTTCGCGAGGCGGGATTGAAAATAGAGCATGTAATACCGATACTAACCTTGACAGTTGTATATATTTAGTATTCGGTCCCTGTAAATCAATTTATTTTTCAAAAATACCCTTAAATCTAATCCCTTGATCTTCAATTTTGGAAGGCCGAGATCTACCCTCCATATCTCTACCTTTTAATGGAACTCTATTGAACCTACCTCTCTCTCTCTCTATATATATATATATATATATATATATATATATATATATATATATAGATATATATATATATATATATATATATATATATATATATATATATATATATATATATATGTGTGTGTGTGTGTATGTGTATATATATATATATATATATATATATATATATATATATATATATGTGTATGTGTGTGTGTGTGTGTGTGCTGGTTCATTTGAACTGTGATACCTCAATTGTCATCTCTTCCTATAAGCATCAAGTATATGGTGTGCTAATCACTCACTATTGCATCCAGTAGAACTATACCCTTCAAAGATTCCTTAACCTCAAGGCTTATTGCTAGATTCTCAAAGTTACCTTTATACTCATACATTTATAAAAACTTTTTTGCATACTGTTCTTGAATTGATTTTCTTTAAGAACTTTGTTGCTATTTCTCATGATATTTACTTGAAGGAATAGGTGTCCTTAACAAAATGTTTTACTGGGTTAAGTTAAGGAATATGTGTCCTTAATATTAAGTCATGGTTTTATATTTATTTTTCCCAAATTGCCCTTATTTCCCAATGAAACTTATACTTTATATAATGAATTATGAGTAATTTCATGCTTATATATTCGTCATTTGTTATTCGACAAGTTTATAAGGGTAAAATAGTCATTATTTCAGATTCAGACTGTTATTCAGTATAAAAAAGAAAGAGTATATATATATATATATATATATATATATATATATATATATATATATATATATATATATATATATATATATATATATATATATATATATATATATATATATATATATATATATATATATATATATATATATATATATATATATATATATATATATATATATATATATATATATATAGGGAGAGGTTAAAATGAGAAGGATTAAAAGGTTGAGAATGTGAGAATGATTCTGAACCAATCATTTTATAGGGATATTATAGTAATTTAAGAGTATGTCTAATTAATTAAAAATCCTAAATAATTATGTTTTCCTATAATCATGAGATTAATTTATTCAGTTTCCATGATTATAGAGATTACGATTGCTGTTACCTAAAATAAAGGAATTAATTGATTTTTTTTGTTATTATATTAATTGAAAATAAAAAAAAATTATTTTTATCAATTTTTTTGTCAAAATTCGAAATTTTAATAGTTTTTTTATTCTTTTTCATGGTTTCAATCATGGATGAATAGAAAAAAAATATATTTTTAAAATTTTAGTGATTTAATTTTTAACAGTATTTTTATAGAGATTATACAAAATTCCGTTTTTTATCGAAATATCGTTTTTCAAGATATGGTTTATAAAATTTACTGAATACGCATCTAATCATAAATGAATAAACCTGTAATCATAAATGAATAAGCATGCAATGATATGTAAATATACATATAATCGTAAGTGAATACACATCTAATCATAAAATGAATACATATTTAATCATACGTGAATACACCATTGTTCTTAAATAAAATAAACATTTAATCATAATATAAATTCGCCAATGTTGTAGTATTGATCGTTATTCTTGTTGTTACCATCACACATAAAAAACAAAGATAGGGAACTCATGAATATGATCATTATTGGTTTTGCATTCACACCTGCAAAATAAAGTTCAAAGATATTAAAAAATGATTATGCCCATTAATTGATATTTTAATCATTTATGCAATTATAAGCATATATGATTATGACCAGATTAAACATATACTATGTTATAACTGATGTCCTAATCATTTAGACTATTATAACTATAATCATCTATGATTATAGTTATAATCATCTATGATTAACACCTCCCATCATCGATGTTTATTATTACAATAAAAAAAATTAAAGAGAGCACCTTTATTCATTAAAACCCTTAAGTTTGGTAGAAATGTTCATTGTTAATCATCACTGATTAACATTACTAATCATTGATGATTATTATTAAAACAAAAAGTTAAACAAAACGTGTTTGTTATAGTGTTAATCATTGATGATTAACACTATAAATTACCGTTAATCATATTTAATTCACTTGATCCACCCTGGTATTACGAGTTTGTCAAGATAGTTATGGTGCTACCAGCATACTTTGATGGAATAAGATCAAACAACTATGTGAAGTGTCTAAAATTAGAAAAATATTCTAAAATAGTTACGCTAGCTCTTCAATTATAATGAAGAGTGTTTGAAGTTAGATGATCTTCGATTCGCAAAGAGTTTTAAAGAAAATAAAAGAGGAAATAGATATTACCTATTGGTGTTCCTAATGCGGTGGTTTAGAGAGAGAGACAAACGCCATTTGTGAGGACAATCGAGGTGATAATGCTGCAATATATATTCATTGATGAAGGGAATTGTTTTTCACAACCTGAAATAGAATGTGATGGTAAGTAATTAATTCAATAAATATGTGCTTTTAAGCATATATTAAACTTCCCGAGACGTCAAATGAGAGATGCCAAAAGGTAAGTGGGAGGTATCATTTTGGGAAAAAATGCACGAATTATTAGGTAAGTGGGAGGTTATCTCCTGTGACATTCGTTTTATCCCTCTCCAAGCAATTAGCAAGCCAGAATAGTTTGAAAGGGACAAACCAAATCACTTCCCATATCTATGAGTAAGACAAAAGAATAATTAATTTCCAACCGGGTATGCCTTTTCGATGATTGTGAACCCTAACACTTACACGACATACGGGTTATCATTTATAATATTAGCACTATCGTGTTTTGGATTAAGCCTTTCACCAAACCAGTAAATTAAATATATTTAACTATTTATGTGTTTATTTAGATAATGAAAAGTAAATACCTTATGTAGCATCGAGAAGCATATCTGATATGGACCTATAACCCAAGGGACAAACAGTATCAGCAACAACCTGTAATCTAGAAATGAAATGGTCAATAATAAAATTAAATACCACATTTTTCATTGTATCTGTTTGTGCAAAATGCTCTGCAACAAAAGAAATAGGCAGAGCAACATAAGAAAGGAAGAGAAATCAAAATAAAGAAAAACTTCACTATCATCATGAATGCTCTGTTTAGGGCACAAAAATTGTGGTTCCGGCACAGTGACACCGACTTTCTTAAAACATTACCCAAGCCATCTTCCTTTTCCTTTTGGTTGAAGTTATTGCCACTAACTACAAAACTTTGATATAACCAATATCTGTTTCAACAAAACACAAATCTTTCTTTGAATCAAAATCCAAACCATATGGTGAGTAGTGGTTGTAGTAATTTGTTTTTAAATTAGATACACACAGAGACGCACGCCAAGAAAACACATATATCGACAAACTTTGAATCCAATTAACGAAACATAAAATAATTTACATTTCCCCAACAAGAACACAAAAATAAACAATACAAAATCAACGCAAATATCTAGAACCAAAGTGTAAACGCTGGTGGTGAAGTCTGCAATCAGTGGCGATGAACGCAAAGTTTTAATATTGGTTGTCAAAAAATTCTTCCACCTACCGATAATCTCCAGGAGTTGATGTGTAATATGAATCTAGGGTTAGGAAGAGAAATACGAGACCAAATAAATATAGCTCCATCACCGGTAAATAATCCGAGTAGGAGCCGAAGGACGTGTCGACGAAGAATTAGAAGAAGCGACTACCGTATGCCGGCAGATTCTCATCGGATGATAATCGGATGTTGGCGGCGATGATGATCGGACCGTTCAAGGGAGGCGGAGATGATGAGCGATGTCGATAATAATATGAAAAAGAGAAGAGGGTCGATGGTTAAGGAGAGAGAGAGTTGTTACCCGATTTACAGTAGATACCATTTATTTGAATCATTTGAATTCCCATTATACCCTCGTCTATGTTTAAAAGTTACAGATTTATCTTACAAATTCTATAATTTACACAAATGGCCCAATCAATAGTAGCCATATATCTAAGAATTTAAAGTGTCCAGATTCTTTCTCATTTTCTCAACCTTTTAACCCTTCTCATTTTATCCTACCTCTATATATATATATATATATATATATATATATATATATATATATATATATATATATATATATATATATATATATATATATATATATATATCAACAACACTATCTATTCAGATATCATTACTTATTCAGCAACATGTATCAATTCAGCACTTAATATAAAAAAAAAAGAAACATGGCCTAAGAAAACTACATGACTTTTTATCGTACCCGTGTAGCGAGTTTTCAACAACATTATCCCATACTTGAAGATCGTAGGTAATGAGGTGCTTTAGTACCCGTATGCCTCCCTTTTCGAGTTTGTCTGCTCGAATATTATAGCCCCCTTATTGAACTTTCCATCTTGATCCCCAATCTTGTGGTATTTTTGCATTTCGGCATTTAACATTTAAGCACTTTAACTTTCTTTGACATTTTCTCATTTATGCACAATTTTTTATTTATTTGTGGCTTTTCCTCAGTTCAGTGACATTCATACATTGGTAACTCTAGGAACCTAACTCAACCTATTTTGACCAAGACTTAGCAATGTTCACAACTAAAATGATATTCCTTGAAAAATACCATGTGCTAATAAATTTTCAAGGGGTCTATTTCGTCAACAATGCAAAACCATGTTGTGACTCTCACACACTAACTACATGCTAACTTATAGGTTAATATTTCAATTGGGACGGTGAACAGCCACATATACTACCTATGACAGCTAAATATAGTCTCGATTTTATTCCCCATCCTTTATCCCAAATATATTCACATTAATTGTACATTAATTGTACAATTATTGTGTCGTAACTGGTAAGCAATTAAAAACAAAAGGAAATGGAGTAAAAGGAACAGAATCCCCTAGGGTAGCTTGGCGAGTTTCCGAGTTACATGTTTGTTTTGATGGAACACATGACTTTGTTACTTCTGACTGTTAAAGAGAGTGCGGCTAGAGACGCTATTTTGACATACACCGTGTAGGGGTTGACATGCAGGCAACCTCACACTTGTTTGTGGCCATCTCTCATGATTAGCCTCACTCCCTCACAAGTCGGATCAACAGTAGCAATGTCGGAATGTCTCCCAATGGTTAAGTCGTATGTTTCTAAATGATCGATTGCATCTACCATTTTTGATATCCGAGTTTCGTGTCGCTAAGTATGAGGGCAATAGCATCGCGAATAAGCATGGGTTCCATGGTTCATCGGGCTTGGCTTTTAGATTGTGTTGCTATATATGACTATCACACCCCACTAAAAGCGGAAACACGAAATGCAACAGTACAAAGATTTCATGCACAAGGTAAAAGACAATACCACCATAACAATAATAGTTTTAAAGTTTACAACACTATCCATTCAACAAATGTTGGGCCTTATTTTGGTGGTTTATGATTTGCTTGTCGGTCTTATAGTTAGTTTGGGCTTTTGGGCTTAGTTGCATGTTTGGACTTAGAATGTAATGGGCTAGCTTAGTAGTGTTAGTATAAATAGATGTAAGGTTGGCGTGTTTGGTGGTTGGTTGGCCAAAATTGTGAGGGTGAGCACAAGGGAATTCGAGTTGCTTGTGTACTTGTGATCAATTGTACCAGTCGTTCAGTTAAATACAACGAGTGCATTTTGGTCGATTATTCTCATTGTTCATCTATTTCTTGTATTTCTTAATTTTTGTTCAATTGGGTTTCCCCACAAATTGATCATTGTGTGATTGATATCGTGTTTGATTGAATTCGGGACTTACAATTGGTATCAGAGCTTGAAAACAATTTTTTGTTTTGGTATCAATCAATTTTTCGAGGAAAACAAGAAATATTGAAGTTTTTTTGTGGTGTTCGTGTGTTTATTGTTCATCGAGGAGTTTCACATCTTTATCGTGTTCATCGGTTCTAAAAATTGGTAACAACTAATCAAATCTCAAAAATTAAGGAAATTATCAACATTTCCTTATATTCGGTAGTGGAACTTAGAGGTTTTCGGCGGCAGTAGAAGGTTGTCGGTTAGCATCTAGGTCAAAAGGGCTGTTTTCGGTCAACATTAGATAAGGTTCAAGGCTTTCGATCAAACCCTTAGTCAACAGAAGAGGTTTTTGGTCAACAATTAGTCAAAAAGGAGGTTCTCGGTCAACCTCGGGTCAAATCAATAAATACCGTGAACTAAACGATAAACTTGTCAGGTCAAATCAAAAAGGAGGTTCTCGGTCAACCTCGGGTCAAAACAATTCATGCTGCTCAGATTGTGAATTAAAATCAATAAATACCGTGAACTAAACGATAAACTTGTCAGAGAAATATTTGATCTTGAAAATGATGTCTACAATGCTAAAAAGAAACTAAAGCCCCTTCAAGAAAAGTTGGAAGCAAAGACATCAGATTTTGATAAATTGCAAGAAGAGTATTGTATAAAATATTATCACCTTAGATTTGCTAATGAAGAAAATGCCAAGTTAACTGCTGAACTTGATGCATTGGAAGCCAAATATAATGATGTTGATTTCACTATTAAAAAGTTCGATGCATCAAGTGCGGTAGTCGAATCGATGTTCGAACGTCAGCTTAAATGGGATGACAACAAGGGTCTAGGGTATAAAAGTGTGCCACCTCCTTTCAGTAACAATTTTACCCACCCCTCGATTTATACAAAATATTTGTAGCTGAAAAATCCAGCCAGGCTGAGAAAGTTGAGATAAACAATACTAATGTTTTTGTTCAGTGTGCAGATGAAAACAAAGAAGATGATGACAAGTCTAATTGTAAAAAGAATTCTCCAGACGCTTCATCTATAGTCACCCCTATTGAAAATATGGGCCAAGGCACTGATGTTGCTGCGTGTTCAAAGACGAGTGATGATGCTGCTACAAGCACAACTGATCGGGCCTCTGGAAAATTCAAGCCAAGGAAATCCGTACAACAAACAGCTTCTTGTGTTTGCAACTGTGGACATTCACTGAAGTCAACTACTTCTGGACCAAGATCCAGCTCTATTCATGCTGTTCTGAAAAGACAGACATGCTACAATTGTGGAATTCCTGAACACATAGCTAGAAACTGTCCACAACATGTATACACTCCCTGTGCTGAAAGCCAGAAAAATGTGCCAAGAGGGAGATCCATCAAAAGAAATATCTCAAGATCTCGCTCAAGGGATGGTGACTGGAACGTCGCCAAAGTGAAGAAACAGGTACAAAGGGAAAGAAAGATTAATCCAGGAGATGGTTCTGCAAAATCAAATTCAGTGAAATCAATGTCATCTTAGGGATCGTCATCCAGCTCACACTGGCAGTATAGGCCTAAGTCAAAAGCCAGTCAGTCAACCAAGAATAAATCCATACCAAATTATCAATGGGTGCCAAAAGGGAGTAGTTCTAAATCCCTTAATTGTTCTGTTAATACTTCAAATTCTTTCTTTGATAAACAGGACATGACATGGGAGCAAGTAAAATACAAAGACAGCAGTGGCAAACCTAGTTACAAGATGGACTGGGTTCCAAAAAGGAACTAATCCTACATCGTGTGAAGGAGTGGCCATGGAGGCATATCATCTGACTTCAGTTTGTTGATAATGGTTGCTCCTTGCACATGATGGGAGACATCTCTCTACTGTACATCACTCAAATCTTCATAGAGAGTATGTGTCCTCTATGGGAAAAGAAAAGAAATGGTGTTCACTCAAATGGAAAACTTTTAACGAGGTTCTTCAATTGCAGAAATACGGTTTGGTCTCTCTAATCTCTTCTATCTGGTTTTGGTCTGATGTGCTTATAGAACTTTCTTGATTTTTATTTCGTGACTGATTTTTATTTTCACTTATGCTTTCTTTACATCTCCATTATGTACAGTTTTAGGGGGAGAGTTAAAATTATTGAAAATCAAATAAAATTTCAAAATTTTCAGAAAGCAAAATAAAAATTACAAAAATATTTTTTTTGCATGTTTTAAGGAAAATGAAAATCAAACAAAAATTAGAAAATCAGAAATTCAAAAATTATTGTGTTGCACATCGTCCAATCCTACTTTAGTTGTGAGTTTGTTCCAATTCGGTGAATGATATTCATGAAGATAAAAATAGCTGATTTTCTAGTTAAATGAGATTCACATATGTTGCAAAATAAAATAACTGGAATTGAAATGATACTAGGGGTGCAAATGAGCCGAGCCGAGCCCGAGCCTGACCAAGCTCGGCTCGGGATCGTTAAGAAATGTATAAGGCTCGGCTCGGGCTCGGCTCGTTACGAGCTTTATGGAACTAAGCTCGGCTTGGGCTCGTTAAGAACTACACAGGCTCGGCTCGGGCTTGGGCTCGGCTCGTTTAATAAACGAGCCTAAGTCCCTAAATGATTAAATATGTTTTAATTATATATATATATATATATATATATATATATATATATATATATATATATATATATATATATATATATATATATATATATATATATATATATATTATATAGGCTCGTTTAGGGCTCGTGAGCCTAATCGAGCTTGGTGGCACAGGCTCAGGCTTGTTTAATAAACGAGCCTTATATTTAAGCCCGGGCTAGGCTCGGGCTCGTTTAAAATCGGTCTCGAGCCGAGCTTTTATCGAGCCGGTCCCGGGTAGCTCACGAGCCGGCTCGGCTCATTTGCACCCCTAAATGATACATAGAAGGTCTAGGGTTTGTTTAAGGATATGAATGGTATTGTGGTCGCCTATCTGGTTTGTGTACAATCACCATGAGCTCAAAAAGTTCATTATACTTCAAGTTGTTGTGAAAATGATTTTGTCTGAGAATCAGTGTGAACCCAATTTCCTCTACATACATGGTTTATCAAACTTGGCTTTCCCCAAGGTTTGGGTCTGAGAGAAACTTTTAGTATACTATATTGGTCTGCTGAGTGTGTCTAACTGTCACAACCCACACTAAAAGAGTGTGTGTTTAGGCTAAAAGAGGCCAATGAGCTCACATGTCAAAAAAGCTCATTAGGTTTGAATGAAAAGAGGCACAAAATTAGCCCAATTAGAGACGTTAAAAGAGGCCAATGCGCTCACATGTTTAAAGCCTAAGGAGCAGCAATGCAAATTGTATAAGAACTCCTCAAAAAGATGCCAATGATGCACAAAAGGAGCAGCAATGAAAATTGTGTAAAAAACTCCTTAAAAGATGCCAAGGTTGCACAAGTCAAAAGAGTGAGGAAAACACGTAAGAGCGTGGACTAAAAAGGAACATAGGCTTAGGGATAAGAGTCGGTTAACCAAAAAGTTTCTCGATTAGAAAGGGGAGATAACATGTGTATGTTATGGAAATTTCGTTGAGAGATAGACTCTCGAGATAAAGTTTTTCATTCAAAGTGAAGAAATTGGAAAAGTCGTTTCGAAATGAAACAATTTTTAAAATAATTATCCGGTTTGGCGATTCTCTCGACACAATAAATGTTCATGTTTTTCTACAAATTCTAAATTGTATATGTGTTATTCAAGAAATTACGTTTTGTAATGTGACTGTGTGGGTCTTGTTTGCGATGAAAAACGTAAATCTATCCTGAAAATATCAACCAAACGTGGGATAGCTTGAAATTTTGGTAAATCAAAAATTTTGGTAAATCTTTGATTTAGGGGGAGAAAACAAACAAAACTAAAATTGCGAAAATTAAACATGTGAAAACAAAACAAAAATTAAATTTTTATTTAAATTTTGGTGTGTAATTTTTTTTAAGTCTAAATTTTTAGTGTGTGTTTTGTTATTTTAATTTTTATTTTCACTCAAAATTCTTATTTTTTATTAGTCACGAAATAAATAATCAGAAAATGCTTTTTTGTGCACTTGGACCGAAAACGGATAAATGGGCTGGATGGGGTTCTCGGTGGACCGTGGGCCGAAAACCCATGGGGCCCACCTGGTTTTCGGTGTATATAACCCCCATTCCACCCTCCATCTCAATTTTACAAACCCTAGCCGTCATCCTCTCTTTTCTCTCTCTAAACTCTCGAAAAATTCACGCAAATCTCTCGTTCTCTCTCGATTTTCAACTTTCCATCCATAGAAAAGGTTTAAATTTTTGTTTAAATGATGCTAATGAACTCGATTTTGTGTTTGTTAGGTTCGATTTTTAGTTTTTATGCAGGATTCTCATCGATTTCGGGGTTTTCGGTACCGAAATCCCAAAGGATTTCACATGTGACGTCATTAGGATCGACTGTCTTGTCGATTGGATCCGGGTCGGACCGAAATCGCCATCGATCCGATCCATTTGGATGGAAATATGTTTTGACCCGATTCATTTTGACCAAAAACGTTGCAACCCGACCTGCTCAGACTGAAATCGGTCACCTTGGACCAAAATCCTCCATTTGGGCCAAAATTAGCCCATTGGACCGAAATCTCGTTCACAATGGACCGAAATCAACTCAAAATGGACCGAAATCGTTTTTATTGGGCAAAAATTGTTCTTCAAGGAATATTTTCTGAATTAATTTGAAAATTAAACTTATAAATTTAATAAAATTGATTCCTTGGCCAAAAATAATTTCTAAATGGAACGAGAAAATTAATTAAAACGAAAAAGTGAATTGATTTAATTTTTATACGAAATATTTTCTCATTTGGCAAGTTTGGTGCAGGTCAATGGCTGCTGAGACGAACTACCATAAGCACATGGATTCCCACAACATCCCAGGCTACGTGTTGGATCCACCTGCCACGCAAAAGGAATTCTAATCTATGATCAACAGACTCAACACCTGCCAAATTTCTCATGCATTACGCACCAGTCCACTCATCTGTTTGGACCTCATCAATGATTTATGGAAAGGTGCTGCAGTTCTCAAGCAGGGAGAAGATGCTGTTACTATCGAATCAACTGTGCAAGGTGTGCAGGTTGTTATTTCTGAGCAAGTTATCCGGGAGGTACTGGAGTTTGGTGATGCACCCGGGTTTCCAACTGAATACCCTGCTGAAATGGTGAAGGCTAGTCTTGCTGATATATGCTACGAGGGAACATATCCTCCCACTCTGAAAAAGATGCTTCCACCATTCTGGAAATTCCTTGCACACACCTTTGTCAGCTATATGTCTGGAAGAAAAGGGGGGTCTGATGAGATCAGCCAGATCACCACTTCTGCTATCGTGTCCTTGGCTCTGGATTGGAGCTACAACTACTCCAAATATGTGTTTGAGGAGATGCAGAGCAATCTACAGCAGAAGAAGAAAGATGTATTTCTGATATACCCTTGTTTCTTGCAAATGATCTCCAACGACAGATATCCCCAGCTCCAGAAGACAACAAACACTCTTGATCTCAAAACCTTGGGTCCTAACACTTTCAACCTTATGAAGCAAGTTAGAAGAGGCAAAGTCTCATACCAAGGTCTGAAGAAACTAGTTAAGCTTGGAAGGTTTGCAGATTCTGAAGAAACTCTAGAAGCCACCGTGCCGGATATAGAAGTGCAAAGGGCTAAAGCAAAGCTTGTGTTTGCTTTTGAAAAGACTATAGACATTGCTGATGACGATGATGAGGCAACTAAAGAGAACCAAGAAGAAGAAGAAGAGACCGAGCTAACTGTAAAAGAGCTTGAAGACCTCATGGAAAGTGTGTTTGGCCAATTGCAGGATGACACTGAGACTGAAGCTTAAATTCAACAGCCAACTGTGTTGATTACTCCTCAACCAGTTGCTGCTGCTACTGATGAGCCTGCTGCTGCTGAAAGTGAACAGGAAGAACCCGCTTCCTCCCTCATTCAAAGAAAAAGAAGACGCTTAGACCCAAGGCCAAGTGTGTACTTTCCTGAAACACCAAAATATACTCCAACACCCACACCTACTATCACTCCTACACCAACTGAAGCTAAACAAAACCCTATTGCCCAAGATTATCCAAGCCCGATTATCCCTGAGGTTTATAGCCTAGTTTTTTAGTCCAACCCAATGGACTTCGACACTCAAAGCCCTATTCTTGAAAGAACCGAGCCTACTGTTGAAGAAGAAGTGGTGTCAACCACTGAGTTTCAAGCTGGTGGAAGTTCTTCCATCCCATTTTAAGCTAATACCTCCAAGGGCAAAGGCATAATGCCCAAATCTGACTTTATGATGTGGTCTCACTACAAAATCGAGTCTTTGAGCTTGAACAGAACTCTGCTGAGAAAGACTTGTTAATCGACAACCTTGATGTCAGAGTTGGAGAGCTAGAGAAAGAAAATGCTGTTAAAGACAGAAAGATCATTGAACTCCAGGCAAACCATGGTGGTTTGTCAGCATTGTATTTTGACTTGAAGGAACGTTTGGCTCATAAGTTTTGTGATGATTTATTTGAAGGGTTTTTAAGCAATCAATGAACAAACAAATTCCTAAGTTCACATGCAACCCTAGAAAGATCTATGTTTTCTTCTATGAAGATATAAACTAAAAACCGAAGGCCAACATTTATTTCTAAAGATCAAATGAGAATTAACCAACCTTTTTTATCTTGTTCTTGGAGCTAGCAGCAAACAGATCCTGCCTCAAATGCAAGTCACACCCAAAGCAATGGACAAGAGATTCCAGCAGAGTAACACAGAGAGAGAGGAGTTGTGATTTTCAGGGAGCCAGGAGGTTCCTTATATAGCCTTCTAGGGTTACACCTGAAACCCTAGAGGAGCCTCCAAAGTGGGCAAGCCTGTTGACCACTTGGGCCAGACTTCTCAATCCCTAATTAGGGTTTTCGCCCCATATGGAGAACCCTCCATAGTTAGCGCCATTTTGGTCCCTGGCCACTGGCTTGCCAGTTATTCAACTATTGAATAAATACAAACCAGTCCCTGCACTTATAATTAATTAATTTAATCACTAAATTAAATCCAATTAATTCTATATTAAATCTCAATTAATTATTATAGTTTCTAATTAATATATTAACACTTAAATATATTAATAAACCATTTATTTATTTTCTATTGATTTATTAAACAATTAATAATTCAACCTTTCTCTCTACTGAACTCTACATCAATCCTCCAGCTATGAGGGCAACCCAAATGGACTTTGCTTCAATTAACAAGATAAATACAATTATAAGTCATGGCTTAGACACCAAATCCAACAGTCTCCCACTTGGATAAGTCTATGACTTTAATTGTCCTTTTACCTTCTGATTAATATCAGTTTCCCAGAAACTGTTCCTGAATTCTGACCCAGTCAGTTCTGTCCAAAGATAAGTGATCAGATGATCCTCTATCCAACAAGATATTTTCAGACTCAAGACATGCAAATATAAAAACACAATAATAAACAATTGACAAAGGCAGTAACAATACTCATTTATAATTCTCCATTATAAAATCACCAAGTCAATTACATTTATATCGTTACAAGTTTCAAAATCTATCTAATTACTAAAACTAATATCATCCTTCAGTCCAATGCTCCGAGCATGCTGATTGTGCTTGATCCTGCTTAGTGCCTTAGTCAAAGGATCAGCAGGATTGTGTTCTGATGATACTCTCTTAACCAGTAAGTGACCTTCTTCTACTTGATGTTGAATATAGTGGTACTTTCTTTAGATATGCCTGGACTTTCCATGGTCTCGCAGTTCCTTTGTCAAAGTGACCGCTCCTTTGTTATCGCATAAAAGTTCCACCGGCTCCTGAATACTCGGGACAACTCCAAGATCCCCGATGAAGTTCTTCAGCCAAGCCGCTTCTTTAGACGCTTCACTTGCTGCAATGTACTCTGATTCGCACGTTGAATCAGCCACCATTTCTTGCTTGGATCTTTTCCAAGTGACCGCTCCACCGTTCAAAAGAAATACCCAGCCCGACTAGGATCGACCACTGTCCCTATCTGTCTGGAAGCTTGCATCTGTATATCTACTCACTTTCAAGTCATCACTGCCACCAAGGACTAATACCATATTCTTTGTCCTTCACAGATACTTAAGTATGTTTTTGACCGCTATCCAGTGTGCCTTTCCAGGATTACCCTGGTACCGACTAACCATGCTCAATGCAAAGGATACGTCGGGGCGAGTACATGTCATAGCATACATGATCGACCCTACTGCCAAAGCATAAGGCACTCGACTTATCTCAGCTATTTCCTCATCGGTACTCGGACTTTGAGTCTTACTCAATTTAGCATTACTCTGGATTGGTAGCTCTCCCTTTTTGGAATTTTCCATGTTAAACCTTTTTAACACCTTTTCCAAATATGTACACTGGCTTAGACCTATTAATTTCTCTTTCTATCTCTCAGTATTCTTATCCCGAGAATATAAGCATCTTCTCCAAGGTCTTTCAAGGCGAAACACTTCTCGAGCCAAGACTTGACATCTTGCAAGGTCGGAATGTTGTTTCCCATGAGCAGTATGTCATCAACATATAGCACCAGAAAAGTGACTATACTCCCACTAGCGTTGACATATACACAGGACTCATCTTCACTCATAGAGAAGCCAAACTCTTTGACTTTCTCATGGAAGCAAAGATTCCAGCTGCGAGATGGTTGTTTCAACCCGTAGATTGATCTCTCAAGCTTACATACTTTATCAGGATGCTTTGTGTCTACAAAACCTTCTGGCTGATTCATGTAAACATCCTCAGTCAGTTTCCCGTTAAGGAAAGCGGTTTTGACATCCAGCTGCCAAATTTCATAATCATGAAATGCAGCTATGGCAAGCATTATCCTTATTGACTTAATCTTGGCTACTGGTGAGAAGGTTTCATCATAGTCAACCCTCAGGGTTTGAGTGAATCCCTTCGCAACCAGCCGAGCTTTATAAGTATGTACTTTACCATCCATGTCGGTCTTCTTCTTGAAGATCCACTTGCACCCGAATGTCTTTCGACCCGTCACATTGTCAACCAAGTTCCAAACTTGATTGTCATACATGAACTTAATCTCGCTGTCCATTGCCTCTTTCCACTTGGCAGACTCGGGGCCTGCCACCGCTTCATGGTAGTTAGCTGGCTCATCCAAGTTTATCAATGTACGATCACCGTCCGAAGTAATATGGAAACCATAAAACTCGGGCGGCATGCTAACTCTACCCGAACGTCTAAGAGGTAATGAGATGTCGGTTGGTCCAACAAGAACTTCTTCCTCATGTTGGTGGCTAGTTTCTCCTAAGGTTGGTTCATCGGGCGTCTCCTGAATTTCTTCGAGATCGATTGTACTCCCACTGTCCTCTTTGGAAATGAGTTCTCTCTCTCGAAAGAACCCTCGTCTTGCTACAAAGACCACGTCCTCGCTTGGTCTGTAGAACAAGTATCCAAATGACTGTTTCGGGTATCCGATGAAGAAACACCTCTCACTTCTTTCCGCGAGCTTGTCATGAGTCTCTCGTCTTACGAAAGCCTCACAGCCCTAGACTTTGATGTGTGCCAACGATGGAACTTTCCCCATCCACATCTCGTATGGTGTTTTTGCAACCTTCTTAGTTGGGACAAGGTTGAGAATATGGGCGGCAGTCTCTAAGGCATACCCCCAAAAATGGATCGGAAGCGAAGCTCGACTCATCATGGAACGAACCATGTCCAACAAGGTTCGGTTTCTCCTTTCAGCAACACCGTTCAACTAAGGTGTTCTTGGAGGCGACAACTGTGAAACAATTCCACATTCCTTAAGATAATCAAGAAACTCGATACTAAGATACTCACCGCCACTGTCGGATCTAAGCATCTTTATCTTTCTGCCCAATTGATTTTCTGCTTCATTTTTGAATTCTTTGAACTTTTCAAAGGTGTCTGACTTGTTCTTGATTAAGTAGATATACCCATATCTACTAAAATCGTCAGTAAAGGTCACATAGAAACGCGTGCCATCTTTTGTGGTTGTTCTGAAGGGACCACACACATCTGTGTGTATGATATCCAACAAACCTTCAGCTCTTTCAAAAGAACCTTTGAATGGTGATTTTGTCATCTTGCCAAGCAAGCAAGATTCGCATACATCATCCGACCTGAGGTCGAATGATTCGAACACTCCATCCCTTTGGAGTTGGGCGATGCGTTTCTTGTTGATATGGCCAAGGCGACAGTGCCACAAACACGCCTTTTCTATACCTCTTGAAGAATCAATAGTTAAAACATTTTACCACAATTGTCAACACACACAATAGATTCATACACTCCATCACAAGGCAAAGCATTAAATATACAAAATCATTTTTTAAAACAGAAATTGAACCATTCAATTTATTAAACTCATAGTAAAAGCCTTGTTTGAACAATGCATGCAAAGAAATTATGTTCTTTGCCATATCAGGCGAATAGCAACAATTATGTAAATCTAAAATAACTCCACTACTAAGAACCAATCTATAGACACCGATCTTGCTAACAGGTGACATTCGCCTGTTGCCCATGACCAAGTTCAATCTATCGTGCTCCAGCTCCCTACTTTCCTTTAGGCCCTGCATATCAGAACAGATATGAAAACCACATCCTGTATCAAGGACCCAAGAACAGGAAGAATATGAGTTATTAGATATAAAATATGTACCTGCTTGTGATGGCTTTACTTTGCCATCCTTGATGTCTTGCAGATACCTAGGGCAGCTTCTCTTCCGGTGACCATTTTCCTTGCAGTAAAAACAGTTAGCTTCTTTGTGATTCGTGACGTGCGGAATGCCGGAAGACTTGGCTCTCGGGGCACTGCTAGATGTCCCGACATGAGTCTTTTCCCTCCAGTTTTACTTCGGAGGTCCCTTCCATTTCTTTCCCTAGCAAGAGCCAATAGCCAGGACAGGCGGGTTGACAAGGAGCAGACCTTTTCCCTTCATCCCATCTTCAGCAGTACGAAGCATGCAGTGTAATTCAGCTAGGGTTGCCTGATTGTTGTTCAAATGATACGCCAGTGTGAACTGGTCATAAGAACTGGGCAAGGAGTTTAGCACTATGTCAACAGCTAAATCCTCATGAACAGGCATTTCCAGCTTCCTAAGCCTCTCCACGTAACCATGCATCCTTTGCACATGAGTGCAGATGGACTCTCGATCTTTAGGCTTGCCGTTAGTGAAAGCTTTTACAACCTCACGCCTTTCGATGCGCTCTTGCTTGTGGAACTTTTCCACGAGCTCTTTGTGCATCTCGTAAGGCCAATAGTCCTTATAGATTTGTTGCAGCTCAGGGTTCTTGGTGGCGATCATGATGCAGGCCACTTTGATCGCATCATCCGAGTGTTTGGTGTATAAGGCAACTTCCTCGGGAGTAGCGGTATCTGGGTCAACCTCAACTAGCTCGGTTTCCAAAACATATTCTTTGTGTTCAAACCTTAGAGCCATTTTGATGTTGCGGATCCAGTCATTGTAATTTGTGCCGTCCAACGTCACTTTGGAGCACAATGACAGAATCGAGGTGACATTACCGGGGTTCGAGTGGGGGGCGGTTTGTTCAGAAGACATCTATATAAGAAGAAAGGTAGTTTTAATTAGACATTTATAATAATCCTTATATTCACCCAAGAATAAATATAAGGCTAGGATCCTACAACAACAATCTACAATATCGAAGAGGGATGCCGTAATCTTTATTGTAAATTTTATAAGGTAGGCGAATGACGATTCAGCCAATTCTATCGCGGAAAAATAATCTAATTATAATGGAATTCCTAGTTTCTTTTGAGATTTATTGAACTTTTCAATAGCATGTTTTAATCTCGGGAATGCCCCGCTGTTTGTGACTGGGATACCGAGGATCACAAACTGGGTATGAATAACCATGCAAATTCGCTCGGTACTCTCGAAGTCAATTGTCATTTCTAATTAACGTGCCGGTTAACCACACATGCTCCGTTAATAGTGACAAAATCGAGAAACCCCAGTTGGCGTGCCGGTAAACCACACATGCTCCAACAACGTTCCACAAAGTGCAATGTGCAATTCCATGGATTAGCACCAATTCACATTTTTTAAACCTAAAGTAACTAGATTGGGATTTGTTCAAAGTTCTAGTACTTTCAATTATAGCATTATACTTTTAAGAGGCTTAGCGGTTCTATCAAACCCGTTTGGCTAACGACACTCGACTAACCAAGAGAGCGGTGGGTAAGAGTAGATACCCATTAGACTACCATTTTATAGGCAGTCGCCTTATACCCTCTTTAGAGGAAAGTTTTGTGAATGAGGCCTACCAACGGTAAGACTAACCAATTTTGTCTTATATATAAATATTAAATTTTAATCATAAATATATAAGATATAATTTAATCTTATTAAAATATTTTAGAATTAATTTACTCATAATTTTCGCAAATTTTAATCTATTTTTCGAAAATTTTAAATTAATCCTTTAAGCTGATTTAATTTATCTTTTAATTAACAATTAAATAAATCAATTAAATCTAAGATAGATAACACAAATTAATCAAATTAATTTACCTATCTTAAACCCCTAATTGCTCGAAAATTGCAAGCAAGGGTTTAAGTGTTCCAGTTATTTTATTAATCCAATTACCAAAAATAACAACATACTATCCAAGACAAGCAAAAGGGGGGGACCATATGGGGTTGGCGGCTAGGGTTAGGAAACCCTAGCCTTGAAATCGATCAAGGCCCTTCCAAGGGTTTAATTTCGCACAAAAAACCCTAAGGCACAAACAGTTCATAACAATTCACAAGAAAACAAAGCCATAGCTCTGATACCACTGAAGGGTTTTTAAGCAATCAATGAACAAACAAATTCCTAAGTTCACATGCAACCCTAGAAAGATCTATGTTTTCTTCTATGAAGATATAAACTAAAAACCTAATGCCAACATTTATTTCTAAAGATCAAATGAGAATTAACCAACCTTTTGATATTGTTCTTGAAGCTAGCAGCAAACAGATCCTGCCTCAAATGCAAGTCACACCCAAAGCAATGGACAAGAGATTCCAGTAGAGTAACATAGAGAGAGAGGAGGCGTGATTTTCAGGGACCCAGGAGGTTCCTTATATAGCCTTCTAGGGTTACACCTGAAACCCTAGAGGAGCCTCCAAAGTGGGCAAGCCTGTTGACCACTTGGACCAGACTTCTCAAACCCTAATTAGGGTTTTAGCCCCATATGAAGAACCCTCCATAGTTGGCACCATTTTGGTCCCTGGCCACTGGCTTGCCAGTTATTCAACTATTGAATAAATACAAACTAGTCCCTGCACTTATAATTAATTAATTTAATCACTAAATTAAATCCAATTAATTCTAGATTAAATCTCAATTAATTATTATAGTTTTTAATTAATATATTAACACTTAAATATATTAATAAACCATTTATTTATTTTCTATTGATTTATTAAACAATTAATAATTCAACCTTTCTCTCTATCGAACTCTACATTAATCCTCCAGCTATGAGGGCAACCCAAATGGACTTTGCTTCAATTAACAAGATAAATACAATTATAAGTCATGACTTAGACACCAAATCCAACATTATTCTCCTAAGATGCTGAAGGAAATAGAGGTGGTGTTGCTGCTGCTGCTACTAGCTCAAGACCAATCACTCCTGCTCCTGACGAAACTCTTGCACAGTACATTTCTTCTGACTCTCTTACTGCTTTAGAGAGGAGATAAATTCAAAGAAAGAGGAACCTCCAGAAGCCTAAAAAGGGCGACACACTAATCAGATTAAACTCCGATCAACATGTTGTTTCAATGAATATACCAAAGGTGTTTCTCTCTGATGTGCAGGAGCGATTTTCTGACAAATACGAAGATCATTCTGGCATTACAGTGTGGGGGTTTTGATGGTGAAAAGAACTTGCGGTTTGTGATAAGAAAAAGTGATCGCATTGAATACTATGATAATTCAAACAAGTTCACATCCTGGATGAGAGTTGATCTGACAGAAATTGTCTCAAGCTTCCTTTCACAATCCTTCATAAGAACGCAAAGCGTGGATATTCAAAAGGTTTCTGGAAGAATAGGTAAAGAGAAAGTTCACAGACATGAAAACTGCCAAATCACTCACCAAGAGGGTCAAAGGTGTTAGAGACGGTTATACGGGCAAACAATTGAAGAACGTCTTCTGGCCTGCTACTGATAAGCTCAAGACCATTCCTATTGCTAAACCTCTTCCCGAAGGCACTCTTAACAACATGGAGTTTTGGGCATTTGATCCTTCATCTCATACTGCTGTGATTAAGCTGAAGGACAATCAGATTCGTCTGGTTGATCATAGAGACTTGCTGAAATTCCATGAACAAGATATCAAGAAGCTTGCAAGTACACAGATCGTGTGTGAAAATCCTTTGTTTGAAGTTGCAGCGAAACCGTTCACTAGAACAACTGCTAGGATCGTTGAAAAAGGCTATTGGGCTGGATCGTTGGGAAATGTTGATATTCATCTTCTAGACCTAGATCTCTCATAAAGACAAGAAAGCAATAAACCAAGGGGGAGATTGTTGGGCTATATTTTGGTGGTTTATGCTTTGCTTGTCGGTCTTATAGTTAGTTTGGGCTTTTGGGCTTAGTTGCGTGTTTGGGCTTACAATATAATGGGCTAGCTTAGTAGTGTTAGTATCAATAGATGTAAGGTTGGCGTGTTTGGTGGTTGGTTGGCCGAAATCGTGAGGGTGAGCACAAGGGAATTCGAGTTGCTTGTGTATCGTGTGATCAATTGTACCAATCGTTCAGTTAAATACAACAAGTGCATTTTGGTCAATTAATTCTCATTGTTCATCTATTTCTTGAATTTTGTTCAATTGGGTTTCCGCACCAATTGATCATTGTGTGATTGATATCGTGTTTGATTGAATTCGGGACTTACAACAAATATTACATTAAACAAAAGATTTAAAGTTCTTCTACGACAATAAGCACGATAGAAAAATAAGATACACCTAAAACTTTCACCGACTAGATCCTAAAAAGCATGAAAAATAAAGGGTCAACTATAAAGATAGTTGGTGAGGTCACAAGTTTGAGTATACGCATAGTTTAAAATTTTTCATATACATTTTAAAAGTGTGCATTGCCAATAGTAAAATGTTTCACATGTAATTTCGATCGCACTGAGATCATTAGTGTATAAAACTTGAGTTCAACCCAGGGGATTAAACGAAACGACGCTGAACCAATCCTAAAGACCATAATCGCCCCTAATAGTCATGTTCTATCGTCAACATGCTAGAGTATATTGGTAATAGGCACTCACATTGCCATGTGAGTGGGCTGGTCAATCCCAAATAGCGTTATCCATATAAACCATCGGCTCAGTTAGTTAATAGGTTGTGTAATAGAATAAGCGAGGGACTTTGTGTACGATAGAGTCTCAAGCATACAACAATTTCACGTAATTTAAAAGCATACAACAATTGTGTGTAATTTAAAAGCATACATTAAAAAAACAAATTTTGTAAAGTACTGGTCATGCTTTTCACCCCAAAACATAAAATAGTAAAAAGGGGCTATGAATACTCACAATTGCAACGAGTGAATTCGGAAGTTCGGTTGCTTGATACACGTATAGGATTCCTACTCGCGTCCTACAAACACAAAAAGGTTTTAATAAGATTCTCATATATCTTATATCTCTAAGCATCATAGAATCGTCCGTTTAATTAACAAAGTGCCTTAGAATTGATTTGAGTTTTTACCGGTATTTTGTAACAATTTGCTTGGAATTGTATTTATTTAAAAATACATGAAAACCATATCCAAAAATCATAAAAAATTTAATCTCATCATCCCACAGGGGATATGAGGCTTGTGTAAATTTTTTGGAATTTTTAGAGTTGTATTGTATGTATTTCACATTTTAAGCTTGTTTTATTAGGAAAATTTTGATAAATTAGTAAATGGACGAAATAAATTCTCAAATAATTCCTATAGTTACATTTGGTACAGATAAAGTTAGAGAAAAATTATTATGGGCTTTGGAAAAACTGACATTGGTTTTCTAAAATTCTCATCATTAGGAGCTCATAAATCAAAAAATTATTAAACAGTGTCCAAATGGTCTTAAAATTTGTGGAGAACCTCAACTTATGATGAAAACAGGTTCCCCCAATTCTTAGAATTTATTAAGTCATGTAACTACTAATTTATGAATTAAGTCACCATTTGGGACCATATTTTTATAAAATCCAAACTTCAGTATTTTTTAATGAAATTTTCCAGTATGATTCTTAATAATATGTAGTTTCTGGTAAAAAATATTTTCCTAATTTATTGGTTTCGAACTTCAAGCTTTTCAAACCCAAACATCTTAGAAATACAACTCATTCCCCTTTGTTTTTCAGATTTTGATGTTGTAGTTTCACAATTGTTAAACACGGTTCCTTAATCTTACATAACATATTTTTTGGACACAATATAATCTAGTATGTTAGGTGTCTTTAAAATTTTTCTCATGATTTTTAAAAGTAATATAGATACATTTTCAAGTACAACAAAAAGGCTATTAACAGAAGGTGAGCTGTAAGTGCTAAAGTTTTGTAAGAATTATTTGAAGGTCGAAATGTTAGTGTTTTTGAGAGAAACCACATTGCACTTGGGTTCGAAACCTAACCCATAGTAGTTCATTACAGACGAAAAATGGAAGTTTTTTGACCTATAGAAGTTGAGATATAGTTCTTTGAAGTGGTACTAAGAAATCTGGCAGATTGCATGCATTAATTATGAGTTGCTAACTTGATGTTTAGATCAACATCAAGCCATATGCATCTCCCATGTGGTTAACCATGATTTTACATGCATCTTACCATCATTTTTCAGAAACATAAACATCAAATATAGTGCATGGCTTTTAACTAATGTCTTTGGTTCATAAGTGTTCTGTGAGGAAGAACATACCCATTGACATGCATGGTGTTTTCAACACATGAAACCCGATTTCCTTCACATGCATGGTGTTGAAATACGTCCATGATATTCAAGGAAGGGCTTTGACATAAAAATCACAAAGTTTTATAAGTAAGAAGAAGAGGAATCCGATTTTTAACATAAAAGTGCATAAGATGTAAATTTCTTAAGCTTGTGTTGGGTTTGATCATCGATTTCACTCTTTCTAACACATGAACACATGTGAGAGTGAAATATACAAACCACAAGAATCTTGGGAAGGTTTCTAGTCATTGAAAGACATAGAACTCGAAATGAAAGAAAAAATGCAATAAGAAGATGAAATGGATTGTGTAGAAGACAAGTTCTTACCTAGAAACACTTGAGTCCTCTTCACCACTCACCAAACTCATGATTTTTTTGAGTTCCTTGGCTGAAAATGGCTGAGTTTTGAGAGGATATTGAGAGAGAATTCGTGAGAGAGAAAGGATAGGTAGTGTAGGAAGTTGGTGAAAATGTATATATATATATATATATATATATATATATATATATATATATATATATATATATATATATATATATATATATAATGTTGGTGACTTTATAAAATCCTTTTCAAGAGTTTTATGACTTTTAAGGGTAAAACTTTAGTTATTTTTTTTAAACATTACTTGGTGTTTGTAAAACATGTCAAATACTCTTATTTAAGATTAATTTAGACTAGAATTAAACAGGATTATAATTTTTTTGAAGTATTTATCACTTTAGTACATAATTTGTTAGATTAAAATCAAAGTACATCGTTATTCTTGATTTTTGGCATGTAGTTCAATTATATTCTGAATTAATTCATGGAATTCAATCTTTTGGCACTTTGTATTAAAATAGAATGACCTAATGAGAATCAAAAGAATGGTCTACTAATTTTAAGGTTTCTAAGGTTTCTATGGAGTTAAGACTCAACTCCTAGATTCGTATCTAAAAGATTTTGCACTCACCTAAGGACTCTTAGGATTTCAAATTGGGTAATCACCTAAAATTTGAGGGTTGTCACAATGACCATTAGCGATTCTAAGTTAGCAAACTTTACCTTCTTACTCTGGTTTCCTGTTTAGTGAATACATGCACCACCCTACACTTGGGATCTACCACGTCCCACTTAATGATAAATGATAGTTCAATGAAATGAAAAGTATGTCTCAATCAAACAAATGCATGAAAATAAATTGTCTTTAAAACTTATTAAGAACCATCGGGCTGCCTCCCGAGAGCGCTTTTTTCGGTCTTCTACAGGGACCCTCCTTCTTGAAGTGATGACTATGGCAGGTCATATGTACTATGGATTCCTTGAAATGTAGGCATTATCCCTTCAAGTCCAACCCGAATCTAAAACTCTTTCATTCTTCATGGATCAAATGACATGCCTTCCTTCCCTCTTTTGACTTCTAACCATGTATTTTTAGTTCCTCCACAAAAATGCTTAAACCTTTTTTGGAACAACCAACCACCATTATTTCCACGAAAAACGTTTCCTTAGTTGTGGCTTGATACCATGGAGTACGTTTATTGCTCACCGCTAAGCACATATTGTATTGTACCTACTATGTTGTATTTGTCTCCTTAGGTGAATATCACCTCCCTCTGACGTCTTTGACCTGTAACACTGAAAAAATTTCTCCCAATCGATGGTGGTTTCAGAAAGCATATATGTGGTATGGTCGTATATATTATCATCAATGGTATTAATTACACAACCAATTTACCACATATTGGGGGATCATTAGTGGGTCCCAGTCTTTGCTCACCTTCTTTAACTATCACATTAGCCGCATCTTTTTTATCACTATCAAAGGTATATATAGGTGCCAAAGATGAGCAGTCGATAGTAGCCTGAGACTGTTTAAAATTTCTCACCACTAGAGCTTCTGTTTCAACTTTTTCAAAAATTATAAGGTCCTCCCCAACTGTGGCTGATTCTGATACATGTAAATTTTCATTAAATCTTTCAACCTCTATCACAACTTCCTTGGTTTCGACCATCCTCTCTGTCTCATGCTCATTTAATGATGCATAATTCTCCACCATAACCTCAAGTTCGGGTGGTGTTGGTTAATGCACAATTGTATTAATGTAGAGAAAACTTACATCATTTGCTAACGTAGTGTTCTAAGGGTTTCTTGATGGTTGTTGATTCAAATACTTTATTATTTGTTCAAAATGACCTTGAATCACATGTCCAACATTGATCTAACTTCCCACTGAATGAATGATCATCCAGTTCTTGGTCGTCTAGGAAATAAGCCACTTCGTAGTGTTCGTTTTGAGCCGAATTCTAGGCACACCACTAATTATTATCGAATGACTGATTGTATGAATCATCATCATATTCATCATGACCCGAGTTTCCATTCTCCCACCACATGTCTTGACTCATGTACGTGTATTCCACCATTTTGAGAATGTACATACACTGGTGTGCTGCATAATAAACACGTAAACTGGAAGTAAAACAAACCTAAAAGAAAACCAAACAAAACCACTGAAACACAATAGTTCAAGCGCGCGTACGCCCCAACAATGGTGCCAAAAATTGATTTGTAGTCATTGTAGCGGTCAAAAATAAATAACCTTATTACCACCAATAGATAAGGCAAGTAACGGTCGAATCCAGAGAGTTTGGGGTCAAACTATTGTGTCAAGTGATTTGGGAGAGATATACAAGGTAGTAATAATGTCACTATTAAAGCTAGACACTATAAACTCTATACTAAACCTATTTAAAACAGAAAATATCAATAACCCAAACAGGATACTTCCGATTCTGACTTAGGTAAAGTAAACACACATGTTTATCTTCCCTTGGATTCCAGTTTAATCATAAACATATAATTTAGGTTTCCGACCGTTGTACTAAATAACTTTCAACACATGATACGTTAGTCAACTAACTGTATTACTCCTTATTGCATGACTCAGCACAACTAGTGATTTGTGAATATCTTGTTTTAGGCTTAGAAATACAACTTAAATGTTGAAAATCAAAAGTTTAGCGTATTGTATGTTAATTCAACCAATCGTCTTAATTTGTATAGATTATGAACTTGGAACGATAGGTGGATGCACAATAAACTATCATAGTTGAAAGATCCAAACATTCTACACAACCCAAATCTAGCAATCATACTAATAACCATACTTGAAGAACAAATGATAACTAAAATTGAGTAGAACCCAAGTAATAATCGAAACATTTCTATTATTTCACCATCAACATCCTCGAAAGTTACACAAAAGGGTTTTAGCCTTCCATAGTGATGAACAAACAGAAAGCAATAGAACTATAATATGAATTCATACTTAGAAACAAAAAAAATTGGATTCATAAACTAAAACCGTAAACAATGTTCAAAACATGAAAACACCACAACTTCAACAAATTGAAATTATATAACTCTAAAATAAATCAAAACCAAGAGCCAAATAACTGTACTTTAGTAGTAACATAAAAAATATTTGAATGCTTAGTGTGATTCAAACAGTTATAAAGACTCTAAAACACCGAAAAAAACTATATCTAACACTAATATAAACTAAAAAACACGTAAATAGGGTATAGGAACCCTCTGGAAGGATGTAAGTGAATAAATAGGGCATATGATGATCAGTGTGTGATGGCCTATCCGTCTGGAATTCGGTTATTTATAGAGTTGAAATCAGGGGAGATAGTGTCGATAACTTCAGTAGATAGAGCCGCTATCTAACTAACTTCTCGATAAATCACATTGACTGGTCAAAGCATTGCGTCGCTAAATTTCTCCAGTAGCGTCGCTAAGTTGTCATAGCACCGCTACTTATCTCCTAATATTGTTCTGATAGGGTCGCTAGCTCTGATAGCATTGATATCCTCTGATAGCATCGGTATCATCATTCTTCATTTGTTTCGCTTTGATTCTGCTCCATTTTTGTGTCTTTTCCCCAAGAATTAGGACGATTCCTATCATGCAACTCTCAAGAAAAGTAAGTAAGTGTATTCTACCCAATTTGTCATAGTTATTGATCTAAAACACACCAAATATTGCACAATTTATCTGAAATAGAAGCGCGATATCATAAGTGTATTATTATTTACCCTTTAGTCACATATATTAGATTAAAGCATGACTAAAAAAGAATTGTAGAGATAAAATTCATTTTCATGGATGCAATTTTTGTATATTTAGCCACATAAAAATATGATAACCATGACATTTGTGGTTGTATTTATCTTCCGGTCATGGGCATGAGTGGAAAGCTATAATTATAAATGGATATATTAGCCACATTTTTTACAAATGTTGAAAATAAATATAAAAGTAAACATGAAAAAAGGAAATGATATTAATAATAATAATGATGATAAATATATACAGTAAGGTGTCAATTTACATAGTAAAGAAAAACAATCAAAACATAACTATAAAACATACAATAAGAAATGATTTTATCTTATTCAAACCAAAATATAAAATAACAACTAGATATTTGAAAGTTTTATCATTTTTATGTTTCTCCTTGTTGCTTCACCATGCCATCTATTGTTGTACAACATCTTTTCTGGTTCGTATAATTTTGAAATTTATTATTGTGGATGTTCCATCTTGTACCTGTACCAACCAAAAAGCTATAGGTATCAAACATCGAAAGAAATATAAACACTTAAAGTAATTATAATTACTATATGTAACATTTACCTAATGTTAGAATACTGTTCGTAACGTCCAATCAATAAACAGTTCTATATATTGTGTATGTACCGGAGTTGCTTCTTTCTCACTTAACTCGACGTGCCGTCTGTTTCTCTCCTATCTTACTCTACAAACTGGAAGGTGAATACATCACCGGGGCCTGCTGTATCACAGTGGCTTCCTCTATTCCAAATACGACTTCCTCCGCTGCACTCCAACTACTATGTGTGACCTTCTTCACCACACTTCCTCTCTTCCAGTTTTGTATTCATATCTTCTTCTTTGTAGAAGGACGAATTTGGCTCTATCGATATCGAAGGCCAAATAAGGGTAACAATTGTCTGAAGATGCAAGTCTAACATGTAAGATATTTTTTCTTCAAAATCTTGGTTTAAGAATTTTATCCAGGTTTTTATGAGTTTGGCAAAACATAATCTAAATGTGGTTTTGCTTGATTAACAGGAGTGGTGAAATTTTTTTGCAACTGAAACCTATTGGGAAAATAGACATGGGGATGTTGTGGTCTGTAGTAGAGTGAAAAAAAGGTGAAGCGAGAATAAGAGAGGAAAAAACGAAGATAAGAATCATTTAAAAGGTCCAACACTAAAGGTTAGACACACACACAAACTCTCTCTCTCTCTCTCTCTCTCCATCGAAAACCCCTAATTTTCCCAAATCAATGACTCTATAATCAAAATTGAATCTCAATATTATCATCTAAACATAGAAGATGAGCAAGTGACACCTAAATTTCCACGTTCACATTGAATTGTGAGCGGTACACATTGAGATTACCGGAGGAGGTTCAAAAGCAGATTGTGACACTAAAAAGAGCAGAGTTGTGGATGTGGCGTTGATTTTCCAATGGAATGAAGTTCTAGAAGAGGATGGAGAGATAGTGGCAGGACGAATCTGTGGAACTTCACGGTCACACAGATTGCAACAAACTTCCTTCCCCTGTAGCATCATAAAGTAATGTGGTGTTGTTTAAACTTCATATGGTAACATTTTCATAATATGCATTGGCTTTATAGACTGATTTACATTATGCAATTTATTTTACATGAATATGAAACCAATGAGGTATCAATAACTCTTTATGGTGTGTAAACTTTAATTTATTTGGGATCTCGATTATTTTTCTGCAAAAACCATAGTCAAAGTTATTAATACCTCATTGTTAAAGGAAATTTTAAATGGATTCTTGATATACTTCCTGTTTTTGTGTTTGTAAACATGTTGGAGTTGTGATGGGGAGAATCTATAATTTGACTGTTATTGGTGAGCATTATTAATTAATGGATTTAATCATAATCGAGATTCAATTTTACAGCTTCCATGTTCTTTTGCCGTGCGTTTATGTTTAGAACATAAATTGATAATTGGTATTCTTTCATTATTGCTTTCTTATATGTTCATCCTTTCATGGAAATAGGTTTCTAATTGCTATAATAATATAATACACACATAAGTGAAAATAGGTTGTTATAATACACATATAATTGAAAGTACATTGCTATTTCTTGCTTTTAGTCCAAAACAAAAGGAACTTTTAGCTTCAAAAGTTTAAACACAGGTGGGGTTTCTCGATCACCTACATCCGGGTTTCAATATCAAAATAATTCTCCCAACTCGGTCATGAAATTTAGTCATGAAACATTGACCTGATTTCCCTGTTTCGCCTTCTATTGCAACTTCGTGCTAAATATGAAGAAAATTTATATAATTTGGCCACACGTTTTATGAAATTTTTTATAGTTATAATGATGTGGCCTCCTACCTATATTTTTAATAATTAACAAAATCAAAGAAACATTGATTCCTAATCCAATGGATTTTTTCAGGATTATAAATTGATTTCCAAGAAACTGTTTGTTCCAATATTGTTTTTGCTTAGTCTACATTCCAATTTGTAGCTTCTAAAAAACGCTTGGTGGTTTTATAGGAATGGTATTGCTGATGTGGGTGGTACCATGTGTTTGGGTTTCGTTAGCAAGAATTGGAAGTGGGGAAAAGTGTATTGGGAATTTAAAGACCGTTGAATAAACATGATTTTAAAGGATGTGATTTCTATAATTTGGTGGGTGATGGAATTAAGTCCTGCAATATATTGTGGGATTATAGGTCTCTTTATTTTAGGATTTGTAATTTCCATTTTGAAATTTACATAAAAAAGAATTGATGGATTTATGTCATAACATGGAAAAAAAAGTGAAAAAACAAGCCTTAAATGACTATGCAAATGGAAACATGTTGATAAGTTAACAAGAACTTATGCATATTCATACTTAATGAGATAAAAGAACATGTAATCTACGTCCTATTGGCTAAAAAGGACCTTTACGGGAAAATAAAAAATACTAGATTCACATAATGCTCCAATAAGCTGCACATTAGAAACCGGATCTTACTAAATGGTTTTAAGTATAATATACTAAGAACCTTTTGCTATATAATTTCATTTGACATTGGTGAATTCTGACCTGTATTACAGGTTACAACTATGAAATATCTGATCGACAAAAACGACAGGGAGCCTCCTGTACAAACAAATGTAAGTACGTTACTTTTATGCGGAAAAATAAAGTACATTGTCTATATTTGTAAAAAAAAAAGTAAATCACGATGTTATTTCATGCAATTTGTCTTAATTTTTGTCTTATTGCATATAGTTTGCCCTATTTTCATGCATTTGCTATAAGATTTTCCATGTTGCTACTCCTTTTTCGTTTTTACTATTGTTGACCAACCAATTGATTTTGTGAAACCATTTTTAAAGAATCTGTCTGAAACTGTTGTAAAGAAGCTTTTTACATCTTTATATTTGGTTAAAATAATAAGAAAACAAAATATTTACCATCTTTTAATTTTTAAATGTTATTTCTTTTATATATTTGTTTCTCTTGCAGCATGTGATAGATTTCTCAAGGGTCTTCGTGATAATTTTTTTAGAATTTTGTAATGGTCTTTTGGTGAGAGTTTATTTTTGGAGGCAATAGTAAAATTGGTTTTTGGTCTCTCAGACTCTGTTACTGACGAAGACGGATGATTTCTTTCTCGACTCACTTGAACCTCAATAAAAGAACGTATATCACAATTTTATTTGGTTTGAACTTCCGCCGCAATTCACGGCCACAAAACCTCGTATCTAAAATTTACCAATGTTAGCTTTAATGTTCTTAATGTCCTTTCCATGGAACAGCCTTTTTACTGTGTCTTACGTATATCACAATTAGTACCCATCCCTCCATGGGTAAAAAGCCTGGAAATACTTCCACCATCTTCATTCTTCACCTGCCCCCCGACACCCACCACGCTCTTTTACAGACAGAGCAACCATTTCACCTCCAACAACATTGTAAGTGAAAGATTGCCCTTCGAGAGAGCTGAATGTATGTCTGTGGTGGAGGCAAGCTCTACTACTACAACGGATCGGAAAACATCAGCGTCCTTTTTCTTCTAAAAATACCCGGTGCACGCGGATGGCGGACATTTGTTCGTCCCCTCAAATCACCCGCCGGAGCCCCTACTTGCTACATAGCCGTCACTAACAAAACCCTAAATTTCTCCATCCCTGTGGTAATGGAGTTCAGATTGCCAAGATTCAATGCGCATCTGCAACACAATCAAGTCTACTCTATGCCTTCATCACACTACACTAACTTTTCCTACGCTATGGAAGGTACGCCATTACTAATTATATTCTTTCGATTAGCTATTCAATAAGTTCTAGAAAACAAAGACGCTTCTTCAGTCTGGTGGTTTTCATCACTATTTCAGCGATTATAGTGGAATTTTGCATGGTGTGTGTTGCTTTACTTCTTACTTACATCGTGATTTGTATGATTTGTATGATTTTTCCAGGAGGACCAGTGGATTTGCAGAGACAGTCGATTCAGCATGAACTTGAGAAGGAGATGATACGGGAGAAGATAATAGCCGAGGAAGTATAGCTAGCGTTTTCGTGTTTTGCAAGGAAAAATGAGGAGAGAGTTGATGATTGGACGAGAGATGATGGCAGTGAAGAGCGGCGAGGGATTTCTATCGTCGTTTATATTAAGGGCCTCAATCCGGTGAAATTAATGAGATCACAACCACAATACCACATTTCCAAAGTTTGGTGCGGTGAGTATCCTTATTCCCCCTCTATATTTTTTTTAGAATTACAGTTAAGTAGTAAAATAGTTATATTCAAAATACTAAAAAATTTTATTTCATTCACATCATGTGCTTCTGTTCACACATACTGAACTTTACTGAAAAATAATTTAGATGCAAAATTTTCTAAACGAGTATAATCACAAAAAACCGTAATAAAATTAAATCCAGCAGCCCAACTGTAAATCAATTTTGACCATATTTTTCAAAGTTCGGTGTCTTAATAAGCACAAATATTTGCAAGTACAATGTCATAATTAGGTTGATCTTTCAGAGTGTAATGTCTTTATAAGAAAAAAACAGAACCATTTTTATTTTAAAAACCCGAAAAACTTTAACATTGAGTATGAAATGTTAATCAAATTAAAAAAAAAACAATTGACTTGATTTGCTTCTGGTCACAAGAAAGGGTTAGTTGCAAGAAACACAAACTACTTCTATTTAGTCAAATGTGCACAGATTGGGTGGTTAAATTGAATGGTTTTTGATGTTGTAGTGACACTGAATTTTGTGTAATCTGGTTTTGAAGCTTTCTTATTTTGCAATTCAAGATGAAAAGTTGGAGTTTTAAGTTTTAACCATGATTTTGAAGGTTTCTGAGGATCCATTTAAACATTTGGGTTCGCAGTCCTGGAAAAAGAAATCCGATTTTGGGTACTAATTGCTCTTGGAGCAAAACTGAAAGAAAGTATGTTGTAGGGACCAAATTTGTAAATTTCTATTTTAATTTTATTCTTCCTATTACAACATTCTACTTGATGAGACAAAAAATTAAAATTGTAGTGTTATAAAAAATACAACATAATAAGATATAGCAACATACTTTTAATCGTGTCTATATTTGTTTCTCCTGCAGTGTTTATGTATTTTGCTATTTCTTGCATTTTCAACTAATTGTCGAATACATCATCCAGCTCTCATTTCTTCATTAAGCGAAATGTGAGAAAGGGATATGTGAGCCGGGATATTGACAAGAGCAAAATGACTTCGGTACCCCTATTGATCACAGGGGTGTTGGCCGGAGCAAAATGACATCGGTGCACCTTTACATACCTTTGAAAATTGTAAAAAAAAATATTTTCCTGTGAATGTCAAATTGTTCTAAATATTGTTATTTTGTTATTTGCAGGCATCTGGTCATTGTTTTCATGCTCAACTGTCAGTTCTAATGGAGTTGGCACCAAAAATGTAAGTTTTTCTAAGATATATAAGGTCTCAACTAAAAGTAGGTAACCGTTTGATTTTTATCAGGTGTTATTAATGGTTCTTTGATCTTTCTCTTTTGTCTACCATAATTTTTGTTAGAAATAACGAGTTACTGCACAGAGTGATCATTGCAGTTCACATTTTTTATGTGCGGATACATGAGAAGTAAGCATCTGAATGTTTCTATAGCTATATGTGTCCTCTTAATGCAACTTGCCTTTTAGGCACACAATCATGTACTGAGGGAACAACACAATCAAAGAACAGCTTATAGAAACGACTACAATTCCTAACTCGCTAGCGTGGCCTAAAGCATTAACTTCTGTATTAGTGTAACTATGTTGGAAATCAGCCCCAAGATCACTCACAAAAAAACACAAAATCTCACAATAATACGTGTGTATGAAAACCAAAAGAAATGAATATATTGAACTCAAAACCTGCACACTTCTTTATTCAACAACTAAGAGATTATTTATAGCTAGTAAAAGCTAACTCTAGGAGGTAAAGTATACACACGTTTCCCTCTTTTCAACAACAACCTAACACTCCATAATAGTCAAAGAGAAATACAAATTCTTTTCCTCACCTACTGCCACAATATTCAAAGCCACACCACAATTGAAAAAACTACTAATTAAAACATAGAATATTAAATAAACTAGATTTCCATATTTTCAAAATTACCCCAATAAACTAGAGGCCAAATGGATGCTAAATGAGGTAAATTACCACAAATTGATGTCTGATTACCTTCGTTTGTTGGTGTTTTCGGAAGGAAACAACATCAAGTCAGCTTTCTCTTAATGGTGGCATTCTTATTTGTTGTAATCATTCAAGTACATTGGCTTTGGTTTCTAAGCCCAAAGTATGATGCATGCCATTTATAACAATTAATTTCCATTATATTTGCAAAAAAGAATACCATTGATGGGGTTTCTTCTATTTATATCAATGCACTTTTAACAAAAATCAATGTTTTAAACTTCCGCCGCAACGCGCGGCTTAAAAAACCTCGTTTGAAACTAATTCTAATGAAATTCATTAGTTTCAAAATAAGAAGAAGTTATAACATAATAAGAAATTCCCATAAGATTAGATATGAATCTAAAATAGGATAAATAATCCACAATAACACGGTCGGGATTGTTAGCATGCTAATAAAATCACAAATTTGAGATAGTTGTACAAGTATAAATTCAAGAGGTCATTTGACATCAAAAATCATTGTTACTTACCCGTCCATTCCAAACATAACCAAGGGCAACTCTAGTCAGCATACATGATTATTCTCGAAAATAAATTACCAGAAACAAAAAAAACAAACATTCACATAAGCACAAAAACAAACATACACACAATTTAAAAAAATCTTTTGAACCTCATTAAAACAATGAAATATAAGAGTTACCAAACCCATATCTTACAATGAGGAATGAGGAACGAGGAATGAGGTGATTCGGTTGATACAGTCCGTAAGAGAAAATGAAGATGAAAAGAAGTAGCATAAATGGAAGTATTAAAAATGTTAAATGCAATATCGAAGCTTTGTATGTAGTCGAACAGTTGGGTAAAAAAAAGTAGCAAGCATACATTTTCTCTTTCTCAGCATTGTATTTTCGTTTCCCTTTCCTGTAAAAAAGAAATATCATATATCTAAGTTGGAGGGAGTGATGCCACCCTTTCTAAAACCTCATTTTTGCCGCAAACCTCTAAAACCTTGTCGTGCCAATGTGGGATTAGCCAACTTAGTAGAGACTTTGCCCTCTTAGACAGGAGGTTCAGGGTTCTATCCCTGGCACATGCGTTTATTAACAAGGTATTATTAACTGTTAACCACTAACCAGCTGTTCTAAAAAAACCTGGATTGGGTTGACAAGCCACAAATGAAAAAAATAAGAAATTAAAAAAAAACCAAACATTTCATTAAATTTTAAATAAAAATAAGCAAACATAAAATTAAAAAGGCAAAAATGGTCGCTTTTTTTTGGGTGAAATACGCAATTTTGGTGCACCTTTTGTATAAATGGTCACTTTTGTAGGGTTAAATAGGCAATTTTCTTGCACCTTTTTGTATTACAACTAGTGGGCAACCCATGCATATGCACGGGTTGGGGTGAAAGCTTGCATTTTTCAAACCGGTTATATTATAGCATAGTACTTTTAATTTTATTCAATTGTAGCATTGTACTTAGTGCATCAAATCAGAATTTTAACAACATACTTTCATACATTTGTTTAATATAGCATCCTACTTTCATTAGTTTCTATTAAAACATTGTACGTTGTTATAATAAACAAACTAACGAAGGTAGGTTGCTGTTTTTTGTAATATTCTTAAGATGAATGGGCTTGTGGCTGGAGTTGGGGAACTTCCACTGAAAGAAATAACAATGTACTTTCATTAATTTGTTTAGTACAGGCTAAATGCAAGAAATAGTAACGCACTTATGAATGTAATGATATTGAAATGCAATTGGAAAACAGTGTACACGTACAAATCTCCGGAAGAGCCAAAATGGGCTTGAGTGGCTAAAGCATTCTGTAAAGCAGATACAGAATGTGAAGAAGAACCAGACCATGAACCCTACAAGTTAGACAGTAATTTAGTATTTGGTCCCTATTCTTAAAATTTTAGCTCCAAAAAAGAAGTTACATGGTGAAATGTTTGTAAGATAAGTGTTATGATTATATAAAGAAACAGAAGTACCTGAAAAGGCCATCCATCCACCACAAATACATCTATCAATTGTACCTGGTGATACTCAACTTATATTAAAAAAATTCGTGAAACAAAACCGTATGTCTCATTGAGACATTTCATCGAACATGTTAGGTACAAGTATAAAAAGAATGAACTACTTATGAAAAACATACCTTCATTGACTGTTAATCGACTATCGTATCTCATAATCACTGATGATCCATTCTTGTAAGAGAAAAAAATCAGAAAGAAATAGCATGAAGCCAATGAAAAATCACAAGATATATACAATTTAAGATGTAGAAAAGTGGAATGAGAGAATGTACCTGCAACTTAATCAGGAGCTTGGTGGTGACTTGATCAGTGGAGTCGAAAACGGAGTCGACGACGGAAGTGCAGGGTTTGAATTTGGAAGAAAGCAAGGAATAAGCTGCGGAAGGCAATGAAGGAATATCTCGCCATTCACAAGTAGGATTCTGTAAAACGTATCTATAAAAGTAATTAACTAACCCATGCAATACATTAACCAAAAAACATGAACAAAAACTAGAATTCGCATACACACACAGAGATGGACGAAGATAATTTACTTCCAAATTGAAGGGATGCACTGCGTATTGATTCCAGCTTGATCAAATTCAGGTATAATGAAGGCTGCATCGAACACAGAACGAAACGTCATAGGAAAACCCTTTCTGATTAGAATGAATTGAAGTCTGTTTACAATTTAGGGTTCATGAAAGACGTACCTGGGGCGGCGACAAATGAAAATGGATCCAACAACCGGATCCACATGACCCGCGTGACAAACCAAAAACGTTACACCCAACACACTAAATTATGCAAATTAAACAGTATATATAATGCTTGTTTTGTCGTTTTATTATTATTATATTTTTGCATGAGTGATCCTTCACCTGTTAAATCTAACTTTTATATTGTTAGTCTCTTTAATATGGCAATTTTATCTTTGGACTAAAATATAAATCACTTTCAATTGAGAAAAAATATATAAATAATACATCAATATATATATATATATATATATATATATATATATATATATATATATATATATATATATATATACCATATATAAACCATATATAACTTACAAGTATTCTAATGCATAAAGTCTTAAATTTAAGACATTTTGTACAAGGAGATCAATGCATGAAAAAATTACACGGCATTCTCTAAAATGAGCGGGCTGTTCAAAATTTTGGAGCATCTGTTCAAAATTTGAAACCTAAAAAGCAGACCAGTCCCGTCCGTCATTATTCCCTTTCTGTATTTCCCTAAAAAGCGGACCACCACCCTCTCTCTCATTCCTCCCTTTCTGTATTTCCTAAAAAACGATCGTCACCTTCGCGAGCTACAACCATGAAACCATTGAGACCACCGATTTACAACGACACTACCATCGAACGCAGAAGAAGCTATTTCAAGTCACCAACGGGTGTTTGAAATCATAAATCGCTTCTTTTGTTGTTTCGACTTATCGTGTCTGTTGCCATTCACTCATTCAGTACTCTTACTCTACTTTTCCATTTTCCTTATCATCATTTGTTGCGTGTGGATTGAATTTGGTTACAAGGAGGCGACGATGATTTGATTTTTATAGTTGATCTGAGCATCATATTGGGGAAATGGTGAAAATTCAGCTCGTATGAATTTGGTTACATTTTGTACAAGGAGATCAATGCATGAAAAAATTACACGGCATTCTCTAAAATGAGCGGGGTGTTCAAAATTTTGGAGCATCTGTTCAAAATTTGAAACCTAAAAAGCAGACCAGTCCCGTCCGTCATTATTCCCTTTCTGTATTTCCCTAAAAAGCGGACCACCACCCTCTCTCTCATTCCTCCCGTTCTGTATTTCCTAAAAAACGATCGTCACCTTCGCGAGCTACAACCATGAAACCATTGAGACCACCGATTTACAACGACACTACCATCGAACGCAGAAGAAGCTATTTCAAGTCACCAACGGGTGTTTGAAATCATAAATCGCTTCTTTTGTTGTTTCGACTTATCGTGTCTGTTGCCATTCACTCATTCAGTACTCTTACTCTACTTTTACATTTTCCTTATCATCATTTGATGCGTGTGGATTGAATTTGGTTACAAGGAGGCGACGATGATTTGATTTTTATAGTTGATCTGAGCATCATATTGGGGAAATGGTGAAAATTCAGCTCGTATGAATTTGGTTACATTTTGTACAAGGAGATCAATGCATGAAAAAATTACACGGCATTCTCTAAAATGAGCGGGGTGTTCAAAATTTTGGAGCATCTGTTCAAAATTTGAAACCTAAAAAGCAGACCAGTCCCGTCCGTCATTATTCCCTTTCTGTATTTCCCTAAAAAGCGGACCACCACCCTCTCTCTCATTCCTCCCTTTCTGTATTTCCTAAAAAACGATCGTCACCTTCGCGAGCTACAACCATGAAACCATTGAGACCACCGATTTACGACACTACCATCGAACGCAGAAGAAGCTATTTCAAGTCACCAACGGGTGTTTGAAATCATAAATCGCTTCTTTTGTTGTTTCGACTTATCGTGTCTGTTGCCATTCACTCATTCAGTACTCTTACTCTACTTTTACATTTTCCTTATCATCATTTGATGCGTGTGGATTGAATTTGGTTACAAGGAGGCGACGATGATTTGATTTTTATAGTTGATCTGAGCATCATATTGGGGAAATGGTGAAAATTCAGCTCGTATCTTGGCGAGGCAACTCGGTTGACGTTTGAAAGGCGTTTCATGTAACGTTTATCTTTCAGATTGAAACTGTTGTTGCAGCCATGGCGGTGCCTGGCCCATTTTCCGATCGTAACAGATCTGAGCCCCAAATGTTACAAGAAATGGAATGTACTTTTATTTATTTGTTTATTACAAAAGAAAAGAGAAGAAGACGAAGGAAAATACGGAATCAAAACATGCATAGAGATTCCGGTTCGTTTCTTTCCACCGATGATTTTCATTCTCAAAATTTGTGTTGTCTAAAGGCTGTGACGATTGATTTCATATTGAAAATCCCAGACACGGCGGTGCCGGTGGTCGTAGGGTGGCGTATTCCGGATGTCTGTAGAAAGAAAAGGGAAGAATCAAGAATGTTCTTCTCTTTTTCATTTCTCCGGGCAACTGGTTTCGCAGCCATGGCTGTGACACCGCCGATTTTTGTCTGAATAAAGGCGAATCTGAGCCTTCTTCGTTTTTCTGTGATTAAATTCATATACTTCCATGTTTACTGTACCAAATTTCTTGAAATTATAGCTGTCTATCCGGTTTACATGTATTCGGGCTTTAGACTTCGTTTAAAACTATGTATAATGTTTCATGTATTTTCCCAGTTGGTAGGCAAATTATGTGATTGAAGAGATTGCTATAACTGGGTAGACTACTCTCCATCCCATTTCTGTATAGATAAACGTAAATCGGGTTTGTATCTTATTCCCCTTTTATCGATACACCTCATATCTCCCCATTTCCCCATTTCTTTTAGTTGTTTGTGGTTAAAATTTAACGTGTTTGATTTTAGAGAATTCCTAGCCTTTGTAATGGAATACTGGAACATGCACACCAAGTGTTCGACCAAATGTCTGAATGAGCATAGCGTAACCTTTGGCTTTGTATTTGATTTGGAATTGATTTATCTGATTTCATTTTCGTATTTTGATATTTGGTTTCACCATTTTGAAATACATATGACTTGGTTAAAAGTATTAATCTTGATTTGTTGATTTTGTAGTGTCAGGGCATGTTTAAAAGCACCAAAAAGTCATAAACTTTTTTTCCTTCACAATTTTTTATTAGCAACGTTTGTGTTTGCAGACAAGAAATGGCGTATTGGCTGTGGACTTGTGGGTGATTTTATGACTACAAAGGGATGAAAGATCCTAGGAACGGTGGGTTTAATAGTTTCTGTTCTTCAAAGGCAAATTTCAACATTTAGTTCCGTCTGAGTTGATTCTAATCTAGGGTTTGTTCATTCTTTTTTCTATTTGTTGCAGGAATTTAAAACTCAGCTTTTTAACCACAATTGAAGTTGAATTCGATTAACTGTTGTGCGAATATTCACCGAACAAGACATTACTTGGTACTAAGTTTTTAAAATATATTCTTCACTAAATTCTAACATTTGAATTCATAATAGATATACAATAATTAATGATTATTTTGCTAGATACAAACACCTCATCTGTAAATTAAAGTCTTGAAGATGAAAAATAACCTCAGAAAGATCTCTTTTTACATTATCCCAGGGCCATATAACATTAGCAGGTGCCAAAACGCCACTGGTAAGTTGACTTTACCATTGACCAACTTAAAAGCTTTTTATTTATTCTAATATGATTTTTTTTAACTCTATTAGGCTTAGTTTAGTGTTGAAGACGAATCGAATCAAGCTGCAGGAATGCAACATTGAAGGTATCGAGAACAACACCAACATCAACAAAATCGGGATGCTTTGATTTGATAAGCGGTATGTTTTTATTTTTCAAATCCCTATCTTTGTTTTCTGATTGAGTTCGTTGTTGGGCCATATTATTATCCTAACACGTTCCAGGTGAATTGCTATTATCCCACAACTTTATGAATCTCAATCTTGGTTTTGTTTTAGATTTTATTTCCAACATTTTGTACTGCAAGTTTCTGAGTTGTTTATGTCTTCTGGTTAAGAGTACATCAATGACTGCATAGTTATGATAACAGGTTCCGCTTATTCAAAGATGAAGAAAAGCGAAAAGAAACGATAGTTGATCTAACAGGTGAAGAAAACGAGAGAGATGATTAAGCACACATATATATAATGCATAAGTACAAAACTTTTAACTCGTATTAATTATTATGTGTAAATGACAGGAATATGGACACGGTTCCAACTGTACCCTATATTTGAGTATTCAGATGGAAGGTATGCAGTTTTATCTCTTCCAAAATTGCTTCAATATTTACCAAATGTTTTTTAAATTCTTTTTATTTTCCCAGCAAACTAGAGGGTTAAAATGTAGGTGCTTTTACTACAGATCCTAAAATCAAAATCCATAAATTTTATCCCCAAATTAGATTCCTTAGAAATTGGTCGGAATCGGAATTCAATTCCATTCCATTCCGACGTTTGGTTGGCAAAAGAATACGAAATTGACTTGCGCTGAAATCTACAAAATCCCGCTCTTATAAACACATTGTTTCAATTCCAAATTTCAAATCCTGTCACATTTGTATTAATGATTAATGACTGAAATACCCTTTTGAAGGTATATGGGAGTTGTTATTACTATTTGCTCTGAAAAAAGAGGGGAACAACTAGAGTATTCATTTATCGATATGTATGTCTTTTCATTGGATATAGTGGGTCCATATGTTATATGCGACATGAAGTAATATCTTGAATTACTACTCTGATTGTGCTTGAAATGAACCCGATTTTAAGTTTCTAAGGCTACCTAGGCACTGATTATGAGCACTCACATATAGTATACTTAAACTCTCTATTCGATCTATGAAATTTATCCTCAATCTCAACTACTGATAAGGTCAGGAAAAAGAGCAGTTGGATTTGTGATGAGTTTTCTAATGGAAATGGGTTTTAATGGATTTCTCTTTTTTCTTCAAAGTGCGGGAAAGAGTTCAAACCGAAGATTACAATGAGTTTTTTAACGTAAATGGAGTTGTGCATGTGGAAGGTTGGAAGCTTTGAAATGGAATTGAGAACTAAAGCCTAAAGGTAATGGTGGTTTCATCTCTGAAGAGACTATAGGCTATTGTCGATAAGTGAAAATGGAGTGGGTTTGTAGAAAACAAAAAACGTGTTTAATAAATATGGAAATATAGAAGTATTGTTTGATTCTTATTATTATTATTATTATATTAAATAGATGTTGACCCTTCAACATATATAAAACAACCCAAATATGGTTTTATGCAATATTGAATGGATCTACCATTATTTTCGTAATACTTGTCAGTGCATGATATTATGAATATAAGATGTTAATTTTAGAAATATGTTGATGTGTGCTTGGCAAGAAGAACAAGGGGTGATACAAGTGAAAATGGATATATTTGAAGTGAAACAAGATTTGAATCCTAAACATTTGACTGAAAAACACTTTCAGCAAATTCTTGATACCAATAGCCTACTTGTCAAAAGAATACGGAATTGACTTGCTCTGAAAAAAGAGGGGAACAACTAGACTATTCATTTATGCGATAATGTTTCTACAAAGATTCTTTTTTCATTTTAGAATATTGGATACTAGAAAAAGCTTCAAGTTGGTTTCGTTTTTCCGATCTAAACTTATAGATCTTCACAATTCGTTTTATTTTTAGGTTAAATTAATGGCTAATGAAAAGAAATAGGAAACTAAAGGCTGTTATTTCAAAATTTTTGAATAATTTGAATAGTCTAAAAATTTAAATAATTTTGAAAAGTTTGAATAATTTAAATAATTTTCAATCATTTGACACATTAAATGTTATTTGAAAAATGCTTTCGAAAGAAAATAGTTCTTCAAAGCTTGCCGAATGAAAACTAATAGACAAAAACATCACCTTCCGACCTCTCGTCCGTCGTGTTGCACGAATATGCAAAAAACATCGATATACATGGAATATTAACCAATAACAATTGGCCAAAAGGCAAATAATCATCGTCCGACAACTATTTAGCGGAGCGAACAATTTGCCGCCGCCGCATTGCGCAGGTACGCAGCTAGTATATATATATATATATATATATATATATATATATATATATATATATATATATATATATATATATATATATAGATCCATTCACACTACACACACACACACACTCTCTCTCTCTCTCTATCATGCAAGTCAATTAGATTAAAAGTCTCTCTAGATCTCTCTCGTATAAATGAAATGCATACAACTTCTCATGCCTTATCTCACTCAGATAACATACCCATCACTCTCCAGCAACATCTTTACCATCACTCCAAACGACATCTCCACCGCCCCTCCCCCACAATGTCACCCCCACCCCCAATTGAATATATGGGTGCCAGAAACTAGTATTAGATCCAACAATGCACACCTTCTCACTTGCTGCTACTATGATGCCATTGTTTTATGGCAATCACCAGTTTCTATGTTGCAATAACGACACTTAAACTGGTTTATCAGCGACTATTTATCTCTGGCCTTTGCTACTCATATAAAATTTCCTTCCAACTCCATCAACTGAACATCAATAAGGATTTTGAATATTCTTTTACAACCGTGCTACTCGCAAATCTTTATCTATGTCAAAATCTTCCTAAAACTCGTGTCCATAAATAGTGGATCTTTGATTGATTCGAATTTAGTCTTCGTGCATGCAGGTCTGCTTCCTGTGAAAACAGATATCTATTAGGGAGTTTTGTCATACAATATATAACTCGAGACTGGCTGAAATTAATGAATTCTCATGGTTTCTGCTGGCTAATAAGGCCAGCACAACAAGAAGCTTAATTCTTCTCTAACATAACGGTGCAGGCTTCCACGCGAGCCGAGTGAACCCCCTCTCTATTCTTCTCTTCATGTATGTGGGCTGCCTACCCTGTCCCAAATAAACCTGAATTGAACCTCCCACGGATCAAGAAAAGGAGGAAGGGAAATGAAAGACTTTCCTCCCTCTCAAAAGAAGGTTATTTTCAACTATAGAAAAAGAAAAAAAAATTCAGAAGAAAGACTGTTGGAGACATTTGGCAGTAGGTGGAGACTGTTGGAGACATTCTGAAGAAGGACTGTTGGCAGTAGGTGGAGACATTTCTTTTACCCTTCAGGAAACATGGGTATTGAAAATCTTAAAAAGAACTTTTCTTGTGTTCTTGAGTACACGTTAGGATATTACTTCAGGGGCTATCCAAGCCATTAATCCTTTTTCAAATTTTAAAAGTTCTGTTAGGTTATCTCGATCATGATTTTTCTACCCCCAGAGGGAAAGACCCTTCCCTTTTAGTGACTGTAAACCATAGTCTTCTTTCTTTTTGCTTGTTTTTTGGATATATATATATATATATATATATATATATATATATATATATATATATATATATATATATATATATATATATATATATATATGTGTGTGTGTGTGTGTATATATATATACACACACACACACACACACAGAGAGAGAGAGTTAGGATTAAATGTGGATGGTAATTATTTTTAATTGTAAGACCATTTTATGACCATTGGATAGGGTAAATCAATGGCTTTGATGATGGTGATATTGTTGTAAATAAATTGAAAGAATGTTTTACGTATTTTAAAAAATCCCCTGAAAAGGGCATAAAAGTAATAGTGTTATACCAATAAATTAGGAAACGCTAAAAATTTAAAAATCAAAAGCTACAATCTCGGGAACACGATCTCTACTTAACAATCATATGTTCATATAAACATCAACAACTGATCACATACAAACAGGAAAAATGGAACAACGTCGATCCAGTTCTCGGTTGAAGGAGAAATTCTGATTCAAGCATACAAACAAAACAGAGAATCTAATAACCGACGACATGGATGATTTTGTTACAAATAACATGTACGAAACTCTTTTCCCTTATTAATTTTCCGTTAACATCATTTTGAGTTTTCGAATGCAAAAAAGTAATATTCTTCGAGAATGTAAAATCAATTTGGAACAGTGTACAGTTGTATGTCCCCGAAAATGTGTTTTTAACTGATTATTCTGAAAATTTCCTTTTGAAACATGCAATAGATACCCAATTGAATTCACATTCTTTGACAATTAGTACGTTATGTTAAGGAATTAGTGAAGTGAATCATTCTTCGAGAATGAGTGGAGGAAATGACAGAGTTTACATAAAATGTGATGAAATGTTTAACCATTGAGTTCAAATTCTTTGAGAATAAGTACGGTAATGTTAGTAGAATGTATACAGTATTTGGCCTAAGTATGTGTGCTTTTTTAAGTGACGTTGAACATATATATTTTTTTGAAACATGTAAAAGATGCCCAAAATCTTTAATTTTTTAAATGTTACTAAGAGAAGTAGTTAATTCGAACATTCTTTGAGAATGAATGTGGTATTTTTGACAGCAAAGCGGGGCTATTTTTTACAGCAAAAACATACATTCTTTGAGAATGAACATTCTTTGAGGATGCATGTGGGGTTTTTGACAGCAAAATTCCACATTAAAATGGCCTATTTTGACAGCAAACTTGATCTTTTTTTACAACAAAACATATCCTCTTTTACAGCAAAATGGGCTACTTTTTATAGCAAAGCTGGGCATTTTTACGCCAAATATTGTGCATACTTTGGCAGCGAAACAGAGGGCTTTTACAGCAAACTTCTCCCGGATTTTGACATCACAACTATTTGTATGTTCTTTTAGCTATTGGAAATGTTCTCCAATAATTTTTGCATACATTTGTACTATAATGTTAGAAAATGATATTTTTTTTGTTTCTAGAATACAATGTTTATTCGTAAAAGGAGATTTTTGAAGGTACATTTGAGTTTGCATTCTCATCAAATTCATACTGAAAATCTGAATAATATTATTTGAGAATGAAGGTACTACTATAATTATGAAATACAATCTATATTATTTGAGAATGAGTATGTTATTGTTACTAGAATGTATATAGTGACTTCGTTTTTTCGTAGAATTTTTATTGTTAGTAGAATGTGAAGGAATCTATTACAGTGAAGAAGAAAAAAGCATTGGTGAAAGATAAATTCAAGACTTCAACAAAATCGCAAAAGCGCTTTGAATACAATAATCAAACCTATGAATTTTACAATTACTGTTGTTGAAGTTTAACATTTCATAGATGTTTAGTCTACTATTCTTTAAGAATACAACATTTGTAATGCATTTGGCCAGATTCTTGTAGAATGTAGTGAATTATATAATGCAAATATTCTTTGAAATTGACTATATTTGTTGACACATTACAGACATTTATTGCATTACTGGATCTATCATACAAATGTCTTATATTATCTTAGAATACATTATCATTCACTCATAACTGTTTACTATATACACTACCGATCTTTTAGAATACCAATTTTTTTCCATAAAACACATCCACCATTCTCGGAGAATAACTTTCCAAATACCTACATATATTCTTATTATACATGAACATCATAATACCCTAAACCATCGATTCTTTGAATTATTTGTGACACAGAGAACAATTAAAAAAAATTGCCTGGGTTGCATAATTATACATATTACGGTTACCATCATCTAAATACCGAAATAATGAATATCTTCGGTTTGAATATCTTACATCTTCTATGATTTCACATCCTTCAAATTGAATGACTGGATCTCATAATCTTGAATTGCACGATAGAATTTTTGACACTCGACATTTGATCGTTAATTTAATTTGCACATATAATGAATCTGATTTATGTATTAATCACTGTAAGGATTATATAGGAAATCATCAACGTAATTTCAATTCCTTCCTAAATTATCCTATACGAGGGGGGGGGGGGGGGGGGGAGAGAACAGGAAAATCTAAGAATAATTAATTAATTATAATGTCAATTAACCATGGTGCCCTATGAAATGATTGGACCAAAATTGATCCTACATTCACACTATATATATATATATATATATATATATATATATATATATATATATATATATATATATATATATATATATATATATATATATATATATATATATATATATATATATATGTATATATATATATATATATATATATATATATCTGTGTGTGTGTGTGTGTGTGTGTGTGTGTGTGTGTGTGTGTTCGGAATGTTGGTATGATGATGTGAGTAATAAGTATGCTCTTGTGATGTTCGACAAATTTTTTGTTGTTTGGCTGACAATTTTTAGACTTGTTATTACATGAAATGTAGTTTGTTGTTTTCAATTAGTGGGTTATTTCGGGCTCATGCCTAAGTTTTAGTTTTAAAATTTTAGTGGGAGGAAAAAGTGACCCGGTTGTAAGGAAGAGTGGTGGTGGTAGCTAGAGTATGTGGCGTTGGTGGTCACCGGAGTAGGTGGTTGGGACGGTTGCCAGTAGATGTATGAGGAGCGGCTAGGAGTCCGGAGCAATGAGCGAGCGGAGATGATTAATATAGTTTCTATTAAGAGAAAATGACTAAAATAGCCTAATCCCTTAGGGGGTTGCCTCAAAATAGCCAAAAAATTGGGTCTTTCCACGAAATAACCAAGCAAAATGCAGGCCGCAGCCATCGGCTGCGTTTTCGTCCCTTTCGTCTGCGTTTTGCTCTCTTTGGCTGCGTTTTGCTCTCCTTCAAGCCATCTTCAAGCGATCTTCAAGCTGGGCTACGTTTTGCTCTCTTTGGCTGCGTTTTCCTCCCCTTTGGCTGCGCTTTCCTCAATTTTCCTCCCACATGTTCATGAGGTTCATGAGTTTAGTTATAATTTTTGTCCAACTTTGAACACTCGTCATTTGTTCATACGAACTCGGATTGAACTGAAGTTTTTTTTAACGTGAAGTGTATCAGTAGATGTGTTTACAAACATGATTAAAAAATTTTTTTGATGTCGGAAAGTGTTCGTTTTGAACCTCTAAACAAGGTTGTCGGTAAAGTTTATTAATTATTTGTCCAACTTCGAACCCTCGTTGTTTGTTCATACGAACTCCGATTTAGTTGAAAATTTTTTTTAACGAGAAGTGTATTACTAGATGTGTTCACAAACATGATTAACCAAATTATTTGATATCGGAAAGATTTACTTTTGAAGGTCTAAAGAAGGTTGTCGGTAACGTTTATTTATTTTTTGTCCAACTTTGAACGGCCGTAGTTTCTCCATACGAACTCCGATTTACTTGAATTTTTTTAACGTGAAGTGTATTAGTAGATGTGTTGACAAACATGATTAACCAAATTATTTGATGTCGGAAAGATTTACATTTGAAGGTCTAAAGAATGTTGTCGCTAACGTTTATATACTAATATTTAGTACTGATATTAAATAAAAACAAAGACAAATACTATAAAACCACATCCTAATCAAGAGGTTACATGATAATAGAAACATGAGAAATATACGCAATACGTCTAATTACTATCACATAAATCTGGGAAATCAAGAGGATATTTTTTTTTTCTCTGCAATCACCCAATTGTTTTTCCTTTTCATTTCCTTGACCTTAATTTGCAGCTCCAGGTCGCCCTGTTCAACAGCCTCCTTTTGTTTTTGCACCCAGATAGTTGCTTGTTTGATATCTTGTTGTGTCTTTTTGACCCATTTTATTTTTTTGACAACCTCTTCCTGCATTTCATCCAACTGTTTTTTTTGCTGCCTAATAGATTTGTTTTGAGATTCATCTCCTCTTCTTTCTGTGTAACTAGTTTTCTAAGGTCTTCAGGCATGAGCCAATGTTTTCCTTGTCGGTCTGAGGATGAAGCAGACATATTTGGGCTACGATATTTTCGATGAGTGATGATGGTTTGGTGTGAAGAATGTTAAGGTGAAATAAGGTGTATATATGGAACATTTAGAATGGGTTGGTAGGTGGGAAATAATAATACAGGGGAGGAGGTTGATGTGACCATTAAATATAAAGATATATAGAGTACTGAGATACATAAAGTGATACAAACAATAAGTACTGAGATACAAACAATAAGCGACAAATGACTACTGAGACCCTAAATACCAACCTTGAAATAGAAATAATTAATACCTACGAAATTCATACTTAAGAACATATATTTGATAATACAAAATAGAAAAACTAATCTTTAATTTGCCACTCAGGAAACTCATATGGATAGTTTTTTTTTCATATTAGCTACCCAAAACTTTTTTTCAGTAATTTCTTGACCAAGTAACAATACATTATCCATCTCTCGATCAATGTTTGCTTTGGTTGACTTAATCTATTTCTCAGCTTCTATTACTTCTTGTTTTTTTGAAGCTATCCAACTTTTTTTACCGTCAAATAATCTCCGTTGACCCTCTAAGAATTTTGTATCTTCAGCAATTGATTGAATTTGTTTGTCGACTTCAGAGGCGCTGTGAAGGAGAATTCTTTTCATTTCATCTGACATCGTATCATCAATAGTAGGTGGAGTTATTGATGTAGAAGGAGCCTTGCGTTTTTCCAACACCCGTTTTAACTTCTGAGATTGACCAGACATGTTTACAAAAAAAATATCTAAATTTGATTGATCGTGTAGATGTGATAGTTGACATGAAAAAATTTATTTATATAGAAATTAGGGAAATCGCATGTGTTAGTTTGACTACGAAATAAGTGGGTTTGACTGTGAAATGCAGTGAAATGTCATGTCCATAGGGTACTCTACAGTGTCCTGTAATAGGGAGCAGTGTCTTGTCTTGTCAACGACATTTTCTGCATATGGAAAACGCAGCCCATCTAGAGGAAAACGCAGCCCATCTAGAGGAAAACACAGCCCATGGGAGCCCGTATAGTGTCCATGCAGTGAAATGTCATGTCTATAGGGTACTCTACAGTGTCATGTAATAGGGAGCAGTGTCTTGTCTTGTCAACGAAATTTTCTGCATACGGAAAATGCAGCCCATCTAGAGGAAAACGCAGCCCATCTAGAGGAAAACGCAGCCCATGGGATCCCGTATAGTGTCCATGCAGTGAAATGTCATGTCCATAGGGTACTTTACACTGTGCTGTATTAGGGAGCAGTGTATTGTCTACAGTTTTTAGCAATAGGTAGGGTGTGTAGTCAACAGTAATCGAAATGAGTAGGATATAAATACGTGGATATCTCCATACTTTGTGATCAATCAGTTTGTATTTCAATTATTATCCAAAATGAGTACATCAACCAAGCAACACAAACAAAGCTTTACCCGCCTTCCCCTCTTCTTCCATAACCTTCAACCTGCAAACCCACATACAATCACTAGCATAAAGCAAGATGCCCAGAAACGATTTTAATTTTGTTTTATGGCTGTAGGATGTGTCGTAAGTTGTTATTCTGATCATATTTTTAATCTGATGATCACAATTCTATACTACTAACATTTGTTGTAAATCTTTTTGTAGATGCATACATTCCTTTCTACCACCCTACCAGTCATTTTCTTGGAGTGCCTACCATTGAATGGACCATACGTCCATACAATGTACGTAGCGGTCTCGGTAGATGGAAACCATCAACCTCTACCAATAGCAATCGGTCTTGGAATCTCAGAATCGTTAGATTCGTGGACATGGTTCCTTATGAGACTACATGAATGCATTAGAAATGCTAGAGAAGTTTGTTTCATTACCAAATTGTCCGATCACTTAGACGTTGCCCTATCTCATGTGTTCCCACACTGTTACCATGGATATTGTTGCAAAAGTGTGTTTAAATATTTTGTTGATAGAATGCCAATATTCCAAGAATGTCCACATATTTTTTGGCAGACTTGCAAGGCTTACGAATTACGTCAATTTGAACCGAACTTTGCTATACTTAGAGATGTTTTGGTCCAACACGGGGGCCAAGATATAATGACCTGGTTTGAAGGTATTTCTCAAGAAAAATGGGCACGGGTGATGTTCCCTATTTTCCGTTACAACATCCTCTCCATAATAATGCCCGATGAGATTCGTTGGGTCTCTGCAGCTCAGCAAGATTTACCAATAATATCACTTCTTCGGTCTTTCGTTGACATGCTGCAACGTATTTATGCTGATCGTGGTGCTTTAGGAGGTTAATCGTTATTATTTAATTATATTTATGTGTAAGATACTTTGACTTATGCTAATTTCCTAATGATTTGTTTCAGGCATGCTTCATCATGAACTCACCCCATATGCAGAGAACATACTTTATAGACGAATGCGCAAGTCTGAACCATGTGAAGTAACGGAATTATACAACACCGAGTTTTTTGTCCGTGACTTCACGAAAACATATATTGTTAACCTGTGTGAACACACTTGTGATTGTGGAAAATTTAGGAGTTCTGGTATTCCATGTCGTCACGGTCTGGTTGCGTATCGAACCTATATGATGTTACAGGAGGATTTTAATACGGTGAACATTTATTTCACTACGGCTGCATATAGAGCTGCATATCAAACGGAAGTGGTGCAGGCTGTACCCCCTCAAAGTGAATGGCATGTACCTGTCAACATGGTGGATGTTTTACCCCCTTTAGCTTTGTCTTAAATGTTTTCCCCCCATTAGCTTTGTATTAGATATATGACCTTTGTGTTAAAAGTATTTCGTTGTTTTCCACCCATTAGCTTTGTATTAGCTTTGTCTTTAGCTGCATTTACCGAAATTGCTTCTATTTCTTTCTGCAAACTCCGACTGTTATGTTGCATCTTTGGTGTAGTTCATAGGAGACGAAGCAGTTGGTCCTGGATTCAAGGTTTTGGTTAAGTTTACAAAAAAGGTTTTGGTGTTTCCTATTCAAGACATGTATTATTTAGTTGGTACGGGATTCAAGGTTTTGGTTAAGTTTACTTCATGATTGCAAAAGTATGTTTACCTGTTGGATCTTTAAGGACAACATAGAAATTTAAATTAGAGTCCAACGGCGTTACACACATTAGGAAAACTACTAGATGGTTCAGTAAAGTCATATAAGGATTTACTTTACTACCATTACACAATTCATCACCGTTATATGGTAATTAGACTTTATAAACTAGTATGGCTACAAAAAGCATCCAACTGAGCACTAGGACAATCTTCAAATTTCGATTCTCGAGTTGAAGCCTTCTTAGTTCTCTATCTCTTTGAATTCTGGCAACAACATTGTCTTCATCGACCCACCCATTAAAGCCACAGTTTAGCATCTGTGTTAATGATATTACAGCAAAGGTTATCATATAGTACGATCATATTATAAAACATAGGTGGGTTCGATATTATAATATTACCTTGTTACTACAAGCATAGAGCTGTCTTCCTGGGTTTCTGCTTGTATTCGACACACGTATTAATGTAGGATAACCGCAACAACCGCATGTTCTTGCCATTTGATATTTTGACGATGGAACAAACTCAGATATAACAAAAAGATACGCATTAGACCATAAGAGCACACCTTTATATAGAGATGAAAAGTAGGAAAGATACAGATACAAACAAACCACTCTACATACATCTACTTAATTGTCACATCAACTGTCTAGTATATAGACTACGATTTGCTTTAATTGGAATAATATAATAAATAATATTAATTACTAGGCCACAAATTTGGGAATTGCAACGGATACATTGTTTTTTCACGGTCGATAAAATCTCCCCTTATCCTACTAACATCCGCAATACGATTTTTTTCTTCCACAAGCTTAGAAACTTGTTGTTCAGTTTCCTCAATCAAACGTTTAGCATTTTTTAGCTTCATAGACGTATCTTTAACCCAAATTTTCTTTTCCTTCAATTTCTCACAAAGGACTTCTATACGGTCATCTAGAATCCTTGTTTTTTCCAGGTCTCTTTTGTTTTCTTATTCTGCGCGTGTCATCGCATCAAATATATAGTCAGGCATTTTATCTGGTAATGGATCATTCATAGAATATCCTGGCTGACCTGGGCAGACATCGGGAAAAGGGTTAATATCTGAACAAATGTAACAATCCTCATCCTCACAATGCCAAGTAGCATCTTTAGAAGAACTCATAATGTAACTCTAGAAATGCTTACTAGCTTGTAACAGTATTTATAATTCTATACAACATTGACTGTGCATTCGTTCAACTTTGACTGCGTAGTCGTACAACATTGTCTGCGTATTCGTACAACTTTGACTGCGTAGTCGTACAACATTGACTGCGTATTCATACAACTTTGCATTGTCGTACAACATTGACTGCGTATTCGTACAACTTTGACTGCGTAGTCGTACAACTTTGACTGCGTTGTCGTACAACTTTGACTGCGTTGTCGTACAACTTTGACTGCGTATTCGTACAACTTTGACTGCGTATTCGTACAACTTTGACTGCGTAGTCGTACAACTTTTGACTGCGTATTCGTACAACTTTGACTGCGTATTCGTACAACTTTGACTGTGTATTCGTACAACTTTGACTGCGTAGTCGTACAACTTTTGACTGCGTAGTCGTACAACTTTTGACTGCGTATTCGTACAACTTTGACTGCGTATTCGTACAACTTTGACTGCGAGGTTCGCTGTCATACAAACTATATAAATGAGTTCATCCCAGAAAAAATATAAGAATTACGGAGTGAAATTCAATCTAAACTACATTACACAATGAGTTCATCACAGAAAAAATATTTTGTTCTAGTGTGCACCGGTGGGCATTGGTCCACAGTTGATGGGCAACCTAAATACGTTAGCCCAAACCATAAGAATTACGGAGTGAAATTTAGTTCAAATATAAATTTTCATGATTTTTCTTTATTGGTAAAATCAAAGGTGGGTTTCGATGCTCAATCGAGTGCTAGATTATCAATTCAACATCCAGAATATAACTATGTTATGGAGATAGTTGATGACAATGATATCATGCATTTGATAGAAGTTATCGAAGCTGTGAACACCATCGTTCCTATTTACGTTGTTGCAGATGACGAGATTCGAAGTAACGACCTGTGCAAAACATCACAGGAAAAGAAGTCCAGCGGATTTGGGAGCAACAATGCTCCATGTAATATTATGACCACCAACACTGTTCCGGAAACCGTCTTCCAAGAACCAATCCACTATGTGGAACCTGAAAATTTCAAGTACGCAAGAGAGGACGACATTGGTACTTGTGCGGATGATTTTGGCGCCAAAAATATGATGAGTAATGCAGACACGACTGATCAAAAAGACTACGATAAAGTTTGTGTCCTTCTAAATGATGGTAATCTAGCACCAAATGGGGATCCCGTGGATGGTGATTTACGTTTATCGGACTTGGAAGGAAGTGATCGTGACGAAGGAGTGACGGCTGATCAAAACGACCACGAAGGAGGGTCGGAGGATACTCGACACAATCGGTTAAAAAGCACATTGTTGTACGGTATGCCACAGCCGCCGCCATGTCCTGTACCATCAAAAATAAAAACCTCATCTTACAGCCACCACCCATCACAAAAGATTAGAGTTTTCCAAGCCTATAAAGACAAAGACGCTATGAAACTTGCACTTGGTGTTAAAAGTATGACCGAAGGCTTTCAATACAAAGTTAGAAGATCAACAAAAACAAGGTATGAGGCTATTTGTTGTCAAGATAACTGTAGTTGGTGTTTTACAGCCACATCAGAAAAAGGCGGTGACGGCTCATTCCAATGCACTAAGATTGTTGATGAACACACGTGCTCGTCTTCACAACTCAACCCAAACCATCGCCAAGCAAACAAGAAAGTATTGGGTCATCTTTTGTCTGAGGTTATGGCTGCCAACCAAAGTAGGGTATATCGTGGCAACGACATAATTCGTGATATCAATTCAAAGTACAGAATTGATATTAGTTACAAACAAGCATGGAGGGAGAAACAACATGCATTGTATCTGTTAAGGGGTGATCCAGCGGAATCGTTCACAAGACTCCCTGTGTATTGCTACAACTTGCAAAAGCATAATCCTGGAACTGTAACTTCAATCAGAAAAGATGGTGACGATCGATTTCAATTTATATATATTTCATTAGGCTGCGCTGTAAGTATTGTTTTAAGTTTAACTAATAAATTTCACAACCACTATACGAATGTAACCGTATCCATAACACAACAAAATTTTTTGTAGTTAACTGCTTTCCGCAATTGGTGTAGACCTATATTGGTGGTAGACGCTGCCCACCTCAAGGGCGACTTCAAGGGCACTATGTTATTGTCAGTTGCAATGGATGGTAATAATCAAATATTACCGGTAGCATATGCAATATGCAAGAGCAAGTGCACGGTAACATATGCAATATGCAAGAGCGAGTGCACGGAAACATGGTCTTGGTTCATGGAGAAACTGCACGATTGCGTTGGCGACATGGGATCTCTTAGTTTCATATCTGATAGGCATGGGGCAATAGCCGCAGCCATTGAAAGCATTTTGGGGGGCGTGTAAAGCATATACAATCGAAGAATTTAATGATTGGATGCAAAGGATTAACAATTATAATCCTGAATTGTATGCGTACTTGGACAGGGCATGTCCAGAAAAATGGGCTCGGTCTAGATTTGAAGGCATGCGGTATAATATGATGACATCTAACAGCGCGGAGTCCATAAACGCACTATCCCGATACGCCAGAAAGATGCCAGTCTTGATGCTCATTGACTTTTTTCGAACAACAATGCATCAATGGTATTTTGAACGCCGCAACCGTGCAAGTAAGACTTACATCATTCATGATACACTAATAACGTTGTGGTATTTACTTTGTATTGAAAATTTTGACCGACTAACTTGAAAATTTTATTTAGATGATATAAAAACAACACTTACTCCATGGGCGGAAGCAAAGATTCGTAAAAGAATGACTAAAAGCAGCAACTGGCTAGTCCATCCAATTTCAAGTACAAGATTCCAGGTTGTAGACTTCCTTAGGGATGCGATTGTCGATTTTGCAGAGGCAACGTGTTCATGTCGAAAGTGGCACCTGTCTGGCATACCTTGTGGCCATCTTATAAGAGTTTTAAACAGCTTAAACCATGGAGATTGCACTGGATGGGTGCACAATGCATATCTGGTTGTATTTTATAGAAAGACGTACGAGTCCATTATCAACCCTCTACCCACCCCTTGTGATTGGGAGACACCGGACGATTTGATTTTTGTAAGACCCCCAGTCATGGACAGACGTCTACCTGGAAGACCGAGAAATATGGATCGTATTCCGTCACAAGGTGAGGGTCCAATAATAAAAGAATGTTCTTGTTGTCATCAAAGGGGTCACACAAGAACTACATGTCCTGCGTTAGTTCCAACCCGTAAACCAAAAGGATCAGGAAAACGTCGTGGTTCAGACAATAAAGGGAAAACGAGCATAAGAGGTGGCTCTAGTAGCATGTCACAGAGTGAAGCTGTTTATCCTACCGTGGATTTGAGCTAAATGGGGGTTTAATTATTTTTACAATTACGTTATTTTTAGGTTGTAATACCAGTTTCATGGGATCATCTTTGATTTCTATTCTATTGAATGCTCACTTTTACTTCCTTTGACGTAATTATTATAACTATATAATTATTAATAGTCATCTGTCACATGACTGTATAAATTACTGGCGATATTAAACAGTTGAAACAAAAACTGAAGCTTTGATGCAACACACTACTCTATGTACAGTATTGAGTTATCAGTAATAGTGGCAGTCCTATCTAAAAGAAACTGCCAAGATGGAATAGTTGAAACGACAACTCATCATGACATACAACGTACTCTATAGTGTCCTGTAATAGGGAGAAGTGTCTTGTCTTGTAAACGACATTTTCTGTATACGGAAAACGCAGCCCATCTAGAGGAAAACGCAGCCCATCTAGAGGAAAACGCAGCCCATGAGAGCCCGTATAATGTCCATGCAGTGAAATGTCATGTCCATAGGGTACTCTATGGTGTCCTGTAATAGGGAGCAGTGTATTGTCTTGTCAACATGAGTTTCTGCTACTAACTAATGTAGTGAAAAGTCATGTACTACCCTTTATATAAAGAAACTTCAAACCGATTTCATTCATTCAGTTACTCATATTGATCAATGGATCACCAAAGGGGTTCCTCAAGCAGAGTTGTAAGCTATCATACTTATTTTTATTTTGTTAATTACTTTAAATTTTCTAACATGTGAAATTGGTTTTTTCACTGAACTGATTTTCTATTTTTATATCAGGATACAACCGTTGATAATGTCTTACATAATGAGTTGACAGATCTCGACGAATGTATAAATAGATTGGTTGACACTCACATGTTATTGATGACCAGGGCTTTTCGCCATGTCCAAGAACAATTGGAGGAATTTGATTACCAAATAACACGTATGATACCAGATGAGCGTATAAAGGTAGCACATTATAATTTACAAATGCTTGTGATCCAAATGCCTGTAGATATTCAACGTTTTATCTCAACAATGTCTACAATCAATCAATTATCTGGGCAGCAATCTACTTTACAAGAAAGAAGTGAAACTCTCCGTAATGCAGTTTGTCTCATAGAACAGTACACCAGTCTGTTTGAATGTCACAAAGACACTGCCCGCTTGCACCTATCTCAAATTCTTCCGTAAAACCTATGTTTATGTTTAAGGTATGGTCGTATTTTATATGTATTTTTAGTTTTTATGAACGTTAGCAAATGACGGATGTCAGCTACTTTCCATGACGTTGTAATGTTTTTTTTGTGTGTAATGAAGTATTCTATCTAAAACGTTTTGTAGATGCAAGTTTTTAAAATCTTATAACGACATAAATACTCAAAATTATAACATTGAAATAAATCCTCTACAATTTATTTTCACATACACCGTCTAATAATAACTTGAACGGGAAGCCCAATAAATACGACCCATACGTTCACGAAACTTCCTAGCTGCGTAATCTGTGGGCGTATAATCTTCGTCCCCCTGTACAGGAACCCGAACCCCAGATATAGCATACTCTAACAATAAACAAGACCAAACAGCACAATCTCCTAATGGCCCGGACTGTTGAGGCACCCATGTTTCCATGATGAACTCCAAATCAACGTCTATTCGAGGGATGCCTCGATTCTGCCAATAGTTTATTGAATCCAAAAGGGCAACAACCTGCTTTTTGAAATTCTGGATGTGCCCTTGTTGTACCAGGCGATCGTAGAAATGACCTTGTAGGAAGCTATCGTAAATATGGATTTTCATGGTGTCCAAACGTAATTCTCCTAACATCCAATGTGCCTCTTTAACGTTTACGTGAAAAAACACCTGAAATAAATTCGATTATTATTAACGACCTTAAACTTATATATATATATATA